>CM043701.1:37342316-37424816 GCA_023935145.1 Bretschneidera sinensis | reverse complement strand
ATGGTGAAGAAACTCTATGAAAGTGTACGACAACACATAGAAAAGAAAAATGAGCAATATACGACCAAAGCCAACAAGGGTCGTAGACAAGTCATCTTTGAACCAGGTGATTGGGTTTGGGTGCATATGAGAAAGGAAAGATTTCTAGCCCGTAGGTGGTCCAAGCTACATTCTAGAGGGGATGGTCCATTTCAAATCATTGAGAGAATCAATGATAATGCATACAAGTTGGATCTTCCAAGTGAGTATAACATTAGTGCTATATTTAATGTTTCTAATCTTTCTCTTTTTGATGTAGGTGACGATTCGAGGTTGAATCCTTCTGAAGAGGGGGGGAATGATGAGAATCAACAAGCACCATTAAAGGATCCATTGCATGTTCTAGTTGGGCCTATTATTAGAGCAAGATCCAAGAAGATCAAAGAAGCACTTAATGCGCTGATTCAAGATATTTGGGTTGATTCTAAAATGAGGAATTCTAAGCTTGGCCCAAAGGGAGATGAAGACATAATAAATTTAATCCAAGCTATTGATGGGGCTGATCCTGCTTAATTAGGCATAATTTCCTTAGCAATGGCGTGGATTAATGGCTGATTATAGCTTGAGGGGCATTGAATTAGAAGGAGAAAGTGGCTAATTCCTTTCTAATTTCAGGCCAATTAATTGGCTGATTGACTTTCCAGTTCCATACCAATTAATTGGCTGATAGACTTGCCTATTTCAGACTTTCCTTAGGCGTATTTTTTTAGTCCTTTCTTTATCTACTTTTTTATTTTGGAACCAAGTTAGTTTCCTTTTCCTTATAGTGGGTGTGTAAGGCTGAAAAGGTTATAAATAGCATACACTCATTGTAATGAAGGAGATTGGAATAGAAATCAGAAAAACGTGAGGTTTGCTTCCTCTATTGGTTCTTTAGAAAACTTATGAACTTATCGAGGATTCTTCTTTGTGGCGTTCAAATTTTATACCTTCGGTTCGTGATTCAGTTAAAATCATTGGGTCGAGATTTGTTACTTTATACCTTCGGTTCTCGTTTCATTATAAACGTTGGATCGGAGTTTTCTATCAAAAATCTGAATTTTAGCTTTCTTGGGCAAGTATTCCAATATTGTTTGTTGGGTCTCAAGGCGTGTTGGTTGAGGCTTGCATCACTTGGAGTCGATGCTTTCCCCCGAAGAGGTAGTGTCGGGCTTTTAAGCCTCATTGGATTTTACATACTCATCCAAAGAGGTAGCTTGAGCTATTAAGCCTCATTGGAACAAACTTTTTTCTGCTGAGGAGGTGGCACCGAGCCATCAATCCCTGCACGTATTACTTCTATTAGAGTCCTTATAGCTTTAGCATCCATTTATAATTTGTATATTCATCAAATGGATGTAAAAATTGCTTTCCTAAATGGGGATTTAAATGAGGAAGTATATTTGGAACAACCCGAAGGGTATGTTCTCCTAGTCAATGAAAATAAAGTGTGTAAATTAGGGAAATCTCTTTATGGTCTAAAACAAGCTCCAAAACAATGGCATGAGAAATTTAACTCTGTTATTTTATCCTTCGATTTTAAACATAACAGTGCTAATAGAGGCATTTACTCTAAATTTACTAAAACTTATGGTGTGATAGTTTGTTTATATGTTGATGATATGTTGATCATTGGTACTAATGTGGAAGGAGTAAATGAAACTAAGAAGTATTTATCTTCTATCTTTAAGATGAAAAACTTAGGTAAAACAGATACAATCTTAGGAATTACAATTAAGAAACATAGTTAGGGTTCTTCTTTAAGTCAATCTCACTATATTGAGAAAATATTAACTAAGTTTAAACATCTTAGTTTCAAAGAGTATAATACTCCTTTAGATCCAAGTATTAAATTACAAAATAATTCTAGTAGAGTAGTGGCACAACGTGAATATACTAGTGCTATTGGTAGTCTAATGTATGCAATGCACTGCACTAGACTAATGTGGAAGGAGTAAATGAAACTAAGAAGTATTTGTCTTCTGTCTTTAAGATGAAAGACTTGGGTGAAGCAGATACAATCTTAGGAATTAAAATTAAGAAACATAGTTAGGGTTATGCTTTAAATCAGTCTCACTATATTGAGAAAATGTTAACTAAGTTTAAACATCTTAGTTTCAAATAGTATAATACTCCTGTAGATCCAAGTATTAAATTACAAAATAATTCTGGTAGAGTAGTGGCACAACGTGAATACGCTAGTGCTATTGGTAGTCTAATGTATGCAATGCACTGCACTAGACTAGATATTTCCTATTCTGTGTTTAAACTTAGTAGATATACTAGTAATCCTAGTATAGAACATTGGAAAGCCATTGGTAGGATAATGGGATATCTCAAGAAGACCAGTGGTTTGGGACTATTTTACAACAGTTACCCAAGTGTATTATAATGATACACTGATGCGAGTTGGATTACAAGTGTGGGAGATAATAAATCCATAAATGGGTGGATATTCACTCTTGGTGGGGGTTAAATTTTTTGAGCAAGTAAGAATGGGAAACACTGCCATAATCAAAGTTTGTAGCAAAGGAATAGTCGAGATTGACTTCATATCTAGAAAGTGTTTTAGTCTTCTTAATGTTTTCTATGTACCAAAGATTTGAAATAATTTAATTTCAGTAGATTGTTTGGATAAAAAAAGGATTTTGAATTTCTTTTGAATCTGGCAAGGTCATACTTTCAAAGAATGTGGCATGTATAAGTTGAGTATTGATAATAATAATAATAAGACCACAATTTTTACTTATATTGTTGGGCCTTCTTCTTTATGGCATAGTCGTTTAGCTCATATAAATTATGGTTATTTAAATAGCATGCATAAGTTAGAACTAATAAATATTAGAAATGATGACTTAGGAAAATGTGAAATATATGTTCAATCTAAAATGGTAAAGAAACCTTTTTCCTAAGGTACAAAGAGATTCACAAATTTTAAGTTTAATACATTCTGAATTACGTGAATTAAATGGTATGTTAACAAGAGGTGAAAAAAGATATCTTATTACTTTTGTGGATGATGCAAGTAGATTTTTATATGTTTACTTATTAAGATCCAAAGATAAAGCTTTTGATATTTTTAAGAAATATAAATCTGAAGTAAAATCAACTTGATAGAAAGATTAAAATTCTACGTTCTGATAGAGGTGGTGAATATTTTTTAAATGATCTTGATCAATTCTGTGAAGAGCATGGCATAATACATCAATGCACTGCACCTTACCACAACATAATGGTTTGGTTGGAAGAAAAAATCTTTTTTAGTTGAAATGGTAAATTACATGCTAGTTAATGCTAAATTACCTTTAAACTTATAGGGTGAAGTACTTTTTACTGCTTTCCATATTCATAATAGGATTCTAAAAAAGAAAACAAAATTGAGTCCTTATGAAATCTGGAAAGGTAGATTGCCTAACTTAAATTATTTTAAAGTGTGGGGGTGTTTAGCATATTATAGAATTTCATATCCTAAAAGAACAAAAATAGGACTTATAGCTACTAAATGTGTATTTGTTGGATATGTTAAAAATAGAAAGGCCTATAGACTACTTGATTTAGAGTTTAATTTTATTATTTAGTCATGCGACGTAGAATTCTTTGAAAAGAAGTTTTCTACTTATTTTGAGATTATAGAATAAGAGTCTCAAAAGGATGAGTCCAATGATAGATTAAGACTAGAAATTAATAATAGAAAAATTAATGTTCCTGAAAGGACCATTGAACCTAGATGAAGTATTAGCGCAAGAAAATAGAAGACTTTAGATCCTGATTCCATTTACTCTCAATCTTTGCTATTTCTAGTTGAAGGTGACCAAAATAATATTGTATTGAATAAAATTCCTATTGTGTTTAACCTAGAAAAGGATCCTACAACTTTTAAGGAAGCTATGGCTTCAAGAGACGCTTCTTTTTGGAACAAAGCTATTAATGATGAGATGGATTCTATAATGGGTAATAATACTTGGGTATTGGTAGTTTTACCCAAAGAATCAAAACTTATTGGGTGTAAGTGTGTGTTTAGGAGGAAATACAATACCGATGGCACTATTCAAACTTTCAAAGCGAGACTAGTAGCCAAGGGTTTTAGACAAAAAGAAATGAAGCGAAGAAGATGGTGAAACGACTTTAATCACCAAAAGGTTTTACAAGTTCTTGAAAAATAGTAAAAAAAACCTTACACAAAGAATTCCACTCCAAAAAAGGGAACCTTTTATTGTTTTAGTTGCAAGAAGCCCGGTCACATCAAGGCTGATTGCCCAACAACAAGCAAACCATATAAAGAAATCCATGATTACAACTACATGGAGTGATGATGAAGATGAAGAAACTTCAGACAATGAAGTTGGATACGAGGATATTGCCAATCTATGCTTGATGGCAATCGAAAATGAGAATGAGGTATCAATTTCTTTCCCTTCTAATAACAATAACATTGTTAGTAGTAGTGAAGAGTTAATTAAGGTTATAAATGAAATGCATGAAGAATTGAAGAAATTCGATTATAGGAATATGAGCCTAAAAAAGGAAGTCTCATATCTTTCTAAAGAGATTGAAGGCGTAAAGGAAGAAAAAGAAAAACTATCTTCCATGCTTTATGACTCTTCACAAGATTTTCTAAAAACTGAAAATGAAATTTTAAAGAAGAAAATAATAGAATTAGATAGCACCATATCGAGACTTATGCTTAGAAAAGAAAAGGTAGATGAAGTGCTATCTAGCCAAATGTTAAAGGGAAGAAAATTTGGCTTAGGTTATTCTCCATTGGGCAAGCAAAAGGCAAAAGAGACTTTGTTCATGAAAACAATATGTGTGAATGAAGCCTCCACTTCCAAGGCCACTAGCAAGATTAAAAGCACTCCTTTAATATATGCTAGTAGGTCTAAGAGTGTAAATTCAAATCATAATGTATATACTAGAGATAAGCATTCTAGAAATACTCATGCATATATGTATGCTCACTCAAGAAATGCAAATGCTAGAAATAATCATTCAAGAAATGCACATACTAGAAATACACATCCTAGGAACTATCATCATGCATATCTTAGAGATAATGTGTATGTTCATAACTTGTATGCTACAAGTACACATCATAGAAATTACTATCATACATTTCCTAGAGATAACATGCGTGTTCATAATTTTCATAATAAAAACATGTATCCTAGGAATGCTCATCCAAGGAACTATAGACATGCATATTTAAGAAATCCTAGAAACTTCAATAACTATCATCCTAGGATCATGCATAATCAACATGTCTATAATTATATAACTCCTTATAATATTAAGAAAGTATGGGTCCCTAAAGGAACTGTATTTTCTAGGACTAACCCCAAAGAACCCAAGAAATTTTGGGTAATTAAAAGTGCGATTGTATATCATTGTGTAATGTAGATATGCATCCACACCAAGGGAAAATGTAACCATTGTTACCTTGATAGTGGATGCTCAAAGTACATGACTGGTAATCGAAGTATGTTCAAAGAACTAACTCTAAGGGATGGCGAACATGTCACCATTGGAAATAACACAAAGATAAAGATCATCGAGCATGACAAAGTTGGTAATGATTTCTCAACTATTGATCATGTTTTATATACGCATGGTTTTAAGCCAAATTTTCTTAGTATTAATCAACTATGTGACAAAGATAACAAAGTCATATTTGAAACCTCTCATTGTCTAGTTATAGACATCAAAAGTAACAAGATCAAGTTTGTTGGCCATAGACACTAAAATGTCTATATAGTTGATTTAAAATCTTTGCATTCAGAAAATGAAAAATGTTTCCCCGCTTTTAGTGAAAACCCATGGCTATGGTATAAAAGACTTGGCCATGTGAACATATATTTGCTTAAAATTATTTCAAAAAAAGATTTAGTCATTGGACTTTCAAAAATAAAATTTGAAAAAGACAACGTGTGGGATGCTTATCAAATGGGAAAGCAAACAAGAATTTATTTTAAATAAAAAAATATAATCTCAACTTCTAGACCATTAGAACTTTTGCATATGGACTTGTTTGGTCCAATAAGTACAATTAGTCTAGGTGGCCATGAATATACTATTGTTATTGCTGATGATTATTCAAGATATACCTTTGTTATTTTTATTGCTTATAAGGATGAAGCATATAAAGGATTTGTGAACTTTTGTAAAAAGGTTCTGTTGACCCTTATCTAAATTTTAATAATGACAAAACACTATCTAATTATACTAATAGTTTTTATCTAAGTGTTTAAATGATAAAAGCTTTCAGCAAAGAAACAAGAAGCAAGAACTCAACCCATATCAGACACCAAGTCAAGACAAAAGATATAGTATAGACATTAAGGTATTGAAACAAACTGTAAATCTCTTATGTTCAAGTAAGTAGCTTGTCTTATGGCTATGTTTATAAAAGAATTTTGACAAAGCTATATATTCAAACTTTACAAATTCAAAAACAGTTTGAAACATGAAAAATTGGGTTGAAGGGGCAACTCAATCGATTGGTAACTGTGATATTTAGTTCCGAGTTGACTGGTGCTTAGGACCCAGTCGACTGGTACTCTCCCATAGCCTAAAAATAAACCTTTTCACTTGACCCAGTCGATTGGTACTAAGACCCAGTCGATTGGTAATTCAAAATATATGACCGTTTGAGACGCCAGACTTGAGCATTTAATGCACCAAACCTACCAAGTTAGTGTTTAACAGCTATATTAATTCAAGGCTATATAAACCCACTTCAATGAGCATTTAAAACAAGAAGAGAATGCATTCAATTCAAAGTTTGCTCATTAATACTCAAAAGCTTTGAAAAATTTATTGTTGAGCCATTCTTCAAGCTTTTCTTTGAAAGAGAGATATTGTTCATTTGTAAAAGCATTCATTGCTATCTCTCTACCATTTACTTTACAGCAACTCATATTTATTGTAAAGGAATTAACTTCTGCAAGGAAGAGATTAGCTTCCGAGAGGAAGGGATTAGCTTTCGAGAGGAAGGAATTGTTTGAAAGGTTTGTACAACACTCGTGAAGTTGTACGACTAAAAGTTTTAGTGGATCACTTCAAGGAAGTTCCTTGAAGAGAGTAGACATAGGGTCGGAACGAATCCTATATTGCAGAACCACTACAAACTGAGTTTGCATTTTCTCTTCCTTAAACTTTTTTACTTAAAGCACATTACTTGTTTATATGCTTGTGCATTTAGCTGTTTTTATAAACTTGCAAGTAATTATCGAAAGTTTTTAAAAACTCAATTCACCCACCTCTTGGGTTGGAATCTCAGTCTACAATTGGTATCAGAGCCTCATTCTCAATTTCAGGCTTAAAATCCTTGAGTTAATCCGATGACATCAAATAACTATTCTGAGGGACATTTCTACACTAGGCCTCCATTGTTCAATGGCTCCAACTATAATTATTGACAAAACAGGATGAAAATCTTTGTCGAATGACAAGATTATAATCTATGGAGAGTCATTGAGGAAGGGCTTAGAATTCCTACAAAGGAAATAACTATTGGAGAAATGAATCATACAATGCCTAAACTTAAAACTGAGTTCAATGATGAGGATTGTAGAATGGTGTCTCTAAGTAGTAGAGCCACAAGTATTTTACATTGTGCTTTAGATATTTCTGAATATAATAAAATTTCTGTATGTGTTTCGACTAAGGAGATTTGGGATAAATTGCAAGTTACATATGAAGGAACTAGCGAAGTTAAAAAATAAAAAATCTATATGCTAGTGTTCGAGTATGAATCTTTCAAAATGTCTCCTAACGAAACAATTTCTCAAATGCACTCACGTTTCACAACTATTGTTAATGGTTTGAAGCTTCTTGGTAGGAACATTGAGGAGTTTGAACTAACAAGAAAAATCTTAAGATCTTTGTCACCCACTTGAAAAGCAAAGAAGACGGCCATCACAGAGGCCAAAGATCTCGACAAACTTGATGTCGAAACACTTTTCGGATCACTATTGATATATGAGATGGAAGAAATGAATCCCATTGTCAATGATGATGAGAAGAAGAAAAAGATGATTGCTCTTAAAGTCTCTACGAGCAACAAAGAAGAAGAAACGGAAGAAGAGGTGGAGAGCAACGAAGACGATGGTGAGATGGCTTTAATCACCAAACGGTTTCATAGATTCTTGAAGAAAAGCAAGAAACCATACACAAAGGATCCCACTTTAAAAAGGAAACTGCTTGTGTGTTATGGCTGTAAGAAGCCCGGTTATATCAAGGTCGATTGTATAGGAACAAGTAAACCATATAAGAGCTTTAAAAAGAAAGCTATGATTGCAACCACTTGGAGTGATGACGAAGAAGAAGTCTCATCGGATAAAGAGATTGGATACGAGGAGATTGCCAACCTACGTCTTATGGCAATCGACGATGAAAATGAGGTATCGAATTCTTCCCCTTCTAAAAATAACATTGTTAGTAGTAGTGAAGAATTAATAGAAGTCATAAATGAAATGCATGAAGAATTGAAGAAATTCGTTTCTAGGAACACCATTCTAAAAAAGGAGGTGTCATCTCTTTCTAAAGAGATGGAAGGCTTAAAAGAGGAAGAAAGAAACTATATTCTTTACTTTATGATTCTTCTCAAGATTTTCTTAAAGATGAAAATGAAAACTTAAAGAAGAAGATAATAGAATTGAATGGCACTATATCTAGACTTATGCTTAGAAAAGAAAAGCTAGATGAAGTGCTATCTTGCCAAAGATTAAATAGAGGAAAATCCGGGTTAGGTTATTCTCCATTAGGCAAGAAAAAAAATCAAAAGAGAGCTTATTCATGAAAGCATCATGTGTGAATGAAGCCTCTACTTCAAAGACCACTAGCAAGGTCAAAAGCACTCCCTTAATGCATGCTAGTAGGTCTAAAAATACCAATTCTAATGCATATACAAGAATGAAGCATCCTAGAAATACTCATGCTTATATGTATGCTCACTCAAGAAATGCTTATACACATCCTAGGAGTAACCATCATGTGTGTCCTAGAAATAATATGTATACTCAAAACTTGCACACTGCACATGCATATCCTAGGAATTACCATCATAGTTATCCTAGAAATAATATGTATATTCATAGTAATGCAAGCATGTATCCTAGAAATCATCATTATACATTCCCTAGAAATGACATGCATGTTCATAACCCTCATAATAGAAACATGTGTCCTAGGAATTCTTATCCAAAGAATAATAGACATGCACAACTAAGAAATTCCAGAAATTTCAACAACTATTATCCTAGGATTGTGCATCATCAATATGTCTATAAATATAGAACACCTTATGTTGTTAAGAAAGTATGGGGTCTATGAGAACCATATTTTCTAGGACTAACCCCAAATGACCCAAGAAATTTTAGGTACCTAAAAGTGCAATTTTGTATCCATGTGTGATGTAGATATGTCTTCACACCAAAGAAAAAGGTAACTGTTGGTACCTTGATAGTAGATGATAGAAGTATATTCAAAGAGCTTACTCTAAGAGATGGCGGACATGTCACCATTGGAGAAAACACAAAAATAAAGATCATCGGGCATGGAAAAGTTAGTAATAATTTCTCAACCCTTGATAATGTATTATTTGTGCAAGGCCTTAAGCCAAATTTACTAAGTATTAGTCAACTATGTGACAAGGGCAACAAAGTAATATTTGAAACCTTTCAGTGTCTAGTTATAGACATTAAGAGTAACAAGATCAAGTTTGTTGGCCAAAGACACGAAAATGTCTATATAGTTGATTTAAAATCCTTGTATTCAGAAAATGAAAAATGCTTTCCCGCATTTAGTGAAAACTCATGGCTATGGCATAGAAGGCTTGGTCATGTGAACATGGATTTACTTAAAATCATTTTAAGAAAGGATTTAGTCACCGGACTTCTGAAAATCAAATTTGAAAAAGATAAAGTGTGTGATGCTTGTCAAATGGGAAAACAAACTAGAATTTATTTTAAATAAAAAAAGGTAGTCTCAACTACTAGACCATTGAAACTTTTGTATATGGACTTTTTGGTCCAATAAGTACCATTAGTCTAGGTGGCCATCAATATGCTCTTGTTATTGTTGATAACTATTCAAGATATACCTTTGTTATTTTTATTGGTTACAAGGATGAAGCTTACAAAGGACTTGAAAACTTTTGCAAAAAGGTTCAAAATGAAAAAAAGAATTTGTATTTCAAGCATTAGAAGTGATCATGGAAAAGAATTTGAAAATCAAAGCTTCTCAAAATTTTGTGATGAAAATGGAATTGATCACAACTTTTCAACTTCTAGATTTCCTCAACAAAATGGAGTTGTTGAGAAGAAAAATAGAGTTATAGAAGAATTTGCAAGAACAATACTTTGTGAAAATAGCTTACCAAAATACTTTTGGGTGGAAGCGGTAAAACCTCTTGCTATATCTTGAATAAAATTTTAATTAGGCCTATGTTTAACAAAACTCCATATGAATTATGGAAAGGTAGAAAGCCTAATATCTCTTATTTTCGTACCTTTGGTGGTAAATGCTTTATCCTAAATAACAATAAAACTAACCTGGGTAAATTTGACTCAAAGACCGATAAGGGGATATTCTCAGGATATTCAACCTCTAGTAAAGGTTATAGAGTCTTCAACAAGAGAACTCTAGTGGTAGAAGAATTCGTACATGTTGCCCTTGATGAGTTTAACCCAATCAGTAGTAGAGAAGTTTCTTTTAGTGATGATACAGATTTAATCCCAAGAACGGAAACACCTACTCCCATTGTTGACCCAAATAAGAGCCCACCTCGAACAAATCAAGAGATAGAAGCTTTCAAATTGGACCAACCATCTACAAGTCAACAAGAGATCGGTCTTCCCAAAGATTAGAGGAATGTAAATTATCACCTAATCGATCAAGTGATTGGTTATCCTTCACAAGGGGTAAGAACTCGTTCCTCTATTAGAAATATTTGCAACTATGTAGCCTATCTATCTCAAATAGAACCTAAAACATTTGTAGAAGCTGAGAAAGATATTGATTCGATAAATACCATGCAAGAAGAAATAAATCAATTTGAAAGAAACAATGTATGGAATTTAGTTCCTAGACTAAAAAATCATAAAATAATGGGAACTAAATGAGTGTTTAGAAATAAGATGGATGAAAATGGAATAGTAACTAGAGGCAAAGCTAGACTAGTTGCTAAGGGATATAATCAATAAGAAGGAATAGACTTTGATGAGACCTATACTCCCGTAGCAAGATTAGAAATTATTTGAATGTTATTAGCCTTTGCATGCTTTAACAAGTTTAAATTATTTCAAATGGATGTAAAAAAGTGCATTTTTAAATGGCTTCATAGAAGAAGAGGTATATGTTGAGCAACCTCTTGGATTTGAAAATCCTAGTCTTCCAAATCATGTCTACAAGCTTTCTAAAAGTCTATATGGGTTAAAGCAAGCTCCAAGAGCATGGTAAGACTAAATAAATTTTTTATTGACAATAATTTTACAAGAGGAAAAATAGACACAACTCTCTTCACAAAAACTCACAAAAATGACACTCTACTAGTCCAAATATATGTTGATGATATCATATTTGGTGCTACTAATGAATCCATGTGTCAAAAGTTTGCCAAGTGCATGCAAGGTGAATTTGAAATGAGCATGATGGGAGAGCTCACCTACTTCCTTGAACTTCAAATCAAACAATTGAAATGAAGGATCTTCATCAATCAATCAAAATACACGAAGGACCTGCTAAAAAGGTTCATGATGGAAAGCACAAAGTCACTTGGTACTTCTATGAGCACATCTACAAAACTTGACCTTGATAAAGGAGGTAAGTGTGTAAACACTAAAACTTATAGAAGCATTATAGGAGCTTTACTGTATTTAACTGTAAGTAGATCTGATATAATGTTCAGTGTATGCATGTGTGCTAGATTTCAAGCTAATTCTAAGGAATTATAAGTAATTGGAGTAAAAAGAATCCTTAGATATCTACAAGAGACTCAAACCCTAGGATTATGGTACTCTAGAGATTCATCTTTTGAGCTTGTAGGATATTCAGATACTGACTTTGTGGGCTGTAGGTTAGATAGAAAAATCACTAGTGGAACGTGCCAATTCTTAGGTGCAATGTTAACCTCTTGGTTTTTCAAGAAACAAAACTCGGTTGCACTATCAACCATAGAAGCGAAATACATAGCAACTGGAAGTTGTTGTGCCCAAGTATTGTGGATGAAACAACAACTAGAAGACTATGACATGAACTTTAAAATTATCCCAATACATTGCAATAATACCAATGCTATCAACTTAACGAAAAACCCCATTCAGCACTCTAGAACCAAACACATAGAAATTAGACATCATTTCTTAAGAGACCATGCTAAAAAAAGTGATATAAGACTATAATTCATTCTTTCAGAAGATCAAATACCTGACATTCTTACAATACCTTTAAGTGAAGGCAGTTTTTGTAAAATTAGACTGCTAATGGGATTATTAGACTATGATAAACTATATGCTTGATTGCATCATCAATCATCATTTGCATTCTTGACATCTAGTAAATGAGTATTAAACCTTATTTAATATTTCCCTCACTCAAGATGACATAGATAAACTAATTTCGTGCTAGGACTCTAAACTGGAAGTTTTTTTAAAGAGTCTAGTCGATTGGTAAGTTTATCCCCGTCGACTGGTAAAACACTGCCATTTTACCCAGTCAACTAGTCCATGTACCCAGTCGACTAGTAGAACAATACACTGTTTGGAGCCAAAATTTTGAAATTCTGGTTTGGAACGTGAAAAACTGGGTTGAAGGGCAACCCAGTCGATTGGCTCTTTATACTAGTCTACTGGATATGGGACAGAATGTCTACAGTCGCCTGGGTGATCTATACCAGTCAACTAGTAACTGTGACAGTGAGTTTCGGGTCGAATGGTGCTTAGGACCCAGGCGACTGGTACTCTCCCACAGCCTAAAAATGAACCTTTTCACTTGACCCAGTCGACTAGTACTAAGACCCAATCGACTGGTAATTCAAAAAATATGATCGTTTGAGATGCCAGACTTGAGCATTTAATGCACCAAACCTACCAAGTCAGTGTCTAATGGCTATATTAATTCAAGACTATATAAACCCACTTCAATTTAAAACAAGAGGAGAATACATTCTATTCAAAGTTTGCTCATTAATACTCAAAAGCTTTAAAAAATTTATTGTTGAGCTATTCTTCAAGCTTTTCTTTGAAAGAGAGATATTGTTCATTTGTAAAAGCATTTATTGCTATCTCTATACCATTTACTTTAGAGCAACTCATATTTATTGTAAAGAAATTAACTCCCACAAGGAAGAGATTAGCTTCTGAGAGGAAGGGATTAGCTTTCGAGAGGAAGGGATTTTTTGTAAGGTTTGTATAACACCCGTGAAGTTGTATGACCAAAAGTTTTAGTAGATCACTTCAGGGAGGTTCCTTGAAGAGAGTGGACGTAGGGTCGGAACGAATCCGATATTGACGAACAACTATGAACTGAGTTTGCATTTTCTCTTCCTTAAACTCTTTTACTTAAAGCACATTACTTGTTTATATGCTTGTGCATTTAACTGTTTTTATAAACTTGCAAGTAATTAGCGAAAGTTTTTAAAAACCCAATTCACCCCCCTCTTGGGTTGGAACCTCAGTCTACAGGTTCAAAATGAAAAAAAAAATGTATTTCTATTTCAAGTATTAGAAGTGATCATGGAAAAGAATTTGAAAACCAAAGTTTTTCAAATTTTTTTTTGATAAAAATGGAATTGATCACAACTTTTCAGCACCGAGAACTCCTCAACAAAATGGAGTTGTTGAGAGAAAAAATAGAGTTCTAGAAGAATTTGCTAGAACAATGCTTTGTGAAAATAGCTTGCCAAAATACTTTTGGGCAGAAGTCGTAAGCACTTCTTTCTATGTTTTAAATAGAGTTTCAATTAGGCCTATACTTGATAAAACCCCATATGAACTATGGAAAGGTAGAAAACCTAATATCTCTTACTTTCGTGTTTTTGGTTGCAAGTGTTTCATCCTAAATAACAATAAAACTAATTTAGTTAAATTTGACTCCAAGACCGATGAAGGGATATTCTTAGGATATTCAACCTCTAGTAAAGCTTATAGAGTCTTTAACAAAAGAACTCTAGTGGTTGAGAAATCCGTGCATGTTGCTATTGACAAGTCTAACCCAATTAGTAGTAGAGTAGTTTCTTTAAATGATTATGCATATTTTATTCCAATAATGGAAAAATCTACTCCTATTGTTGACCCGAAGGAGAGCCAACCTCAAATAAGTTGAGAGGTAGATGCTTTCAATCTTGATCAACCAGAGACAAGTCAACAAGAGGATAGTCTTCCCAAAGATTGGAGGTATGTGAATTATCATCCAATCGATCAAGTGATTGGTGATCTTTCATAAAGGGAAAGAACTAGTTCCTCTATAAGAAATATATGAAATTATGTAGCCTATTTATCTCAAGTAGAACATAAGAATTTTATAGAAGCCGAAAAAGATGTTGATTGGATAAATGCTATGCAAGAAGAATTAAATCAATTTGAAAGAAACATAGTATGAAATCTAGTTCCTAGACCAAATAATCATACTATAATAGGAACTAAATGGGTATATAGAAATAAAATGGATGAAAATGGAATAGTTACTAGGAACAAGTCTACGCTAGTTGCTAAGGGATATAATCAAGAAGAAAAAATAAATTTTGATGAGATCTATGCTCCCATAGCTAGATTAAAAGCCATTCGTATATTATTGGCCTTTGCATGCTTTAATAAATTTAAGCTATTTCAAATGGATGTAAAAAGTGTATTTTTAAATGGTTTTATAGAAGAAGAGGTGTATGTTGAGCAACCTCTTGCATTTGAAAATCCTAGTCTTCTAAACCATGTCTATAAGCTTTTTGAAGCTCTCTATGGGTTGAAGCAAGCTCTAAGAGCATGGTATAAAAGACTAAGTAAGTTTTTGCTTGAAAATAGTGTTGCAAGAGGAAAAATAGACACAACTTTCTTCACAAAAACTCATAAAAATGACACACTACTAGTCGAAATATATGTTGATGATATTATATTTGGTGCTACTAATGAATCTATGTGTTAAGAGTTTGCTAAGTGTATGCAAGGTGAATTTGAAATGAGAATGATGGGAGAGCTTACCTGCTTTCTTGGACTTTAAATCAAACAATTGAAAGAAGGCATCTTCATCAATCAATCAAAGTATACCAAGGATCTATTAAAGAGGACCAGGATGGAAAGCTCAAAGTTAATTAACATTCCTATGAGCACTTCTACAAAACTTGACCTAGATGAAGAAGGTAAGTGTATAGATACTAAAACTTATAGAAGCATGATAGGAGCTTTACTTTATTTAACTGCAAGTAGATCTGATATAATGTTCAGTGTATGCATGTGTGCTAGATTTCAAGCTAATCCTAAGGAATTACAAATAATTGCAGCGAAAAAAATCCTTAGATACAAGGGACTCAAAACCTAGGGCTATGGTATTTTAGAAAATCAACTTTTGAAATTGTAGGATATTCAGATGCTAATTTTGCTGGTTATAGGCTAGATAGAAAAAGCACTCATAGAAGATTAAGTTGAACGAAAAGATGAAGCCTGCCTCCAACTCCCCTCCTTCGAACTGCTTCCGCCCATCAATCAATTATCTACAAACACTCCCCAAATCTTAATCAAAACCCACTTCTCTCCTTCACAGTATAAGACCCTAAATCAACCAAACCAATCTAAATCAACACCTACAAAGCAAACACCAGGACAACAAGAACCCTATTTTAAAACGTAAAAAGATAATAATGGTTATTGTGATAAGAAATGAAGCCACCAAGAATATTCCTAATCTCCTATTAAGATCTACTTCTCTCCTCCAAACTAACCAAACAAGTTGAAAACCAAAACCGATTTGGCTAAAATCATTAATGTATGTAATTGACCAAGCTGAAAAAGGATACCTGGCTTTCCAAGAAGATACATAAACTTATTGCTAACAGAACACAAACAAAGACCAAAGAGGCTGCTCTTAGCTAGATACAGACTTGGACACGTAACCGTCACTACCTCAAAGCAAACCTTCTCGGTTAAGCACACTTCTAAAAACTATAAATAACTAGTGTTTATTAATTACAAGACTCTAAATTAGGCCGAATTACTCAAAAACGAATCAACACACGCTACATCAATTATAAATACTATTATAAATAAAACGCATGCATGTAAAAGACAAAATTGCAGTCAAACAAAACTTTGATTACATAAGATTACTGTTTCAGCTATAAAGATCAGACCAAATTTGGCGGCGATTTAGCAGAACAGCTAAAATTTGGCGGTGATTGCACTAGAAATAAACCGCATTGCTCAAGATCGATGATATCTTTCTCTCTTAGACTCATTAACCAAACAAAAACCCTAATTTTCTCAAATTAATGGCTATATATTGAAATGAATTAACATTATGATCTAATTTCTTAAAACTAATTGTAGAAAAACTTTGAAAGTACCTTTATGTGAAGAAGATAGAACGTATAGCATCGTATCGAGTTGCAAAGTTCAGTTTCAATGGAGGATCAGTGGATCTGATACTTTCTTTATTTTAATAATAAAATATTTATGTTGAAAGTAGACAAACTTTTGGTTTCCTTTTTATCAAAAGGTTATCATTCAATTCAATGGTTATCACATAGAAGTTTCGCGCTAAAGCAAATGATAGGCTTTCATTTCGGTTGAGTGATAGCTTTGGGTTTTTGATATTAGCAACATTTGTACCCAAAATAATTTTACTAATCAAAATCTCCATACTATTTCCCAACATATTACCTCTATTGCCTCTACTGTGGATTCTATCGATAATAAGATTACTTCTTTAGACAATAAAGTCTCAACCCCTTCTTCAAAAAGCTCTGGAGAGAAATACCCACTTATAATTCAAAAACTTATTCCACATTTATCTCAACCAATTTTCAAACCACTCCACATTGATAAAGAAAACCTAATTAACCTTGACAACTCTGATGACGTATTAAAATCTATAAATGAAAGATTAAGAAATTTGTCCATTAATACCGAAGGAACTTCAAATATCAACGTTATAGATCAAGACTTAATTAGTGAAATCAAGGAATTTGATGAGATCAATAAGATATACAGAAAGAATAATAGTAGAGCTACATTACCAACAAATAGAAATTACTACCCCAGACCTACTTCTCCAGATTTACAATATGAAGATAGATACTATGCCATTCAAGCCAGGTATGATGATGACTCCATATATGAATGGAATATTGACGGAGCTAGTGAACACAATATCCTTAACACACTCCAAGAAATGACTATGGCTGTCATTGGTTACAAAACATGGCCTAATAATATTGACAGAAAAATAGCTATTGCCATAATTGTTGGGTTCATTGGGACCCTCAAAGGTTGGTGGGATAATTATCTCACTGACAATAATCGTAAAGAAGTTTTAGACGCAACCAAAGAAGTTTGATTGCTAGCAGTAACCGATGAGTCGCTTCCAAAAGAGAATCACCACTCAAAATCCATATAGAAAGATTGATTAGAAACTTTTTGTCAAAAAAAAAAAATGAACCATGAATGGGATTTGGGTTTGATGAAAAATATATTGTACCATGCTTTTTGGTAATCATAATAATTATATATGGGAGGCACATGGAACGGAGAAGGTTCTAGGTTTATAATGGTCATCAATTTTGTCTGGGGATATGATCCAGAGGATTTTGCATTTTGAATAAGTAATGATATTGGGATTTGTAGGGTCTCTGGTATAGGTTATTTCCATTGATTTGGTGTCAACCATTATAAGTTCATAAAACTTTTGGGTCTTGATTGGATCTTCTGGAATATAGTGAAAACCTGCAGGAAAGATCTTGTTAGTATAAAGATAATCAGTAATAAAATTGAGATCATTTGTGGGTCGATCTAAACTGGTGCATGTGATATATTCTTGGTATGTCTTTTGAACGTATTGACTGGTCTTTGGAATAGAGATTTAAGAGGATGAAGGTGTTTGGGAAAGTGTTTGAGCATATGACTGGGTGGTCAGGTTTGGGAATTATGATAGATTCATGAGCTTTCTTAATGATACAAATCTATTTGATTGCTAGGGGGTTGTTGGGTGAACTGGGATAGGCTGATGACCTGGGACTTGGATTTTTGTGGCATAGTCATTGAGACTTTGTGGTTTTGGAGAAGGTGGAGGCACCTTCTGCTTTCCTTTTTGATTGGAAGAACTCATATCTTTCTCGTGTTTGATTCCTGCAAAAATTCTCGTGTGAGAAAGTCAGACACGGAATTATGCTCTCCTTTTATATATTCAATATCGAAATCGAATGCACTCAATATTACCTGCCATCGAGTAAATATTTGTTTCGAAGCAAGATTTTGAATATCTTTTTGTAAAATCTCTTTTGCTGATTTACAATCAACTTTTAATAAAAAGATTTTGCTGTATAAATCGTCTTGAAATTTTGAGATACATAAAACAATTGCTAAAATCTCTTTTTTGATGGTTGAATAGTTTTTTTGAGCACCTAGCCATATACCAGAATGATATCTGACAATTTGTTCATTGGTTTTGTGGGGAAGAATCTGTTTGACAATGCCTCCATAACCAATATAAGAAGCATCAGTTTGGACAATGACCTTTGCATCAGGATGAAGTATTCCTAGACAAGGAAGACTTAATACTTTTGACTTAAGAAGTTTGACAACATCTGTATGTTGTTGTGACCAAGGAACAGGATATTTGCGAAGCCTCTTATATAAAGGTTCACAAATTTAACGAAGGTGAGGGAAATAATCAGCAATATAATTTAAACAGCGAATGAACCTTTGTAATTGTGTTTTATCTTTAATTTCATCTGGAAATTTGTTAGCAAATTCAATGGATCTATCTATCGGTTTGATAGTCCCTTGAAATATAAGATGTCCTGAAAATCTTACTTTAGTTTGAAATATTTTCATTTTTGTAGCAGATAATACTAAACCATTATTTTTGATAATTTGGAAAAATGTTTTTAGATGTTTGAAATGCTGATCTAGAGATTTTGAAAATATTAATATATCATTGATATAGGTAATACTGAATTTAAAATATCGTTAATGATGTTCTGAAATTCAGATGGAGCGTTTTTAAGTCCAAAAGGTATAACATTCCATTCATAGTGGGCAAATGGAACATTGAAAGCAGTTTTATATTTATTTGCTTCATTTATTTGAATTTGCCAGAATCTTGATTTTAAATCAAATTTTGAGAAATTAGTAGAATCATGTAATCTATTGAGGAGATCTTTTTTATTAGGTATGAGGTATCTAATCCATTGCAGAACTTTGTTTAAGGGTTTATAATTAATAACAAGTCGGGGAGCTCCTCTTTCTAACTCAGCTTGCTTTTGTACATAAAAGGCTGAACAGCTCCAAGGAGACTTGCTTGGCCTAATTAACCATTTATTTAATAATATTTTTATTTCTTTTTGACAATAATTTAATAATTCTTGGTTCATCTATATAGGCCGTGGTTTAGATGGAATATTTTTCTCATCAAAATCTGGCTCATAAGATAAAGAGACTATGTGCTTTCTTCGTTCCCATAAGGCATTAGGAAGATCAGCACATATTTCCTTTTTAAATAATTCTTCTAATTCAGTAATCTGGGATTGAATTTAAGGTTGTTTAAGTGTTGTTCTATCTTTTGATAATTTATTTCTTCTTTGAGAAAGCTAATATGAGTTTGTTTATTTTGTATTAAATTTATTTGTCTGCATAAACTATTAGTTTGTAATAAATTTAATTCTCTAGTATCTACAGGTTGTAAGAAGGGGAAGAATAGAGTTTGTCCTAAGATATTAGTTTCTATTCCTAGATGACTAACTTTGAAGGGATAAATTTGAGTTAGGAAGGGAGTTCTTAAAATGATATTTTGATGTATATGTTTAACAAGGATGAAATGACTTTTTAGACAATATCCGTCATTACATACATGAGAATTTGTATATTTGTATTCTACATTTAGTTTTGACCCACTAGTAGTATTGAGTCTCTCTGTGGTTTTTTCATAATATTTTATAGGTATAAGTCATTCCTTAATACAGTTCTGGTCAGCACCAGAATCGACTAATGTAGTAGTATTAATATGATATTATTTGTTAATAACAATAGAAATCTTAATATACCATTTCTGACAATTCATTTTTTCTATTAAATTAACAAACCCATCTTTGGAGTCATCTTCTATAATTATTAAATTAGCATGATTAGAAGATTCAGAGGTTTCTTTTGGGATTTCTTTGTTAATTTGGGTGGATATTGATTCTTTAAGATTATTAATTTCTAAATTAATCATTTTTGCTTTTAAATCTATGGTGTCTTTTTGAATATCTTTAATTTGATCTTTCATAGAATTGACTTCCATCTGTAAATCTTGAATAGTGGCTTTTTTGGGTTTTTGAAAACGTTTTTCTAATATTTTCTTAAGATTATAAGGTTCAGGGGTTTTTAACTTTTGTTCTTCACAAATAATATCTCTTAATTTTACTAAATATTCTTTTTTGGTTACTGGGTCATCAATCTTGTCGATAATATCTATGAGAAATTCCTTTTATGAAGTTATCATATTGATAGATTTACAGTAACAGAGACCTTCTTCACAGTTGCACCGTGATTCATCAGAGTCATTTGAATCTGTACTTTCTTGGATAGTATAAATGAGATATTCTTTATCAGAAGAGGAATATTCTTCTTCTGATTCTTCTTCTGATTATGACTCATTTATCATAACTTTTGTCAATTGTTGTTTTAATGTTTTATCTATTTCTAATTCATTAATTTTTTGCTTTACTCTGCAGTTCTTGGCCCAATGTCCAAGGCGTCCGCACTTGAAACAAGCCTTTGATGAGGCCTGAGAGTTCTGAGACTTTTTAGATTTCCTAAATTTGGGCTTTTGGATTTTTTGAGTAGCAGTGAACCTATTGGGCTTATTGGGTCTTCTATATGTCTGTCTTCAGAAATATTTGGTTTTGTTTTTCTTTTCGGTTGATGGGGCTCTAATAGTTTCATAACCATATGGACTGCAGAATGAGCCTAATTCTTTCTTGCTTTGATGGAGTTCAGATTTCATTTTTTATTTTAATTTGAGATCATTACAAAGAGCTAATCCTTCATACTTAATATATACTATGATTTCTCCATAAGACAGATGATTATAAGGTATAGATCCGTTATGGACATCTCTAATTCATTGTCTAACTTTTTCAGCAAATAATTTTAGAAGTCCTGAAATAAACTTTTCTTTCCAATAAGCATTATTGCTATCTTTCCTAGTATATACTTTGGCAAGAAATACATCTTTATACCATCTAAAATCTTGCATAGTTGGACAGGTTAAATTAATAAATATTTCAGAGGATCTAGCAGCAAATTTGTCAAGATCTCCGATAAAATGTTGGGTGATAGCATATATAAGGGTTTCAAAGACATTTTTTTTGTTTTTTATATATGGTAGTAATCCTAGTTTCTCCAGTTTGATTATCATGTATTGCTTGTGTTGAAGGTATTTTTATGGTTACGTCTAAAACTTCTTTGCGATTATTGTCAGTGAGATAATTATCCCACCAACCTTTGAGGGTCCCAGTGAACCCAGCAATTATGGCAATAGCTATTTTTCTATCAGTATTATTAGGCCGTGTTTTGTAAGCAGTGGCAGCCATAGTCATTTCTTGGAGTGTGTTGAGGATATTGTGTTCACTAGCTCCATCAATATTCCATTCATATATGGAGTCATCATCCAGATCGACCCACAAATGATCTCAATTTTATTACTGATTATCTTTATACTAACAAGATCTTTCCTGCAGGTTTTCACTAGCAGTATTGAGTCTCTCTGTGGTTTTTTCATAATATTTTGTAAGTATAAGTCCTTCTTTAATACAGTTCTGGTTAGCACCAGAATCGACTAATGCAGTAGTATTAATATGATATTCTTTGTTAATAACAATAGAAATCTTAATATACCATTTCTGATAATTCATTTTTTCTATTAAATTAACAAACCCATCTTTGGAGTCATCTTCTATACTTATTAAATTAGCATGATTAGAAGATTCAGAGGTTTCTTTTTGGATTTCTTTGTTAATTTGGGTGGATATTGATTCTTTAAGATTATTAGATAATTTGATTGCTAGAACCTTCTTCGTTCCATTTGTACCTCCCACATATAATTATTATGATTACCAAAAAGCAAGGTACAATATATTTGTCATCAGACCCAAATCCCATTCATGGTTCATTTTTTTTGACAAAAAGTTTCTAATCAATATTCCTATATGGATTTTTGAGTGGTGGTTCTCTTTTGAAAGCGACTCATCCATTCTTCCTCCCCCTATCAAAGAATCATTAACCTACTTCAAACACAATACTAATGCTGAAAAACCCTATTCTCATGAGATGCTCTTTTATGTTATTTTTTCTATCCCTTGGAACATTTCTTGGGATTATGTTATAACTGAAACTTCATGGGATTATTTTGCTATAAATCGGTTTTCAAAGTCAAATGGTGGGATTGTTCATTTGCTAGCATTGATGTTATCAAAAATTGTTTTTTTGACAACCCCCAATATTCCAAATACCTTGCAACACCATCTTCCTCATCCACACCCAGCAAATTGACCAAACAAGAGAAGAAAAAGAAGTTATTAGAAGAATTGTCGCTCTTTTCGGGCAGTGATGATGAGACTCAATCTCCTGATGATCAATCCAAGTCACCCTATCAAGATGCACAGGACCCTTATGATGCATTTGATCTGTCATATAGCAAAAAAGGACCGATAAATCGACCAACAAATCCAAAAATCAAAAAGCAAATTTCAAGCACGTCAAAAGCAAAAGGCAGAATCGACAAAAACTCAAAAGCAAAAGATTCTCATCCAGTAAAAAACAGACACGTCAAAAGCAAAAGGCAATCGACAAAACTCAAAAGCAAAAGATTCTCACCCAGGCTATCAAAAGCAAAAAGAAGAACCAGCCAAAAGCCAAAAAAAATAAATAATTCACAGATTCTCCTTTGAAGTCCGCTCGGATTTGAAGATTGTTGAAGTCCGTTTAGAGTCTATAAATATTGGTATTATCAATGTAAAGGGCAGAGTATGTTTTGAGTGATCTTTACTTTGTTTTGAGAGCAATCATTTCCCTCTTAGTACTGTAAGTAATCTTACTATGTTCAAGTTCATATTTGTATTTCAAATTAATATTTATCAAATAAACATATTTCAAGTTTCAAAATATTGTTTTATATCCTTACGCCTTTTTGATTCTTACCTTATGTTATTTGCAAACTCTATTTATTATTGATCCTAACACCATTTGGTATCAGAGCCATGTTTGCGTTTCTCTAGATATTCTGTTCATCTTCTTTATATGTTCATATTGCTTTTTATCTCTGGTTTTGCTGTGTTTGGTTTTTGGTAAAGCCGTTGGTCAGCCCTTGTTATACTGTTGGTCAGTCCGTTGTTTGGATGGTCCCAGTAGGTGGTCCCGGTAGGAAACCTTCGATGTAAAACAGCCTGGTTTTAAGCTTTATCTATATATACTGTTCATGAATAGATTATTTAGAAGACGTCGGTAGGGTGATGATTCATCCATGTCCGGTTCAAGTACATCATCCCCTCCAAGATATGATGATCAAATAGATCATACTATTCAAAACCCCAACAATGCTATAAACAGTCAAGAGGTCAATATTGCCAAAATTGAGCAAGATCTGCTCAATTGGCATATACCCAAGCAAAACATAAATAAGATATATCAAATAGGTACTTTTGATTTTAAATATGATTATTCAATCAAAACTACAGAACAAACTTATTCTATTAACAGAGAACATGAAAGTATCAAATTACTTTCCATACCTTCAATTCAAAAACATAAGCAAGAAGGTTTTATATATATGCATCTTGGATTAGTCCAAATAGCTATTAAACCATTACATAGGTTAGGTATTAATACACCCGTATTAATGGTTTTAAGAGACACTAGGCATCTTAATTTTACAAACTCATTATAAATACCATGCAAGAAGAAATAAATCAATTTGAAAGAAACAATGTATGAAATTTAGTTCCTAGACTAAAGAATCATAAAATAATGGGAACTAAATGGGTGTTTAGAAATAAGATGGATGAAAATGAAATAGTAACTAGAAACAAAGCTAGACTAGTTGTTAAGGGATATAATCAACACGAAGGAATAGACTTTGATGAGACCTATGCTCTAGTAGCAAGATTAAAAGCTATTCGAATGTTATTAGCCTTTGCATGCTTTAACAAGTTTAAATTATTTCAAATGGATGTAAAAAGTGCCTTTTTAAAAGGCTTCATAGAAGAAGAGGTATATGTTGAGCAACCTCTTGGATTTGAAAATCCTAGTCTTCCAAATCATGTCTATAAGCTTTCTAAAGCTCAATATGGGTTAAAGCAAGCTCCAAGATCATGGTAAGACTAAGTAAATTTTTTATTGACAATAATTTTAAAAGAGGAAAAATAGACACAACTCTCTTCACAAAAATGACACTCTACTAGTCTAAATATATGTTGATGATATCATATGTGGTGCTACTAATGAATCTATGTGTCAAGAGTTTGCCAAGTGCATGCAAGGTGAATTTGAAATGAGCATGATGGGAGAGCTCACCTACTTCCTTGGACTTCAAATCAAACAATTGAAAGGAGGGATCTTCATCAATCAATCAAAATACCCTAAGGACCTACTAAAAAGGTTCGGGATGGAAAGCTCAAAGTCACTTGGAACTTCTATGAGCACATCTACAAAACTTGACCTTGATAAAGGAGGTAAGTGCGTAGACACTAAAACTTATAGAAACATTATAGGAGCTTTACTGTATTTAACTGCAAGTAGATCTGATATATGTTCAGTGTATGTATTTGTGCTAGATTTCAAGCTATCCTAAGGAATTACAAGTAATTGGAGTAAAAAGAATCCTTAGATATCTACAAGGGACTCAAACCCTAGGATTATGGTACTCTAGATATTCATCTTTTGAGCTTGTAGGATATTCAGATGCTGACTTTGTGGGCTGTAGGTTAGATAGAAAAATCACTAGTGGAATGTACCAATTCTTAGGTGCAATGTTAACCTCTTGGTTTTCCAAGAAACAAAACTCAGTTGCACTATCAACCGCCGAAGCGGAATACGTAGCAGCTAGAAGTTGTTGTGCCCAAGTGTTGTGGATGAAACAACAACTAGAAGACTATAGCATGAACTTTAAAATTATCCCAATACATTGCAATAATACCAGTGCTATCAACTTAACCAAAACCCCCATTCAGCACTCTAGAACCAAACATATAGAAATTAGACATCATTTCTTAAGAGATCATGCTAAAAAAAGTGATATAAGACTAGAATTCATTCCTTCAGAAGATCAAATAGCTGACATTCTTATAAAACCTTTAAGTGAAGGTAGTTTTTGTAAAATTAGACTGCTAATGGGTTATTAGACTATGATAAACTATATGCTTGATTGCATCATTAATCATCATTTGCATTATTGACATCTAGTGAATGAGCATTAAACCTTATTTAATATTTCTCTCACTCAAGATGACATAGATAAACTAATTTTGTGCTAGGACTCTAAATTGAAAGTTTTTTTAAAGGGTCTAGTCGATTGGTAAGTTTATCCTAGTCGACTGGTAACACACTGCCATTTTACCCAATCAACTAGTCCATGTACCCAGTCGACTAGTAGAACAATACACTGTTTGGAGCTAAAATTTTGAATTTCTGGTTTGAAACATGAAAAACTGGGTTGAAGGGCAACCCAGTTGATTGGCTCTTTATACTAGTCTACTGGGATATAGGACAGAATGTCCCCAGTCGACTGGGTGATCTATATCAGTCAATTGGTAACTGTGACAGTGAGTTCCGAGTCGACTGGTACTTAGGACTCAGTCGACTGGTACTCTCCCACAGCCTAAAAATGAACCTTTTCACTTGACCCAGTCGACTGGTAATCCAAAAAATATGATCGTTTGAGACGCTAGACTTGAGCATTTAATACACTAAACCTACCAAGTTAGTGTCTAATAGCTATATTAATTCAAGGCTATATAAACCCACTTCAATAAGCATTTAAAACAAGAGGAGAATACATTCTATTCAAAGTTTGCTCATTAATACTCAAAAGCTTTGAAAAATTTATTGTTGAGCCATTCTTCAAGCTTTTCCTTGAAATAGTGATATTGTTCATCTGTAAAAGCATTCATTGCTATCTCTATACCATTTATTTTACATCAACTCATATTTATTATAAAGGGATTAACTCCCGCAAGGAAGAGATTAGCTTCTAAGAGGAAGGGATTAGCTTCCGAGAGGAAGGGACTGTTTGTAAGGTTTGTACAACACCCGTGAAGTTGTACGACCAAAAGTTTTAGTGGATCACTTCAAGGAGGTTCCTTGAAGAGAGTGGACGTAGGGTCGGAACGAATCCGATATGGTCGAACCACTATGAACTGAGTTTGTATTTTCTCTTCCTTAAACTCTTTTACTTAAAGCACATTACTTGTTTATACGCTTATGCATTTAACTGCTTTTATAAACTTGCAAGTAATTAGAGAAAGTTTTTAAAAACCCAATTCACCCCCCTCTTGGGTTGGAACCTCAGTTTACAGGTTCAAAATGAAAAAAAAAATGTATTTCTATTTCAATCATTATAAGTGATCATGGAAAAGAATTTGAAAACCAAAGTTTTTCAATTTTTTTTTATGAAAATGGAATTGATCATTACTTTTCAGCACCGAGAACTCCTCAATGAAATGGAGTTGTAGAGAGAAAAAATAGAGTTTTAGAAGAATTTGCTAGAACAATGCTTTGTGAAAATAGCTTGCCAAAATACTTTTGGGCAGAAGTCGTAAACACTTCTTTCTATGTTTTAAATAGAGTTTCAATTAGGCCTATCCTTGATAAAACCCCATATGAACTATGGAAAAGTAGAAAACCTAATATCTCTTACTTTTGTGTTTTTGGTTGCAAGTTCTTCATCCTAAATAACAATAAAACTAATTTAGGTAAATTTGACTCCAAGACCGATGAAAGGATATTCTTAGGATATTCAACCTCTACTAAAGCTTATAGAGTCTTTAACAAAAGAACTCTAGTAGTTGAGAAATCCGTACATGTTGCCTTTGATGAGTCTAACCCAATTAGTAGTAGAGTAGTTTCTTTAAATGATGATGCATATTTTATTCCAAGAATGGAAACATCTACTCCCGTTATTGACCTAAAAGAGAGCCAACCTCAAATAAGTTAAGAGGTAGATGCTTTCAATCTTGATCAACCAGAGACAAGTCAACAAGAGGATAGTCTTCCCAAAGATTGGAGGTATGTGAATTATCATCCAATCGATCAAGTGATTGGTGATCCTTCACAAAGGGTAAGAACTAGTTCCTCTATAAGAAATATATGAAATTATGTAGCCTATTTATCTCAAGTAGAACATAAGACTTTTATAGAAGCCGAAAAAGATGTTGATTGGATAAATGCTATGCAAGAAGAATTAAATCAATTTGAAAGAAACAAAGTATGGAATCTAGTTCCTAGACCAAAGAGTCATACTATAATAGGAACTAAATGAGTATATAGAAATAAAATAGATGGAAATGGAATAGTTACTAGGAACAAGGCTAGGCTAGTTGCTAAGGGATATAATCATGAAGAAAAAATAAATTTTGATGAGATCTATGCTCCCGTAGCTAGATTAAAAGCCATTCGTATATTATTGGCCTTTACATGCTTTAATAAATTTAAGCTATTTCAAATGGATGTAAAAAGTGTATTTTTAAATGGTTTTATAGAAGAAGAGGTGTATGTTAAACAACCTCTTTGATTTGAAAATCTTAATCTTCCAAACATTGTCTATAAGCTTTCTAAAGCTCTCTATGGGTTGAAGCAAGCTCTAAGAGCATGGTATAAAAGACTAAGTAAGTTTTTGCTTGAAAATAGTGTTGCAAGAGGAAAAATAGACATAACCCTCTTCACAAAAACTCACAAAAATGACATACTACTAGTCAAAATATATGTTGATGATATTATATTTGGTGCTACTAATGAATCTATGTGTTAAGAGTTTGCTAAGTGTATGCAAGGTAAATTTGAAATGAGAATGTTGGGAGAGCTTACCTACTTTCTTGGACTTTAAATCAAACAATTGAAAGAAGGCATCTTCATCAATCAATCAAAGTACACCAAGGATCTATTAAAGAGGATCATGATGGAAAGCTCAAAGTCAATTGGCACTCCTATGAGCACTTCTATAAAACTTGACCTAAATGAAGAAGGTAAGTGTATAGATACTAAAACTTATAGAAGCATGATAGGAGCTTTACTTTATCTAACTGCAAGTAGACCTGATATAATGTTCAGTGTATGCATGTGTGCTAGATTTCAAGCTAATCCTAAGGAATCACAAATAATTGTAGCGAAAAAAATCCTTAGATATCTACAAGGGACTCAAATCCTAGGGCTATGGTATTTTAGAAAATCAACTTTTGAACTTGTAGGATATTCAGATGCTAATTTTGGGGGTTGTAGGCTAGATAGAAAAAGCACTCATGGAACATGTCAATTTTTAGGTACAATGTTAACCTCTTGGTTTTCCAAGAAACAAAATCCGGTTGCGCTATCAACCACCGAAGCGGAATATGTAATAGCCGGAAGTTGTTGTGCATAAGTGTTATGGATGAAACAACAATTAGAAGACTATGGCATGAACTTTAAAAACATAGCAATTCATTGTGATAACACTAGCACTATCAACTTGACCAAAAACCATATTCAGCATTCTAGAACTAAACAAATAGAAATAAGGTATCACTTCATAAGAGACCATGCTCAAAAGGGTGATATTAGATTATTGTACCTTCAGAGGACCAAATAGCTGACATTCTTACTAAGCCATTGAATGAAGACAACTTTAGCAAGATTAGACTATTAATGGGCTTAACAAACTATGATAATATGCGTGTTTGATTACATCTACATTTTATCATATGCATATTTTACATTTAGTGATATGAGTATTAACACCCATTTAATATCTCTCTCACTCAAAATGGCATAGATAAATCATTTCGTGCAAAAAATTCTACTTTGAGCTCAAAATCTTATGATTTTTGAAAGACCCAGTCGATTAGTTGGATGACTTAGTCGACTGGTATATCTCTATCCATTTTACTAGTCGACTACTTGAGTCAATCCAGACGATTGGTAACTCATTGTCCATTACACCATTCAACTAGTTCAAGGAACCAGCCGACTAGTATCATACGAGAAGCTTGGAGCCAAAATTTGAATTTCTGCTAGACACCTCAGTCTACGAGTATCTCTCTGCTAGATTACCCAGTTGACTGGTATGTCTAAATGTCCTCAAATTATGAAGGACCCAGTTGACTGGTATCACGATACTATATTAATCACTTCATTTTTTCAGAAATTTTACGCCATTTTTGTAAACTCTAAACTTTCTCACTTTATAAAATCTTTGATGTTAGACCGAAACCTCTCAAAATAACTCCATAGAACATTTAATCATACCTCAAATCCTCTCTTCTTTTTTTTTTTCAATTTTCAATGGTTGAAAAATCCACATGTCTGAGAGGATCCGGATAAAGACCATTGTTGCCGGATCTCACGCACCTACAAGGCCCCGATCCAAGAAGTCATCGGCATCGGACACAAAGGGAAAAAGATTGGCCGGTTCATCGAGCAAGACGACAAGAGCTGAGCTCAATGAATATTTATTTTGGAACCCTGCGGCCAAAAAAAGGTATAACTCTGTCATGCAAACTTTGATATTTCACATGCTTTTGAAGCTATTAACCTAATCCCATTTGTGACGATCCACCAAAAATACTACCTATGCCTCATCCACTGATTCTATGCCAACTTGGTCAAACCGAGCCCATTAGCTCTTTAGTTTAAGACCAAGGTGATGGGCATAGAATTTGAAGTCAATACCGACCTTCTAGTTAAACTACTAAGAATCCCCGTAGGAGGGGTCCAGTGGAGTCTAGATAGATGGCCAGACAATTTTGATTATGAGGAGGCTTGTCAGATTGTTAAGGACGACCCTAACTATATCTTTTGACCCACTACATTTTATCAGTGTAGTGACATACCCCTCGATTCCAACTTGTTCAATCTCATTGTGAGTTGGACCATCCACCCGAGACTCGAGAGTCGGGGATATATGTCTAAAATAGACATAGTATTGATTTGGTGTCTCAAAACAGGACACCATTTCAATATTTACCCCTTCTTGCTTGTCAACATGATAAATTATAAAGCAAGTGACTCAGGGTGCCTTCCATACGGGATGCTCATAACCATGATTCTCCAGCATTTCCATTTCCCCCTGTCTGCCTCAGAAGCTTACGATATTGACCCCAAGGACATTATTAATGTCTCCTCACTCAAGAAGATAGGATGCTTGATCCAAGATGGTATGATCTACTCTAAGGCTGGGAGGAATATACGGATGGTGATGATGACAGTGGCGAGGAGGACGATGAGATGCCGAGTGATACAGCTCCTCCCACTACTATTGACACTGACGAACGAGCACCTAGTACACAGTATGGTGGCTTTAGTGCTGGTCAGGCTAGATACAATGACATACTATAGGCTGTTGCGAGCTTCTAGTTGTCCATACAGTCCAATTTCTAGAGCTTGAGCTCTTCAGTCAATCATACGTGTCATGACCTCTACATACTTCGAGACGATTTCGAGTTACACTAGAAGCATACAGAGGGCCTTTTGGCTAAGCTTCGGGATCTTCGAGATAGCTCTGACTGCCACGCTCACTAAGCTATTTACCTTATCATTTATGTGATCTTTATATATAGCTCCTTGGATATTTAGCATAAACATTTCTTTTCTTATCATACATTCATATGCTTGTACTCGATGTTCAACTTCTGTAAGCTTATGAAGTATGGAGATGTGTATATTATTGCTTATTTATCGCTTATTTAGCTTTTCACTCTCATATATGTTTTACTTTTAAAGATATATGGTTGCTTGGTTTGAGCTATTCATGCTCATCTATATGCCTTAACTGATATCACTTATGTGCAAACTTCTGATTCTTCTCGAGAAGTCATCCCAACTCTGAATCATGCCTAGTTTTTGCACACAAGTTTGTTTTTCCCTTATATTCATGAATATGATGTCTAAATTAATTTTTCTTTTTCACTTTACACCTCTTTTTTTTTATGTTGTCACAACGGGAGAAAAAAAGAGAAAAATCTATGTAAACTATGTAAACTAAGAAAAGAGCATAAATTTAGGGGGAGCATAGCTTCGAATATGTTGACAATATTCTTGCATTGATTGGTTGGGTTTGATATAACTGTATATGAACTGTATTTGGAATGCTTACAAGTTGGTTTTTATCAGAAAAACAGTGGAAACTTTGTCCAAATTTTTCAAAAACTCAACACTTAGTTTTTAAACTATTTTTTTTTCTCTCTTTAGTTTTGTCATCATAAAAAAATGGGAGATTGTTGACCTGTATTTGATGTTAATAATGACAAAACACTAATTAATTTGCATTAATAGTTTTATCTAAGTATTTAAGAGGTAAAAGCATTCAGTTCAGAAACAAGATGCAAGAACTCAACACGTTGAAACACCAAAAGAAGACAAAAGATCTAGAATAGGCACTAAGGTAATTGAATCAATATGTAAATCTCTAAATTCAATTACTTAGCTTGATCTATGGCTCAATTTACTAAAGATTTTGACAAAACTATAATATAAAAACTTTCTAAGTTTAAAGCTGTTTTGAAAACATGAAAACTGGGTTAAAGGACAACCTAGTTGACCGGGTCTACATACCAGTCGACTGGGATATAGGACAGTAAGTTCCTAGTTGGTTGGTACTAAAGATCCAATCGACTGGTACTAAGGACCCAATTGATTAGTAACTTCACCTATTTGACTGGTCCTATGACCCAGTCGACTGGTACTCTCCTTAAGCCTAAAAATGAAGATTTTTCACTTGATAAAAGTGAAGATTTTTCGCTTGACCTAGTCGACTGGTACAAGGACTCAGTCGACTGATAATTCAACAATATGACCGTTTGAGACGTGGAGCTTGACATTAAATGCCCCAAACCTACTAAGTCAGTGTCAAATGACCATATTGATTCAAGGCTAAATAAACCCACTTCAATTGGCATTTAAACAAGGAAGATAGTACATTCAATTCATTATATAGCTCATTAATTCTCAAAAGATTTAAAATTTTTATTATGAGCCATTCTTCAAGCTTGTTCTTGAAAGAGAGATATTATTTAGTTGTAAAAAGCATTATCTCTCCATCATTTACTTTACAATCAATATAATTTATTGTAAAAGGGAAGAGTTAGTGTAACTCTTAGAGTGTTTAGGATTAAACACTTCAGTTGTAACTTCCACGAGGAAGAGATTATTGTAAAGTTTGTGAAACACCTATGAAGTTGCTCGACTAACGATTAGTGGATTACTTCAAGCAGGTTCCTTGAAGAGAGTGGACGTAGGGTCGGAGAGATTCTGATATTGCCGAACCACTATAAACGGAGTTTGTATTTTCTCTTCCTTTAACTCTTTTATTTACAAGCATATTATTTGATAGTGTACATTGTTTATCAAACTGTTTTAAAACTTGCAAGTTAATTAGCAAAAGGTTTTTAAAACCCAATACATCCCCTCTTGGGTTTAAACTTCAGTTTACAAAAGGTACATTGAATTCTGCTTCATAGCACTTTAATTACTTCATCTTCCCTATCACTTAAAATCCCTATCGAACTTAGACATCAGAGAGTACCCCAGGAAGTATAACCCCTCCGATCCTCTGGCTATTTTTAGGTTTTCTCTCGTTTCGTGTGCGCAGGTACCACATTCCTATTTTTCGTCTACTTGATAGATTTCTGGCAGCAACAAATTAAAACATCTTTAAAATTTTCTAGTATTCATGAGATTAAAATGCTTTTGAAACCTAAAGTAAATGATTTGAAAAATGAATGAAAAAAAAACATAATACTTTGATTCCTTTGATTTTTGTTGCATTCGAAATGCACACTTGATATTTAAAGTATATAAATACATTTGGGGTTTCTTAGTGTTCACTTATGATTAATAATGAAGGGCTTAAGTATTATTTTACTTCTAGACACAAGTGAGAAATAAATTTGAAGGGTAAATGAAGTAGTTGGAGACTAGTTTGTGGATCGGATAGCGATGTGAGTACACCTTGCTCCTAGCAAGCAAGAAGAACCTATAATTGATGGATGTGAAATTAAGATATATATATATATATATATATATATATATATTATAAATTTATAAAATTTATAATAAGGTTTTAATACGATGAATGACTGTGTGCTTGGATGCGAGTATGTATAAAAATGAGTTAAATATATATGTATATATAGTTAAGTTGTGATGTGTACAAACCATTTGTTGCCATATGTAGTTGTTGAAATTTGTTGGTTGATTGAAAAATGTATTCTTTTGCGGATATGGGGAAAATTTAATGTTATTATTAAAAGGATTGTGATTGTGATATGGTGGATTGTTGTGAACTGAATGTGTGATTGATTGTGTTTGAAATTGGTTTGTGATGTGGATGCATTACATAAATATGACCTTATTGTTTTGGTGTGAAAATTGTACTTTCATTATAAACATGTTAAGTGATTTGAGTGAAAATGTGAGGGTAGGCTCCACTTGAAAGGGGTAACAGGGACTGATGATAATATTGGAATAGTAGAGCTCGCCCAAAAGGGGTGAAAAGGTATCGAAGAAAGTATTGGAATAGTAGGACCTCGCCTGGAATGGGTGAAGGAGATCTAAGGATTCATGATGTGATGATTGACGTACCAGTATATGGAGAGACATCCCCGTTGTGATATGATTAGCCCGGTGAGGGACATTGTGATATGATTAGCTTAGTGAGTGGCATTATGATATGAATAGGCTAGTGAGGGGTAATGAAATGCAAGGAGAGAGACGAAATGAACTGAGACATGATCATGCATGGTATTGCATTTCATATGTTGATTGATGTGATTGGCTTAGTGAATGGCATATGAGGTTGATTTGTGTGACCTGTTGATGTTGTGTTTGTTGCTTGATAATTTGTAATGTGGAAAGTATAAGAGTGAATTGTGAATTATTATGTGAATGTGTTTATATATATATATATAATAGAGTCCTTTAAATTGTGGTTGCGACACGTATAAATGACATTAAAATCTTATCATTTATTTCTTACCAACCAATAATATAATATAATAATGTCATGTAATAAATATGAATTAAGTATAATATATAACCACTATAATTTAATCCATTAAAACAATAATCAATATAAATTGAATTTCTTTAATAAATACAAAATTAAATTGCAAAAAAATGCATTTACTCTTATTTACTTCCTAATAATCTATTATTATTATTCCATCTCTAATGTACAATTAATCATTTTATTTTTTAATTTTTTTAAAGTTTTAGCTCATTGACACATGATTGTTAAAAATATCAATTAAAAAAAATTCTATAATATAATTTTTTTATTTTCTACATAGTTATCAATAATTTTTCATCGAAAAATCACATGGCGAATTAACACTAAAAAATTTATTTCAAAATTGGTTAAATTTAAATATATTAATTTATTTCCAAAAATATATATTAAAAAAATTAAATTAATTTACACCTAACATCCTTTTCACTTCTCATGCATTTTACCATTTGCGCTAGATATTATGAAAAATAACATTCTTAAGAAATAACCCATATAAGTTTTAGTCACGGATAATAACAATAAAAATTATATAAAAATAATAAAATAATAATATAAAAAAGACAACCAATAACTTTAAAAAATGATGATATATATACATATTAAAAATTATTAAAAAAAACTCGTGCTATGCACGGATATGTAAACTAGTTCTATATAAAGTTGCCTATATATATATAGCTTTCTCTCTGGGTTTATTTATCATGAATTACATAAGCACCATTTATATATCTATATATGGACTTGATGAACATCAAAATCCTTGAAGTAATTTATTTTTCTTAAATTTGTCTAGATAATTAAATGAATTTAGTGTATCTTCTATAAGAAGTAAAATGCATTAAAAAGTAATTTATTGTTCTTAAATTGGAAAATTTAGTGAAAAATGTTAAGTCACACTAAGGGCTTGTTTGGGGAGGGTTTTCAAAAACCTTGTTCAGTGTTCAACCATTAAAAACCATTTTCAAACACTGGCACTCTTGTTTGGGACACGCTATTAAAAAACCATGCTTGAACACAGTTTTGTAAAATTGGCTGTTCAAACACTAATTTGAGAACACTGCAAATTGGCCTTTTCGGGCTCAAATCAGTATACAGTTTTCACTTTCACTTTCCCAATTCACAGACCTCTTCTCTCACGACCTCGCCTTCTCCTTCTCCAATCCACAGAGCTCTCCCCTCTCTCTGCAATGCCTTCATCATTCTCTCTCCCTATTTCCTTTCTTTTCACTTTCTAACCGGGTCTCTCTCATTTTCTCTTCAACAAATTGCGATGGTCGAAGAAACCCAAAAGATTGTACCCTAAAAATTTTTCTCTCATTTTCCTACTTCTCAAACACAACTAAGCTTCCCTACCATTTTCATAACTTTACCCTAATCTCTCTGTTCTCTATCGCGGCCCTACTCTCTCCCCCCTCTGCCTCCCTCTATCGATTTATCATCTCTCTCCTCTGGAAACTCTCGTCATTTAGCATTTCTCTCTTATTTCGTTCGATTTGGGTCACAAGCTTGAGGAGCGGATGGTTTCATTTGGAAACGAGCTGGTTTCGTGGGTATCAGAGAAGGAGGAAGATGGTAGAGAGCGGTGCTTGATTTTCCACACTTTTAGCAACACGGATTGGCTTGTGTAGGTTGATTAATTGGTATTTTTTTTGGTAGTGTAATTATTTTGATTTCTTTTTTGGTGCAAAATTGTTGCTTGGTTGTTTATTAATATGTTTTTCTGGTGTTAATCTTTACAGCTATGGTTCCCTTCTTGACATTTTTAAGGATAGAGAGGACTTGATGGATAAGATTAAGGGATGTATCTTTGATTCAGGAGGAGGAGACCCATTAATTCCTCAGGTTATTTGGATCTCTTTTTCTTTTTTTATTTTTTGTTGTGAAATTCAGTGTTCGTTTGACAATTTTCCTGTTCGATTAAATTTGTACACCTTCTGGGAATTTTATGCAAATTTTTTTTGATTTGATTAGAATGCGTTTTGCAGTTTTACTCATGTTTTATCTTTACTTTTGTACTTATTTTATGCTGCTTGGTTGTGGGTAATGTTTAGTTAGTGACAATACTGTCACTTGTGGATCTTTATGTTTGTTCATATGAATTATTTGGTAGTTCTGATTAGATATTTCTATCAAATTATGGAGCTGAGTTTTCAAATTTTATGCACTTAACACGATTTTTGATAATTTGTGGCAATAGGAGGAAATGCATCATTGCGTATTGGACTAATTATCTCAGTTTTCATTTTTTTTCTTCTAATAGATCTAATTGGATTTTTCTTGCACTACTCAGTATTGAACTTGATTTCATACAATATTGGTTTTCTTTAGCACTTTTCACGAATCTGTTATCATTTTCTGGTTTACGGAGTTAATCCTGCACATAGGCTGGTTAAATGTTCTATTGTTTCAGCAATCTTATATTTTGTTTGTGCAAAATTTCAATACTGCTAATGTTTAAGTTCAACCTAATTATTAAAACAAGTCCTTTCTCTCCTACATGGATTGTGATCACTGACATTTCTAGGCCATTAAAAATGGATTATAGTCCATATAATTGGTTGGGGGAGTGTATATTACTTGGTTCAAACAGTTGCTTCCATCTTTTATCAGTACTTATTCTTTGTTTAATTTATTTTAAGATCCTTGAATTCTGAATCAGCCATCTCAGTCTTATGATGTGACAATATAGAATTTACATATTGAAAAATATCAACTTGAATGAGTGGGGAATTAATTTGTAACCAGTCTAATATGATATGCTATTGAAGTAAATATTGAAACAAGTGTGAGGGTGGGAGTAAGAAAATGAGAAATGCATGTTCTTTGGAGGTTCAAATGCTTGAGGCACGTAGGTTAGTTCAAAGTTCCGTTTTGGTATAGTTGTGTGTCATCAAAAGAGACTTGATCTTTCAAGAGGTTTTTGAAAGACCTGAGTCATCAAGGTTTAAGAGTAGGAGCACCACCTTGTACAAAGAATCCTACCACTGATATTTAATTTTGACTACTTTTTTTTATTGGTAAAACAAACACTCACACCATTCGAACCTAGAACCTTTAGGATCCGGGGCCTCAACCTTAACCATTGAGGCAACGCCTCATTGACCTTAATTTTGGCTACTTACATGTTTATCATCAGATTTAAGCTCTTCCTTTTACATTTATCCTACAGTGTAGACATATTTGATTGGCACTCTTTTTATACATCCCTTGAATTCAGTGGAATTATATACATGCGCAATGATTAGAAAGCATACCTTATTTATAAAAGAAAAAATGATTAGAATGCATACATTGTTGAATTCCTTTATCCTTGTAGTCAACTTTTATGTATAGCTGTAAGAGATGCGATTTTTCATTTGTTTGAGTTATGGACGCTCTGGTTTCAATTTGATTAATTAATCTCTACTTGTAAGATGTTGTTGGCTTTCCATTTCTACCATAAAACATTGGGATACTACATTATAAATTCTCTTCATCCTTGCAGGTTTGGGCAGCTTGATTTTCTGCTGTTTTGCTGAAGAAACACAGCTCTGCAGTAAACTCAGAAATAAATGGATCAGAAACCGAAGTGAGTGTGTCAAAAATGCAAAAGCAGAAACCTCTTATTATTGAAAGCATGCTGCTAAAATTACTTGAGAAGCTCTTCTTCTTCGTTCTAAACTTTCCTGATGTAGATCAGTAAGTTTTATGTTTATGATCTACTTTGCTTTCCAATAACCCTAGATGGGAAACAATTGGCTTTTTTCAGAAAATGTTCAGAATTAAGTGTTAGTCATCAAAGTTAATAGACAATAACTATTGTCTCTTGAGTGTTCTGTAGGAGATTAAAAAGGATTGTCTCCAATCTCTCCAACAACCAGCCTTCTTGTCCTCAGCTCTACCTTTATAGCACAGGTGATAAGGTCATTCCATTTCAGTCTGTCGAATTGCTTGTTGAGGAGCAAAGGAGGATGGGTAGAAAGGTATTTTCGTTTAATTTTGGATCATCCCCTCACGTGGACCACTACCGAACTTTCCACAACTTATATTCATCAGAGCTGCATAATTTTTTGAAAGAGTTTTTTGCCACTATAAAGCAGACTTGAAGCCTACAAATGCAGATTATTTGTGTAGAACTTTATTTAATCTTCTTTGACTCTACTGTTGCAGCATTAAAAGAGCCTGTTAGAGCAAATACACTTGGGGAATATATTATCCAGTCCTGTGAAGTGTTGGTTTCATATACATTATGCAGCTAATACACTTTATGTATGTTTCATATGTTTCAGTTTAGTAGTATTTCATTTGTGTAAATAGTTATTTTCGCTAATATAGTAAATTATCTTAGGGCACTCTTAGCATATGTTCAGCCATTTCTTCATTCTATTAAATGTAAATTTATTGAAACCAATTGAGTTTGCTTGTTATCGATCGAGTGTAGACAAGACATTGTAATGCCACAGGGAATGTGAAAATGAAATGAAAATTATAAGATTATTGCAGAGATTCATTTGCTAGTGTGATATCATAATCTCTCTCTCTCTCTGTCTCTCTTTCTCCCCTTGTCATAGTAGTGGTTTTTGACCTCTAGAATTACTTGTAATGAAATTCTACAAAAAGAAAAAGAAATTCATAGCTTATTTCATTGAAAAACTCAATGAGAAACACGAAAGCCATCGAAATTGCATGGCCAACGTAGACAGAACTGGGACAGAAATTAGTTACTGAATTATTTGTGTTAATTTAGTTTTTTTAAGTTATTGAATTATTTTTTTTCTTAGGAATATTTTTCACATATTGATATATTGTTTGACTTATAGGGTGTGAGGATGACAAACCAACCAAATTGGACAGTTGATGCAAATCCTTTTAAAGGAAGAATTTTGGGCCGTTCATTTCATTTTATCAATTTATCAAAGTTGTATTTGATCAATAAATATTGTATCTTAAAGTTGTCATCAACTATCTTATTTTTAAGAAGAAAAGTATGTTATCTTTTAGATATTGAAAAAACTTGAATATTGTATTTGATGGGTTGGTTGTTCATATTTTATCAAATTGTAAAAGTTGTATTGTATTTTTTATTTTTATTTTTAAGAATTTATTTAACAAACAAACATGACATGATCAGGGGAAGAGTGTTGTCATTTTTAATCGATGATATATAAAAAATACTAACATTTTAAAAATAAAATAATATTAATTATTTTCAAGTATTTGGTGTGTGCTTAAAAATTATATTTAGTAAATATGAGAAATAAAATTAATTTTAGATATTAAAATTTAAAATGAACACTGAAAACTAAAAGCAATTACAAGAAGGTGTAATCCAAACAGTTTTCTATTTTCAAAACAGTTTTCGAACACTGATTATCCAAACAACATTTCACTGAAAACTGTTTTGGAAACAGTTTTTGGACATTGATTATCCAAACTTGTTTTTTTTCAGAAAACTGTTTTCAAAAACTTTTTTTGAAAACAGTTTTCAAACATTGAAAACTGAAAACTGTTACGAAACATATCCTAAATTACTGTGTTGTGAAATTTTTGCTGCATGAAAAAAGCTGAAGTGAAAAAGTGACAACGGATTTGAAACCCAATTTATGGCTAATTACCTTAAGATCAATAACTTTGGATTCTTAACTAATTTAACAAATTTTTACACAAAATGAATTAAACACTAATTGAGAGTCATTTAATCAGAAACTAAATATGGCAAAGAGCATTAAATGTTCAGTTACAAAAAGTAAGTGCTCTTTAGTTCCATGTTAAGACATTTGCATGCTCAAATAGACCACAGCTTCAAAGAAGCCTCACTGGTTTTAACCTTACTGCCAAAAGTGGACAAAAATATGGTTTCCTAACTCCGTTATCAAATGACATAAATACCCTAATTAATTGAAAAAAAATCTGAACAACTTAATAAATTATTTGCGAGTATTTACTAATTACTACTTGTTTAATGTTTACAGAGCTAGAGAGTAAATTAGAAAATTCTAGAGTCTCCGTATTGGTTGTCACATGAAGATAAATTTCAATTACTTACTGACATGGAGATTCTTACCTTGACATGATCCACTATGCATCGTCAACTGATGAGAGAAAGAAATTTATACTTATCACAGATTCATTACGCACCATCTAAATAACATGAGAGAAAAAAATTCTTACCATAATGAGGCAAGTCAACTAGACCCATACCAAATAAGAATTTATCCATTATTAGCTGATAAAATTTTCCAATATATAACTTAGCGCTTTGAAATATCATTAAAACTTTTAAAAACCTCATTAATGTTATTGGTAATATTTAGTAAAATTTAAGTTTGGCAAATGCTTGAGGAGCATACCATTGATGAAGGGGCATTAGAGTCATAGCACAATACATGCAAATGAGACTACCCTTCAAATTTTGTACTCTCTTTTCAATCTAACCCCACCAATACCTAAAATGGCCCACCAAAAATTCATGCTTCTATATCTCTACCGTCCGATTTCCCCTAATAAATTGTCACTCTAGTTCAGATTCCCATCTAACGGTTGGGATTTATCAAAAGTCACTCAAGAAATCCATTGTATTCGCATCATATGCCTTTAAAAAGAAAAAAAAATGTAAAGGTGTTACATGTCTTCCACGTACCCTTAACGTTTCCATATTTTTTCTTCTCAATTACCAAAGCTTATAATGACCTAATCACTCACATGTCTATTTTGCCCTTGGCTACACTAAAATAGGGAAGTTCAATAAGCGCATTCAACTTGTAATATTAATCGTTGCCCTTGCCAAGTCATCAATGGCTAATAATCGGCCACGTATACATTTGGTCTCCCCCATTTCACTATTAAAAGGGCCCATACGTTTTCACTTTCATTCTACTCAAAACACAATAAAACCACCCTTCCTTTCTTGAGCTCCAACCCTCTCTCTCCCTTTCCCTCCCCTTTCCTTCCCTTCCCTCTCGTCTCTCTCTCTTCCTCTTGCATGGAGTACTTTGAGACAAACTTCAGAGGGGAATTTCCTTTCCTCTATGATAATGATCCCATTAATTGGTCTACTCATCTCTTCCACCAGTACCCTCCTCACCATTTTATCCAAATTTCAATTAAAGAGTTCTCAAAAAATCCTCTCTTTGGGATCCCATCATCATCAACATACGTAGATCCTGTTGAGGATTATTTTACAAATGGGTTTTCTTCAACAAATGATCATACTAATTATATTCCCTCCAGTACCCCTTATCTTCTTGATTCTGTCAACGGTGGTACTACTCTTTTGCATGGCTTACAGGAAAATGGGTATAACTGGGATTTCAATAATCCTAATCAAAATCAAGAGATGATTAATGAATTTAATTCCATAACTCTTGATCATGATCAAACAGCCCAGATTTATAATCAGCCTATGATCAATTTTCAAGAGTTTGGATCCGGGAGTAGTACTGCTTACAAGTTACCTGCAGATGAGTTCTCATTTATAAATGGACAGAAAGGATATCAAAAGAAAACTCATGATGATCAGAAGAACAAAAGAGTAAGTAAATCTCAAAAGAAGGTCATGATCAAAGGCCAATGGACTCAAGAAGAGGACGGGTAAAATATTATTATTTTTTGCCTTTTTGCAAACTAACAAACGTTTGTTTGTGTTTATTATTATTATTATTTTTAAATTTTTTTTAAATTTTTTTTTTCATGTTTGATATATGTATAATTATTTTCAAGTATTAAATAAATTTGATGATATAATTAAATCTGTGTTGTAGGCTCTTAATGCAGTTGGTAACAAAATATGGAACAAAAAGATGGGCTATGGTTGCTACGATGATGAAGGGGAGAGTAGGAAAACAGTGTAGGGAGAGATGGCATAACCATTTGAAGCCTGACATCAAGGTTTTTTCTTATGTGTCTTTTACTTATAAGTATATATTTGTTATTTGTACATTTTGCTCTCCCTCCATATGCGCATATATATTCATCATGTATCTTATTTTGTTCAAAATTAAATTTGCAAACAAGTACATCAACATGCATAAACACACAGATGCACATATGCATTATGTCAAATAAAGAGATTTTTTTTTTCTTTCAGATTTGATCATTTTAATGAGTTGCATATACATACATTAATATTGTTCATATATTTATTAAAGAAAGATTTCTAAGAAATACTTTCTCTTCTTTTACATGTGTCACTAAATATATGAAAATTATGATGTTGCATTTTCTGTCAGTATTATAACTTTGTTGACACATTTAGTAAAATATATAAACATTTGCCTTGCTAATCGTTTGTCGTTATTCACTTGACAACACACTGACACGCATGGAAACGATTGCTATAGATTGGACTAGAGTATTTTGAATTAGATCTTATCACTAGAGTAAGTTTTAAAATTCCTAAATTAACCTTTTATGTAGTTGGGTTTGCACCTAAAATAATACTTTTTTTCATTCATCCAAGGTTTACAGATGCTATTTTGATTCCATGAAACATCTTATATTTAATTTATATGTGTGTGTGATTTATTTGAATTAAGGTTCAATTTTCTTTCAATCTAAGATTTTATCTTTAGTTGGACCATATTTTCGATAGTATAAATTGTATACTTTCAAAGGTGAATTTTGTTATCATTGGTTTTATGTCTAAAGTGATCATTTCTTTTAATTTAGTCGTGCTTTCTTCTTATGATGACACAACTATATTTATGCTAAATCCATGTTAATTATTTACACATACTAAATAATTGAGGTTTATTTTTCTAGCTATTCAATTTTAAAAAATATATATATTATTATAGGTCTTATACTCCACTACAAATAGTTAGTCAAAGCAGTACTTAAATGAATTTAATTTGGATTTATTAGTGTTTTTTACACTAATATTATGCATGTCCTATAATCCAATATATACTCAATTGTTTATACTATTCTCTTTATATATTATACTCCCTTTATTTCAAATTTATTCGTCACAAATTTGATTGGCCTACATACTTAAAAAAATTTACATGTCGAATTTAAAATATTGAACTTGAAATTATTTCTAACAAAATTCTTTAAATGAAACTTTTGAAAGATTTAAATGTAAATTTAAATATAACATTAAAACTTAAAAGTTAAATTCTTTTGACTTTTATACTGTAACATTTATTTTGCATTAAGTGGTATAAAATTAAATTTAAGGTTGGGGATAGTAAGATTTTGCAGCAACCATTTAAAGTCTGTCAAGAACCATGACCAAATAGTATGAATGTGCTATATGTATGTTTATTTATAGTATCGTATAATGATTATATATACACATTTGCAGAAAGAACAATGGACAGAAGAGGAAGACGTTGTATTAATTGAAGAGCACAAGTTAGTTGGCAACCGATGGGCGGAAATCGCCCATAGCCTTCCTGGCCGCACTGAAAACGACATTAAAAATCATTGGAATGCAACGAAAAGAAGGCAATCATCAAAACACATCCCAGGAAATGACATAACTTCCAAGTCAACTCTCCTTCAGAATTACATCAGGAGCGTCTCGGCTGCTGCTTTTCCCTCAACTTCTTCTTCCAAGTCTTTGTCGTTGAAGAAGAAGAAAACAACAAATACCCGAAACAATAAAGGGAAAAGGGTATTAGAAGAGCTAGCACCAATAGCTAACTACAATCATGCGCCGCCATCGCCAAAACCGGAACTAGCAGCTAACTACAATCACGCTCCGCCACCGCTACTGCCATGTCAGCAAACAGCTGCTGATCATATGAATATTAATTCCAACAGGAATCAGCAGGTGCAGGAGAGCTCAGTTGAGCATTACACCTCCTTGAACTGGAAAGTCCCCACAGCTGCAAGCATGATTGCTTGTTCTGGGTCGAGTTCCGGTTCGAGTTTGGTTGTGGATCAGAACAATATTAATGTTTGCTGCATGGATGAGATTGATGAGTTGATGGCATTTGAAATGGAGAATTGGATGGTGATGAACAAAGAAATGGGCTTGGTGGAGATGATGATGTCAAGAGGAAGCTTTTAATTAATTGAGGAATTTGTGATTGATCTTAATTAATTAAATCTTAATATGGTTTAATTTCTAGGTTTTGAAAGGTTAAGTTTGTCGAGAAAATGAGGGTATTGTGTGTAAAGTACATTGGTGGTGTGGGATTGTTACGGTGTGGGGTCATTTTCTCGGGACTTGAAAAGGTGTGTTTGGTTGGTTGTGTGTTTAATTAGTGTTTGGTTTGTAAGACTTGTATTCCCATCTTTTGTATGAAAACTTTCCAATGGAGTTTGTGTTTTTTCTCTCTCTCTCTCTCTCTCATATATATAAATATTAGATGAAAGAGAAATTATTGTAAGTTTCACTACAAGATAAAAGGTTAACGTCAGCGCTTTTTTTAGCATATTTCGACGCTTTAAAGTGCTGCAATATGCAATACCGGCGCTTATGGCAAGCACCGGATAAAGCACCGGTACGTATGGTGTCGAAGCGCTAATATTGGTACTTAAAGAAAGTGCTGCTATATTTCGGTGCTTCTTATATTTCGACCATTTTAAGCGCCGAAATATACCGGTGCTTAGAAGCGCCGCTATATTACAGACATATTATGCATATTGCAGCACTTTTAAGTGTCGCTAAAAGTGCCACAATAGAGTGGTTTTAAATGTTTTTTACATTATTTTGGCTTAAATATCAACACTATTCACCTTCAATAAATAAAATGGACAATCAAATCTATAAAAATTCAAATTTCAATACAAAAATCATCTCATTTACACAAAAAACAATCATAGTTAACATATAAAATTCATACAAACTAAAATAATGGAATGTAGTCTGAAAAATTATTTTACCATCACACTTGAAATCAATTATGAGGTCCTCTATTAACCAATTGTTGTAGTAAATACTTCAGCTCATCAACTTGAGAATGAAGAGGACACGACTAACAAATGGGAGGCAGATCCTATTCAAGTTCCAATTGGTCAAGTTACAAGAGCCCGAGCTAAACGGTTTATTCAAGTTCCAATTGGTCCAGTTATAAGGGCCCGAGCTAAACGGTTCAAGAAAACTCTCAATTGGCTTATTCAACATATTTGGGCTAAGAACCATCTTTGGGGGCCCAAGGATAATGTTATACATGATCCACAAGGATGGGTTTCCATGATTCAAGAGAATTTCTACTTTGGAATTTTGAGAGGACCCAACGAACAGAATTAAAATGGTCATGTCTTCTTGCCCACAACTCCAAATGGGCTGAAGCTTATTAGGATGGAAAGATGACGTCTTGGCACTCAATTTTGACCTAAGAAAGTTTCAAAAAGGATATCGTTTGGGCCTGGTATGATGGGCCGAAATCCAATAGGCTGTTGCATCCGAATCTACGTTGGGCTTGCACCTTTTCTTAATTGTTTCCTTCTAAATTTAATTGTTGCATTATAAGGCTTGCATGCCAAGTTAGGTACTTTCCTTATTTGAATTTTAGATTACCAAAATTCTATTTAGGTTTATTTCCTATTTCGCAGTTTCCTATTCCTACCAGAATTCTGTTTAGGTTTATTTCCTATTTTTTTAGTTTTCCTTTTTCTATTTGGTTACAAATTCTTATGTATTTAAATAGCCATTGGCTTTTGAAATAACACAATTCAGATTTGATTCATACTTTCGGAGAGAAATTTCTCTTTGGTTCTTTTAGAACTTCTAAACTTATCGGAGTTTCCGTGGCGTTCATCTTCAACTTATCAATCAATCCTTCCATAATTGATTGTAGTGTCTTCATTATACCAACGTTCTTGCTTCGATATAAGCAACGGGTCGCGGTCTCAGTCTTCATTATACTAAGGTTCCTGCTTCAATATAAGCAACGGGTAGCGGTCTCACATAAATCTGCTTCTAGACGATCTTGGAGGTCTTCTTGATCCATAAATTTCTTAGTTCTTGGCGTGGATCATATCAGTTGGTATCAGAGCCTTCTAGTTGCAGGTTTACTTATCTTTTGTTTTGATTCATAAAAAAAATAAAAAATAAAAAGTGAAAAAAAACGAAATTAGAAAAAAAAAAGAGTAAATTTCCAGTTTAGAAAAAAAAATGAAAAAAAAAAGTGTGTAATATTTAGATTCAATCCTTATTTCTGAATTTCTTTGTGAGTTATTGGTGAATTGTTGCTGGAAACTTTGATACTTGTTCGGTTAGTTTGATAAGAACCTATAGAGGATTATTACGAGTGGAAAAAGGCAAGAGTGGTGAGCACATAAGAGGGGAAAAGTCAATCTGATTTTTGTGTGAAAACACGAGTGAAATTGAGTGACTCATTCTTTTAGTGAAACACGTAAGGGAGTGTGTGAGGTCCTTTTTTTTTCTAACATTGTTTTTGCAGCAAACATGTCAGACGACAAGAACAAAAATAATTCCGGAGATACGTCGGGAGAGGGTGATCCGAAGTTGCTCATGGAGGCTTTAATGGGTGAGATGAGAAGAGTATTGCGAACGGAGATAGAACAGGTTCATGAGCGGATTGATCGGGTAGAGAATGCACGTGTGGGGCAGCAACAAAACGCTCCTAATGTGCGTAGGAGGGAGAGAGTTCAACCTAGGGGAGAGAGAGTTGAAGATGAAGAGTATTATGGGAACGGATTTGATGAAGAAGATGATCGGGAATCAGTTGTTAGCCATAGGAGATTTGGTGGTCGAGGTAGAGAAGCTAGGAATCGGGAAGACAATAACTTGGGTAGTATTAAGATGAAGATTCCATCGTTTCAAGGCAAAAACGATCCTGAAGCTTACCTTGAGTGGGAGAAGAAGATATAATTAGTGTTTGATTGTCATAATTATTCCGAGCTTAAAAAGGTTAAACTTGTGGCCATTGAATTTTTTTACTATGCGATTGTTTGGTGGGATCAGCTAGTGTTAAATAGGAGGAGAAATAGAGAGCGTACAATAGAGACTTGGGAGGAGATGAAAACCGTGATGAGGAAACGGTTTATTCCAAGCCATTACTACCGTGAGTTATACCAAAAATTGCAAAGTCTTACACAAGGTAATCGGAGTGTGGAGGATTATTATAAAGAGATGAAAGTAGCTATGATTCGAGCAAATGTAGAGAATGATCGAGAGGCTACTATGGCTAGGTTCTTGGCTGGTTTGAACCTGAAAATTGCGAATTCGGTGGAATTGCATCATTATATGGAATTGAAAGATATGGTGCACATGGCTGTCAAAATTGAGAACCAATAGTATGTAGTATGATTATTGATGGAGGTAGTTGTACTAACGTTGCTAGCACTACAATGGTTGAGAAATTAGGGCTGCCAACGATTAAACATCCTCGGCCTTACAAGTTACAATGGCTTAATAATAGTGGTGAACTGAGGGTGAACAAAAAGGTGTTAGTTTCCTTTCGTATTGGAAAATATGAAGATTAAGTTTTGTGTGATGTAGTTCCGATGCAAGCTGGACACTTGTTACTAGGCCGGCCATGGCAATTCGATTGATGTGTTAAGCATGATGGCTTCACCAACAAATATTCGTTTGTTAAAAATCAAAGAACAATCACTCTAGTTCCTTTGACACCAAAGCAAGTTTATGAAGATCAAATGAGGTTACAAAAAGAGAGTGAGCAAACGAAAGAGAGTGATAAAAAGAGAACGAATGAAAACCAGAAGGAGAAAATGAGAGAGGCCAAAAAAATTGAGATAGAAAATAAGAGAACTGATTTGGCCATTGAGAGAAAAACAAATTTCTATGCAAGAATGAGTGAAATAAAAAGAGCGGAGATTTTAAATCAGCCAATGATTGTACTTTTGTACAAAGAGGCGTTAAACACTAACCAATTTGACTCATCTTTGTCTAGTTCTATTGTTTCTCTTTTACAGGAGTTTGATGATATCTTTCCCGAGGAGATTCCACATGGCTTACCTCCTATTCGAGGAATTGAACATCAAATTGATTTCGTGCCCGGTGCTACAATTCCAAATCGACCAGCCTATCGAAGCAATCCCGAAGAGAAAAAGGAGCTACAAAGGCAGGTTAGTGATTTAATGGAAACAGGATACGTAAGAGAAAGCATGACCCCGTGTGCTGTTCCGGTGATTTTGGTTCCTAAAAAGGATGGGACGTGGAGAATGTGCATTGATAGCTGAGCAATCAACAATATAACGGTAACGTATCGACATCCTATCCCTCGTTTAGATGATACGCTAGATGAATTTCATGGTGTATGTGTGTTCTCTAAAATTGATTTAAAAAGTGGATATCATAAAATAAGAATAAAAGAGGGAGATGAATGGAAAACTGCTTTTAAAACGAAATATGGTTTATATGAGTGGTTAGTTATGTCATTTGGACTAACAAATGCACCAAGTACCTTCATGAGATTAATGAACCATGTTTTGCGAGCTTTTATAGGCAGATTCATTGTTGTTTATTTTGATGATATTCTCATTTATAGCACAAAGATAGATGATCATGTTGTCCATTTAAAATCAGTTTTGGATGTGCTTAGAAAAGAAAAGTTGTTTGCTAACTTGAAGAAGTGCACTTTTTGCACCGATAAGCTTGTGTTTCTTGGTTTTGTTGTGAGTGCACAAGGAATACAGGTTGATGAAGAGAAGATTCGTGCAATTAAAGAATGGCCAAGTCCCACGAGTGTAAGTCAAGTTCGTAGTTTTCATGGACTTGCTAGTTTTTGCAAGAGGTTCATGAAAGACTTTAGCAGTATTGCCGCACCGCTTACCGAAGTCATCAAGAAGAACATTGGATTCAAATGGGGAGACGAGCAAGAGAAGGGGTTCCAATTGATCGAAGAAAAATTAACTAATGCTCCTTTTCAAGTCCTTGAGCACATCAATAACAATGCATACAAATTGGATTTACCAAGTGAGTACAATGATAATACCACTTTCAATGTTTCTGATTTACGCCCTTTTGATGTAGGTGATGATTTGAGGACAAATCCTTTTCAAGAGGAGGGGAATGATGAGGACACGACTAACAAATGGGAGGCAGATCCTATTCAAGTTCCAATTGGTCAAGTTACAAGAGCCCGAGCTAAACGGTTTATTCAAGTTCCAATTGGTCCAGTTATAAGGGCCCCAGCTAAACGGTTCAAGAAAACTTTCAATTGGCTTATTCAACATATTTGGGCTAAGAACCATCTTTGGGGGCCCAAGGATAATGCTATACATAATCCACAAGGATGGGTTCCATGATTCAAGAGAATTTTCACTTTGGAATTTCGGGAGGACCCAACGAACAGAATTAAAATGGTCATATCTTCTTGCCCATAACTCCAAATGGGCTGAAACTTATTAGGATGGAAAGATGACGTCTTGGCACTCAATTTTGACCTAAGAAAGTTTCAAAAAGGATATCGTTTGGGCCTGGTATGATGGGTCGAAATCCAGTAAGCTGTTGCATCCGAATCTATGTTGGGCTTGCACCTTTTCTTAATTGTTTCCTTCTAAATTTAATTGTTGCATTATAAGACTTGCATACCAAGTTAGGTACTTTCCTTATTTGAATTTTAGGTTACCAAAATTCTATTTAGGTTTATTTCCTATTTCGCAGTTTTCTATTCCTACCAGAATTCTGTTTAGGTTTATTTCCTATTTTTTAGTTTTCCTTTTTCTATTTGGTTACGAATTCTCATGTATTTAGATAGCCATTGGCTTTTGGAATAACACAATTCAGATTTGATTCATACTTTCGGAGAGAAATTTCTCTTTGGTTCTTTTAGAACTTATGAACTTATCGGAGTTTCTGTGGCTTTCATCTTCGACTTATCAATCAATCTTTCCATAATTGATTGTGGTGTCTTCATTATACCAAGGTTCTTGCTTCGATATAAGCAACGGGTCACAGTCTCAGTCTTCATTATACCAAGGTTCTTGCTTCAATATAAGCAACGGGTCGCGGTCTCACATAAATCTGCTTCTAGACGATCTTGGAGGTCTTCTTGATCCATAAATTTTGTTAGTTCTTGGCGTGGATCATATCATGTAGTCTGGAAATTATTTTACCATCACACTTGAAATCAATTATGAGGTCCTCTATTAACCAATTGTTGTAGTAAAGACTTCAGCTCATCAACTTGGGATTGATTGTTCATTTGATCATCGTGCTTCGCTGTTATTTCTTAAATCTGATGCGCATGCTGTTGATTGTTTTCTTCTATTTGTGCTCTCAAACTATTTACCTCTTCAGCATAAGCCCCATTGTATCCCATATCATGCCTAATTTGAGCTGAAAGTCCATACACGGCAGAGGGTGTAACTCTAAACCCTTGACCTCGGACACGACAAGAACTCTCTTCACCTATAAGTTTGGTGAAGACTTCATTTTGTATTGCTAACTAGCATCAGAAGATCTTGAAGCTGTCACAAGTTCGGCAACACGAGCTTCAGCTGTCACCTAGAATTACAAAGCAATAAAGATTAAACTCCCCCAAAGATTATACAGCGAAAATTACATAAAAGAAAAGATGCTTATAAGATTTTATAGAAAAAGTAGCAGAATTTCCCCTATATTTCCATAAAACCTCTTGCAAATGAAAAACAAAAATATAGTCCAAACAAAATAACCCAAACAGTGATCTAAGTTTCAACTAGTTAATTGAGGTAGCAACCATCAACAAAAGGCAACATAAATTAATCTACACTTAGCAGTGGTGAAGTGAATCTCTTGATCAAAGCCACAACAAACCGCACTAGATTTTTTTCTTCTCAATTAAGTATCTATCTGATCAAAGCCACAACAAACCATGAATGGAAATAATTTATCATATCTATCTAAGTCTAAAAATCATAAAATTTTCATTCAATTACTACAAAACAAAAAACTCAAATTCGATCTATGAAGCATATCTAGTGCTTGGAGAATATCCACCCCAATATTATGCAATCTAGTGCCACTATCTATCAGGTTCAACCAAAGTCTAGAATTTCTCCAATGAAGCATTTTCATACTCAAACACCAATACATTGAACAAAGAAAAAAGAAAGAACATCCGTCCATAACTACTTTAGTAATGAAATATAAATTAACAAACATTTGTCCATCATATTTCTTATATATTCAAGAAAATACAATAATCAGATTTTGTATGATGGAAAGCGTATAGGTGCATTGAAAATCAGCTAGAATCGTATATGAATCATTGATTCAACTAAAACTTTTGTATTTACATATGCGAATGTACAATTATGACAACTATAATTCTAAGTCTACTTAAACAAACCTAATGTAATGGAAAATTAACCAACCAAAGGTTTCTCTTAAGCAAATGTAAATACAAAAAAGAAAAAGAAAAAGATAGACAGACACAGTTTAGAGCTTGAAACATCAACAAATGAGCAAACTAAAGCCTACACTTAGTATATCAAGATACAAGACTGAACACATGAAAAGTTATGGCAAGCCAAAGAAATCACTGCATTAAACTAGAAGACTGAAACACACACACACTCTCTCTCTCAAATGAATAAATAAGAATAACATTATTCTCTTCAATATATTGATGACCAAGAAGAGTTTTTTATGCAATGAATACTAGAAAGCTCAACCCAAGTAATAGAGTACAGGAAAAACAGAAATTCTTAAGTCACCAACCAAGAAGGACTAGAAATACATAGAATTATGGTCTAAAAAAAGTGCCACTCTATACATACAATGAATACTGAAAAGCTCAATCCATACCCCTAAGTAAGAGCTATCTACCAAGATTAAGACTTCCATAACTAATAAGAGTTAGAAGTGCCACTCTATTACCATTAATCACATGTTTTCCCCCCAAGATTAAGACTTCCATAACTAAGAAGAGTTAGAAGTCCCACTCTATTACCATCAATGAAATGCACATCAATGTTCTTTCTTAACATAAAAATAAGTTAAGAAATTTCTAAGCTTTTGCCGACAAGTGTTAACATTAAATTAGAATCTAAGATGTCACAAGCAATGGATGATGTATAGAAATACTATTTAGCCAGCAACTTAACATGTTATATACAGCTTTGTTATTTTGAAAATATTGCCCAAAAAAGACAATTCAATGCTTACCTTGCAAACATGGTATGCGTTACATGTCAGTTTATATAAATTAAGAGAAACAATAATTCTTTAAAAATGGTGTCAGAAGTTTCAAATTTTAAAGGAGTTTTTAAAGGGTGTCAACTAGGAAAGATGCAATGACTGCCATTTCCTCAAGACATTCACTAACAAGTCAAATTAACGACTAACCCTTACCACAAATTGTTGTGGTGCTTCATCAGTAAAAGTTTCATCCTTGCGTTTACGAGTTTCAGCAAAAAACTCTACGTGCCCGGGCTCATTTCCATGTCTCATCTCTTACCATTTATGAAAAGAGTTCAAACAGTGACTCAATACACTACATCTCAAATGAAAGATTGAATGAATGAAGCAAATCAACTCACATATTCATCCCGTCTTCTAGCAAAACTCTTTGATCCGGTCGTGTGAGGACATTGTTGTCTTTCACGTGCTGATGTCCCTATAGTAGAATATTTCTACACCAATAATAAACAAATTGAATAACAAGTCATTAAAATAAAATAGAAACAATGAGAATTCAAATGAACATAATTATGAAAAAACAACCTCACTCTTCTCAGAGAACCAGTAGTCCACCAGTTGTTTCCACTGGTCTTGATCTACTCCTTTTGGAAAATTATTTCTCAAAACTTGTTGTCTTGTTTTATTCCTCATGTGGTCCCTTTTAAGCGCATATTTGTAGTCTTTCCATTTTTTCCCAATCATCCTCAATAAAATTTTGTCGATCGCCTCAATCATAGGATAATAGAATTTCCTCTACCACAAAGAAAGGAAATCGATGTCAAATAAGCATTTTTGGTGCTAAGGGTTATATGCATGTACAACACCACAAAAAAAAAAAAAAAAAAAAAAAAAAAAAAACCCGAAATTAAGTTGTTGTTACTTACCCGAATCAATAAAACAAGGTCCTTCTTGTAGTTAGAAGGCACATTCTTCCTATCTGTGTAACCAAGTGGACAAAGATTACCTCTCTTTGCAACTTTGCCCAACCAACTACTTAATATTTGGCCACATTTTTTAATAGGTTGATTATGTGCATTGAAGTGGACAACAAATTTTTCCCCACGTTCCAGGAGCCACACCTGTGAGGTTCGCAGGACACGTGTTTGCTTTCTCACCCTCCCTTCAGAATCTATACATTGAAAACATAAATTTTATAATTAGTATAACAATGTGATATCAAACTAGTTATAAAGAGAATGTATTATAATACAAAAATTACCAATTATCTCTTATTGTTCACTATCATTGTTTTGAATTTTTGTTGTTATTGGCTTGGTCTAAGAATCATTTTGCGAGTCATGATCATCATCAAGGTGATACTCATGCCCATGGTCAATATCCTCTTGATAGTGTGAAGACCCAGCTAGAGATTGGTTTAACATATTATCTCTGACTAAGGGAGAAATATATTTTGACCTAAATATCTTGCAATCTGTATACATAAAAATATAAAAATGATTATATCTCACACTATCAAGAATCCATTAAAAGTTAACAAGAATTAGAAGAACCACACCTGAAAGATAGGAATGGTCAATGGCTCACAGCAGATGCAGCAATCAATAACTTCTGATTCTATGGGACCATCCATTTTTTCCACAAATCAGTGGACGAATAACTTTGTGTATTCTACTTAGTATAACAATAAGTAAATGATTATTTATATTCTAAATATGATTTAGAATACAAACCTCAAGGACTGGCTGATGCAGGAAGCACTTCAGAGTACCTATGAACAAATGAACAAATAAGTGCTTTAGATAGGATTTAAAGAACAAGCAATAATCAATCATATAACCAAAACATAAATTTACGACATTCTGAAGTAACATTCCACAAACTGTAGGCAAAAAAGTTCACGACTCTTGAACTGTGTGATACAAAGCAACAGTAACCCGAAAGAATACAATCAAATATTACAAATCTTGTTGACACACATGTGCATCACATAAATACGCATCCAAATACAAGTACATGGAAATGCACATATAACTAATTGGTATCTTCGTCAATGTCCATCCTAGCCCAAGTTGAGATACAATCTAATTGATCGTCTACCAATACATTAGAAGGCATGCACTGATTGTAAGTGTCATCATCCTATTCTTGCGTTCCCCCCCCCCCCCCATTTCATATAGGTCCCTTGGCTTTGACACAACATGATACCATTCCTTTCTTATTGAGTCTTGTACATAAAACACTTGTTTCGCTTGAGATGAAATAGCGAACAGGCCATCCTTCAATAACTGACCAGTGTGTATGAGCCTATTCAAGTTCATGAGAATGCACCCACCTGCACACCTGGGGCTGAACACTTCTCTTTGTTAGGGGGTGAGGCGCCAAGGCCTGATGAAGATTCATTCTTCAACCTGTTTAATCGTTAGACAAATACCAACAATTATTGTGAGAGAGGTGTTGGCACTTACAAGCACATGTTAACCATTTTCATCCTTTAATTCAGTTCATGCTATTATTCAGGAAACATAATGTTCAATATCGGCAACAAATGCATGCGAGAAAAAAGGGATAAGATTTAACAAAAAAGGCAATAACTTGTTATATATGAAATCAAACAAATAGCCCACATTGTGAGGATCGAACCTGTTGGAATCTTGTAATCCCTGTCTCAACCTTGACTAATAGTGGTATAATGATTGATTTAATTTTTTTCCTGACAAAAAAGCACTTTGAGCATTGATTTATTCAAACACTAAATCAAATAACTCTAAAATGAATTTAAAACATCATTAATTAAAAAGCTTGAAAGAAGTGTGAACTAAATCAAATTTAAAAAATGCAAATTGAGAGTGGAATAGATGCATGTGCTCCTATTTAGCTACTCTCCTCTTGCACACTACTCCATCACTCTTCGAATAATTTGGAGAAATTAATGTCAACTTGGAGTATAAAACTACTTCGACTAATTTGGAAAAATAAATGACAGTATAGTTCATTTGGTAATTTGGAGAAATTAATGTGCTAAAAACAAGATTATGAACAAATTTATCTCTTCAAATTAAGTCGTTTCCATGTTATGTAGAAAGCAAAAGGACCCCGAACAGCATTGTTGTAATTAGATGTAACTTATGGGTCAGATTCATAAATTCAACTTATCCCTGTCATGAGCCCAAAACCCTGAAAACCCCAACTATAGAAGAACCAAGGAAGTAAGAAGGCAAATAACGGTTAGAGAGAGTTAACAGATCTCTCTTTTAATTGTATCAAATGTTTTCTGCAAGGAATTTTCAAAGGCATTGCTTGAGGACCATATCTTTTACTTGGTGTTATGGTATGGGGTATCAATAATTCTGGTGAACTGGGAAGCTTTTACTATGAGGCATTGAAAATGCTGTTGTATCTAATTTTGCAATTCATTGTCAGCCATTTTACAGGTGGTAGTGTTAACATGCCCAAGTAATTGAGAAACCTAGGCTTTTTTGGTCTTAAATCAATCCTTTTATCTATATGCAGTCTAGACCAAGTTAAAATATCATATTCAGCAACAATTATTGGTAGGACTCTTAACTAAAAGATGAACAAAAAATTGTTGCTTATAAGGAAATAATTGATTTTATATGTTACATGAATGGTTCGGACCTAACCTGTTTTTTTAATTGCGACTTTTGAGATTTAAGGGAAACACCTAAGAAATTATTATACTAAATTTTTGGGGCTTGGTTTTTGTCATAATAACGCGTTAGCTATGAATTATCATTTCACAGTGACTCAAAGTCATGACTAACTGGAACACATTTGAAGATCTTCCCGTTTTCTTGGTTTCTAACATCTTGTATAATTTTCTACAATCATAAGCTTAAACATGGTGCTCTATCTTATTAATGCAGTCTAAGAAGAAAGTGGCATTGCTGCTACAAAAGCTCAAGAAATATGAGCTGCCACCTCCTGTGCATGATCCTGAGCTATTTACCCTTGAGCTACCAAAGCTGCCACCTTCTCTTTTACCTTTTCTCTCTTCTCTCTGTCTATCTCCTCTCCTCCAAATGACACAAATACCCTCAGCCTCTTCCATCTCCAGACTGACACCCATGGTAACCTCGTCGCCATCTAACCCTTGACTGTCTCTAAAATTGTTCTCTCTCACAATATTAGATAAAAAAGAAAAATCAAACACGAATATGACCCAGTAAAAACTCCTAGCTGGGTAATCAGTGATGCGTGTAAACATTCAACAGAAGAGACAAAACGAAAGAAATTGCAAAAGAGGAAAACAAAAAATGGGATAAACTTATTTAATTAAATAATTGAGATTGTTAAAGAGAGACTACTTACTTGAAGGCTAACACAAAGAATCTTATTATCTCCCAAAAGTTGGTAAGAGAGACGAATGAGCAAAAAATATGACTCCACAAAAATAGTTATAGCATGCATAAATGCATAAATAGGTAGATGAACGGCGAAAAGCACGGCGCGGGGGAGCGTAGGACGCAGGACGAAAATTTTTGGGTAAAACACTGCGCAGCAGGCCAATTTATATGTGAAATTTTTTAGCATATTTCGACGCTTTCAAGCATCGGTATATTGCAGCGCTTCAAAGCGCCGCAATATATAATAAGATTCGTATATAACGACGTTTTGAAGCACTGTTATATATTCTTTGAATATTTTGAAGTGCCACAAAAAAAAACGTCGGTGGTTAATTATTGCAGCGTTTTTGTGAAGTGCTGGCAATTGTTAATTATCTTGTAGTGTTTTAAATCCCATGAATTTTGATTTTTCCAACCAAACGTAAAGAGAGAATTGATTTCTTTCTCTCTTTTTCAATGGTTCTAAATGCTCCAAGTACATTAATTTTTCATGTGTCCAGGACATGCAAGAATTTCTTTTGTATGTGGACCTTCAAACTATCTCTCTCATTTCTTTTCTTATTAATACTAGCTGTGAACCCATACAAATGCATAAAAAAAATTTGTTTATTAAAAAAATATATATTATCATGATAAGTAAAAATACTTGATATATAATTAAATATTCAAATAAAAATTTGTTATGATGCTGTGAACTCGTGCAAATGCATGGAATATATGCATTCTATTATATATTTTAATTTTAAAAATTGTTAAGAAATTAAGTTTATCATACCTATATATATTAGTGATGCAATATTCATTAAATAAATAAAAATTCAAAATAAATTTAATTATGAAAGCTCAAATGGATAATTTTAATCGATAAATTGAACAAACATAAAACCTAAAATAAAGAAAAAAATTATTGCAGAATCCCATAATTCAATTAAGATAAATAATAAAATTCTTTTGTGTGAGCCACGTACTGTTGCTCAAAGGTCTTACTTATTCCCCCTTAACGTTCAAAATATTGAAATACATAAGATTTATTTCACATAAATTTAATAATATTTTTGAAAGTAGTAAACGATTTTTTACAATAAAGATTAATGGTATATACTCCCTTATGCATATTTTTTTTAGTATGTTGATCAGACAAAACTGGCCTAGAAAAGGAACATTCTGAAAGTGGGATGATCTCAACTTCTAAATTAAGATCTTCTTTGTTAGACAGTTGAGGTGATGAAGAATAAGGTTGGAAGATCCATCAAGTATTTTGTTTGTTAGATAATTGAGATATTAAAATTTATCTTAAAAAACTTCTATTAATTTTTTACCTTTCCTGTAAAACCCAATAGATGACGACATTCACGCAAAGGGTTAAAATAATCAACTGTGAACTTTGTACTTTTTTTTCTTTTTGTTGTAGTCATTTAGTCTTATCTCTAAAATATATGTATGTCTTATCATCCCCTTCATTATGCTTTGCATAATATCATATCCACCCTCCTATATAATTTTTCTTTTAATAATTTATAGTAATATATTGACAGTTCATTTAGTACCATCAATTAGAAAACAAATCTTATATAAAATGTATTACCTTATCATTTTTTCAATAAGATGTCATACATAACACTCACTACAAGAAAATTGGGTATTTGCGAAAAATACCTAGTTATCCATCGCAATTACCTATCTGTGACGAAATTCTGTCGCAGATAGTTCGTCACAGATACCCCAGTGCCAAATAACTTTTTTTACGACGGGAAAAAAACTTCGTCGCAATTAGTATTATTTTCAACGGAAAATTTTCGTCATAAATAAGTCATTTTTTCAAAAAAAAATTAAAAAATAATATTTTATTAAAAGTATTTGTGACGGAAAAATCCGTTGTAATTAAAAAAAAATAGCTTCTACGTATTCAAATCTGTCGCAAATACTTTAAATGAATATTTGCAACGGAAGCAAATCCATCGCAAATACTAAGAAATTTGTATCTGCAACGGATCAAATCTGTAGCAGATACTCATTTATAGTATTTGCGATGGATTCAAATCTGTTGCAGATACCAATAAATCAGTACAGATATGAAAAATATGCTGAGAAGTTATATGAAATTTCTGAAAATATGATTGAAAATTTGATATGATATATGATGAGACAATTTAATAAATATGATAAAAATAATAAGTTTGAGAAAGAGCTAGATAGTTGAATTGAATGCTTTGATGTATGCTTGCTCGCATGTATTGCTCGCATGTATTGCTCATATGCATAAAAGGAAAGACCAGGAAGGTAGCTGGTCTGGTTGAGAAGACTAGGAAGGCAGCTGGTCTGGCTGAGAAGACCAAGAAGACAGCTGGTCTGACTGAAAAGACCAGAAAGACAACTGGTATGGTTGAGAATACCAAGAAGGTAGCTGATCTGGCTTAAACATGTCGACATGTGGGAAGACATTCCCAAATGATAATATAAAATGATCTAATGAGAAAGAAAGAAAGAAAATTAAAATTCATGCATTATATTTGTTTTAAATATTTATTATTAATACATCATATGCTAAAGAAGCAAGTTTGATTAGGGGTGGGCATGGGTGGGTTTGGGTCGGGTTAGTCTAAAAATTCAACCCAACCCATTCATACCGGGTTGAAAAAATCTCATCCCAGCCCAACCCATCCAACCTCAACTCAACCAAATCCATTTTAATCGGTTTGGGTCACCGGGTTGATATATTTTTTTTACTAAAAAAACTAAATCATTCATATTACATAACAAACAATATTCTAATAAATCCAAAACCAAATCCATACATATTACAAGTAAAATCGATGTGCCTATTAAAACTGATTTTACAGATTAAAAAAGGGAAACCTTGAGAGCTTTGGGTGTATTGGAGATTTTGAATTGTGAAGTTGTAAGGGTAATAATTTTGTTTTTCCTAAAGTTGTTGTTAAGAATTAATAAAATTGTGAATTTGTTGGTGGCATAGGCAAGGAGGTTGTCTAACCACATTAAATAATTTTGTGCTTGATATTTGTTTGTTTATTGCTTGAAATTTGAGCAAGTGGATTTTAAGGGTAAAATCTCAACAAGTGGTATCAGAGCTTGGTCATCTAATTGAAGAAGCTCCTTGCTGCTATTTGTTACATTTGCGCTACCATGTCGACAGATATATCTAAATTTGAGTTTCTTTTATTTAATGGAAGCATTAATTTTACGCTGTGGCAGAATACAAATCAAGATCTTCTAGTACAACAAGATCTTGATCAAGCTTTAGAGGAAGAAAAGCTAGAAAAGGTGACTGATAGAAAGTGGCAATCGATTCAGAGAAAGGCTATAAGTAAAATAAGGTTAGATCTTGCTCCCGAGATCAAGTATATTGTGTTGAAAGAAACTACACCCAGGGGTTTGTGGGATAAGCTTGAGAGCATCTATGCATCAAAGTCTTTAACCAATAGATTGTATCTCAAGATAGACCTCTATTCTCTAAAGATGGAAAAAGATACAAGTCTTTATGATCCCTTGAATGAATTTAACAAGTTAATGTCTCAATTGTTGAATCCAAAAGAAACATTGAAGAATGAGGAGAAATCATTGCTCTTGTTATCATCTTTACCAAAATCTTACAAACCATTGGTGCAAACATTGTTGGTAGGCAAGTCGACATTGAGCTTCGATGGTGTGATTGTGCTCCTGTGTGCGAATGAAGGTTGATGGGAAATGAGAACTTGTCTAATGGTAGTCAAGCGCTTGCTGTGGAAAGTTCTAATTGAGGGAATAGCTAATGGAGAGTGAACAGTGGCTCAAGGTGGAGATCTAAAATCTAGGCCTAGATATGACAATGAGGAGTGTTTCTATTGTGGAGAAATAGGTGACGCCGGGCAGAATAGCGATTATTCTGCAGGCTAGTTTCAACAGATAGTTCGCAGGGAAAAAAAATAATTTTATTCAATAATAATAATCAGTTGTCTTTTCCGTATGTGGCCTCCTTACTTATAAGGTCAAAACAAAAAAGACAAAAAATCCCCGAAAACATAATCTTGGGGAAAACTATGGAAATTACTCAAATTAAGCGATTGTATTACGGCAGAATCAACGGCAGTCAATTCTGACTTGAATACAAAAGGAAATTGCAAATGAAAAGTTTCTTAAAACTGAAAACTGCAAAATTAAAGGCCTAAACGTCGTTTTTTGGCTTAAAAACAACTATACTCAAGGCAAAATCCTGAGTTTTGACCGAGGGCCCGTTTCCAATTAGACTAGGGTCTTCGGGCCCCAATTCGAGCTCGTGTCATGCTAAACAATGTAAACCGTTCTAGGTACTCCACCTGCCATCTTTGCGCTGATCTGCCAACTCAAGGTATCTCAGTGCTAACAACGTGCTATCTGATAACTCAGCATCATCTGACTCGGATCCTCCTGTATCAGTCGTCTCGGGTTGGAAAGAACTCGTTCTCGAGTTCATAATAGCTTCATCGGAATCCACAAAGCAACGACTCAGGTGTTTCATATTAAAGACATCATAAGTCCTCAAATAACTAGGGAGGTGTAGTCTGTAGGCGTTATCATTGATCTTCTACAGGATCTCACAAAGTCCAATCTTTCACTCCTTAAGCTTATTATACTCTCCCACAGGAAAACGATCACGAGTTAATACTGCCCAAACAAAATCATCAACATCAAAAAGTACCTGACGACGGTGACTGTCACCCTGAACCTTGTACTCGGCATTACTCTCGTGAATGGCCAGCTTCACCTGCTCATGGATACCCCAAAGATGTTCTGCTATCTCATCTGTCTTGTGACTCAAACGACCCACACGTGGAATAGGGGCTATGTCAAGCACCCCGAATGGATTCTGACTATAGACAATCTCAAATGGGCTCATACCCGTGGTTTTGTTTTTCGACCTGTTATAGGCAAATTCTGCTTGAGGTAACGCCAAATCCCACTGCTTCGGTTTAGTTCCTGCCAAGCTCCTCAAAAGGTTCCCCAAACTTCGGTTCACCACCTCGGTCTAACCATCTGTCTGGGGATGGTAGGCGCTGCTAAAATTCAACTTTGTCCCCAGTTTCTCCCATAAACTCTTCCAGAACTGACTCATGAACTTGGTGTCACGATCTGAAGTAAAGGATAGGGGAACACCATGTAAACGCACAATCTCCCTGAAGTAAAGATGGGCGATCCGGGCAGCAACCATTGTTTTCCTACAAGCTACAAAATAGGCCATCTTGGAAAACCTGTCAACCACAACCAAAATAGAATCCATGGCTTGTTGGGTATGGGGTAAGCCCAACACAAAGTCCATACTGACATCAAACCAAAGGGCTTTAGGTACAGGTAAAGGTGTGTACAGGCCCGTATTAGTGAGAACTCCCTTAGACCGCTGACACACATAACAACACTCCACATAATGAGCCATGTCACTGGTCAATTTGGGCCAATAATAGTTAAAAGAGAGCAAAGCCAACGTCTTATCTCGCCCAAAATGACCTTCATTATGAAGTTCACGAAACAGATAACTATTATGCAAAATAAAATCATATCATTGACCATCAGTTACCTCCTAAATTATCCTCCCAAATGAAAGATCTACAGCATACATATCAGAGAAAACCTCAAATCCTGTAATTCTGGTGTTCATGGTAGTGATGAGTAATGTATGACGGCTCAGTACATCTGCGACACTGTTCAGACTTCCCGCTTGGTGCCTCAGTGCAAACGTGAACTCCTGCAAGTACGCCACCCACTTGGCATGTCGTCTACTCAGCTTGTGTTGGCCATTGATGTACTTCAGGCCCTCATGATCAGTGATAAGAATGAACTCCTTCTGCACTAGGTAGTGACGCCAATGCTTTAGGGACTGAACTATGGCATAAAACTCCATATCATAGGTAGAATAATTCTTCTTTGATCCTGATAGCTTCTCACCAAGAAAAGCTATTAGGCACCCCTCCTGACTCAGAACACCACCAATACCAACCCCAGATGCATCACAGTTTACCTCAAACACTTTTTCAAAATCAGGAAGTGCCAAAACTGGTGCCTCTGTCATCTTCTGCTTGACCAGTTGAAAACTGGTTTCCACCTCTTCGGACCACTAGAAATCACATCCTTTGAGGCACTCTGTGATAGGAGCAATCAGAGTGCTGAAATTTTTTATGAACACCTGGTAGAAGGATGTCAATCCATGGAAACTTCTGACATCGTGCAAGGTCTTCGGTTTGGGCCACTCCAAGACTGCACCTATCTTCGACTGATCTGCCTAAACACCATCAGTAGACACAACAAAACCCATAAAAGTTACTGAAGTAGTGAAGAAAGAAATACTTCTTCTAATTGACGAACAGGCGCTCCGTCCTCAACATATCAAAAATAGCACGGAGGTGATCAAAATGTGATGCCCACGTCGGGCTATAAATGAGGATGTTGTCGAAGTAAACTATAACAAATTTCCCCATGAAAGGCCGTAAAACCTGATGCATAAATCTCATAAATGTGCTAGGCGCATTGAACAGCACAAAATGCATGACCATCCACTCATACAACCCATGCTGCGTCTTAAATGCTATCTTCCACTCATCTCTAAGCCTTATTCTGATATGGTGGTATCCACTTTTAAGGTCAATTTTTTAGAAGACCTTAGAACCAGACAGCTGGTCTAACATATCATTCAGGCGGGGAATTAGAAACCTGTATTTCACTGTAATCCTATTGATTACTCTGCTATCAACACACATACGCCAAGAGCCATCTTTCTTCAGCACTAGTAGGGTAGGAACTGCGCATGGGCTTATACTCTCACGGACGTAGCCCCTCTCTAACAACTCTACCACCTGTCATTGCAACTCTTTAGATTCCTTGGGACTGAGGCAATACACCAGTCGATTAGGCAAAATGGACCCCAGAACAAGGTCGATCTGATGCTGAATATCCCTCATAGGCGGTAACCCAAGAGGAAGATTGATGAGAGTCATAAAATGCATCTCAACAGTGATTAATTATTGGCATTTTAGGACTGATCTCGGTCTTTATTGTGCTTTTATGTGTTTATAACTCTAAAGTGATATTATTGGACCACTGACTTATTTCGGTGCATTTTCAGGCACTTTGAGTTTAAAAGATGAAAAGAAGCGATCGTTGCTTAAAACGCTAAAATCCCATGCTTCTGAAAGGACAAGAGGGATTGCTGCCTGTATTGCGATTGAGCACACAAGCAGTGCGATCGAGTGCACATCCCACATCGACCAAGGTACTCTGCAGCATAAGCTGTGCGATCGAGTGCACAAGCCGCGATCGAGCGCATGTGCGATCGATCGCACTCGGGCTGCGATCGACCTCATGTGCGATCGATCACACTCGGGCTGCGATCGAGCGCACCTGGACAGTATCCCACATCTGCTAAATAACACATAGCATTCCGAGAGTTTGCCTATATAAAGACCCACTATGCTCAACTGAAATCATCAACCAATCGGAGCTCTTTTAAGATCATCTTTTGAGATCATTAGAGAGTGACTCTAGAGGGCCTTTAGGAGTAAATCTAGAGGGCCTTTAGGAGGAATCTGAAAGTATAAATTTGGAGGCAAGCTGAGGATGATCGTTGAGAGGCCGGAGGCAACTCAAGGAGGCATGAGCTCTATGGCCAGCTAATCTCCAAGCAAGGCGAAGGGATGAATCCCTAGGTGTAGCTGTTCTTATTTTTCTTTATTTGATTCAGTTGTAGTTGGTATTATTTTTATCCAACATTTTTATGTTTTATTCTTTAATTTAATTTAGTAGATTATTTTATTAATCCGGTGATTGCATGTTTCCTTTCCATATAAGTTCAGTCATGCTTTTCTTATGTGTATCTGTTTGGATGTGATTGAGTCCGGTAGACCTCTTTTATAGATTTGTCCATTGCTGCGGTATTGTCATTAGATATATCATCGTTTTTTGATAATTTATAAGTTGGGTCATGTGTGCTTAAAAGTAGAGAATAATTCATAACAATTACATTAGGATTTATAATTACACTTTAATTGAATATATGCCGATTACCTGTTTGGGATGTGAAACTAGCAATCGAGATAAAAACAACTGAATCAAATTAGGATTAGAGCAACGAGCCTAAGGAGGATTTCTGGAACCTTGTCATTTATAATTATATTTCAAACCTATTCACACAATTACCCTTTTTCTCAAACAAACTCAGATTCATTTAATCTTTTATCGTTTGTGTTAAAGTTTACACCTTCTTTATAATTAACTTGTTTCCCTGTGGAATCGACACCCCAAAACTATACTACAACAACCACGTTATGTTTTGGGTGTAATCAAATTTTGGCGCCGTTGCCGGGAAAACGCGCTTAAGTACAAGGAAGTTTGTCAACTTTTGACATAACAATAGAAGAATTGTAAATAGTTTCTTTCAGCATTTTATTTGATATTTTGTGATCTTGCATGCCCAGATATAGGGACACTTTGGGTATATTTACCTGTAGGCCTGTGCTAGAGATAGGAGGAACCTTTTTAAACCCTTTGTCTGATAATCCATCTAGTCTTGAGGAAATGAGTGAACACGAGGATCAACCTACTAGGACCCTTGAGGATTACCTCCACCCTACACGCATAACCACACCATCTTGCATCATGTTTCCAGCCAACATTTTCCAATTGGATCTTAGGACAGGGATGATACAATTACTCCCTACATTTTATGGCATGGAAAATGAGAACCCATATGTGCACATTAGGGAGTTTGAGGAAGTAGTCGCAACTTTCCATGATCAAGGTGCAACTGCTGACATTGTGCGACTTAAGTTCTTTCCTTTTTCTTTGAAGGATAGAGCTAAGAGTTGGCTATACTCACTTAGACCACAATCTATTGGGTCATGAACTGAGATGACTCGGGCCTTCTTTAACAAGTACTTCCCTCAACACAAGACTAATGCGTTGAAAAGACAAATCTCCACCTTTGTATAAAAGGAAAACAAGACTTTATATCAGTCTTGGGAGAAATTTAAAGAGTTGTTGAGTATGTGCCCACACAATGGGTATGAAAATTGGCATTTAGTGAGCTATTTCTATGAGGGTCTTACCTATAGAGAACACTAATTTGTAGAGATGATGTGCAATGGGGAATTTCTGAAAAAAGACCCCGATGAGGCTATTGAATACCTCAATGAGCTTGCTGAGAAAGCTCATACATGGACTGGACCTAGTGCTACTGAAAGCACGAATAGGTCACGACCTATAGGAAATCCCAGTGGTGGAGGGATATACCATCTTAGGGAAGAAGACAACTTGAAAGCTAAGGTTGAAATGCTCACTAGAGAGTTAGAAGCATTGAAAACGAAGGGCTCAAAGCAAACACATGTGGCTAATCATGCCGAGTCTTTAAAGCCGTGTTTTATATGTGGCGAGGTAGATCACCTCCTCCAAGAATGCCCCACATTTGCTGATATGAGAGGGCTGTATGAGGAACAATGTAATGCCTTACGCATGTACAAAAAGCCTCTTGCACCTTTCTCTAACACTTATAACCCGAGGTGGCGAAATCACCCCAACTTCAGCTGGAAATCTGAAACCAGCATGTACAGCCCCCTAGATCTTATCATGCACCCTCATCCTTTAGGAACTCACTAGAAGACACCTTACAAGCTTTTATAGAGGCACAAGGTAAGACAAACCAAAGGTTTGAGGAGTTATTTACGCAGGTGATGGAAGAGAATAAAGAAACTAGGAGCCAAGTGTCCAAGTTAATGAACTCCTCAAGTATGACTGAGCGAGGTAAGTTCCCTTCTCAAACTCAGTCCATACCTCATGGTCAATATATGGCATAAGAAAACCTGAAAGATGTAAATGCCATTGTAACCCGAAGTGGTAAGTCACTTCACATTCCACCAATGAATGTATCCGAGGATGTGGAAAAGGGTCAAACTAGTAGTAATACTGAACTGACCAAAGACCCTGAAGTGACCAAAAGTCCTGTTAAGGCACCAAACCCTCAAGGCTTAAAGTCAAACAAGAAAAATCTGGACTTAAACAATGAAATCCTAGAGAACTTAAGGCAAATGAAACTCAATCTTCCTAATTTGCATGTGATTAAACAAGTGCCTACCTATACAAAAGTTCTCAAAGATTTATGCACAATTAAGAGGATATACTATGTCAAGAAAACTGAATTCCTAACTGAGCAAGTTAGTGCCTTAATTGAGGAAAGAATCCCCCCAAAATACAAGGATCCAGGCTGTCCTACCATTGCTTGCAGCATTGGAAATCATGAGGTTGGACAAGCCTTATTAGATCTAAGAGCTAGTGTGAACCTGATGCCATTTTCCGTTTATGTACAGCTAGGTTTAGGGGAAATCAAACCAACCAGTGTGGTGTTACAGTTGGCTGACCGTTCAGTCAAAGTACCCCGGGGTATGGTAGAGGATGTGTTGATTCAGATTGATAAATTTTATTATCCTGTTGATTTCCTAACCCTTGACATAACTTCTACTGTTGACACTAACTCGAGAATTCCTTTGATTTTGGGTAGACCTTTCCTTGCTACTGCAAATGCTCTGATTAATTGCAGGAATGGACTCATGAAGCTGTCTTTTGGAAACATGACCTTAGAAGTGAACATTTTCAATGTTGCAAAACAGCCCGAAGATGAGGATGAAAATCACTAGTTGTATATGCTCGAGTCACTCATCGATGAGGGAGTTTCCATTGCTCATGATTTTGATCATTTTAAGAATTTTCTTGTTAATTTTGAGATTAATTTATTTGATGATAAAACTGATGTAATTGATATTTGTGCTGTTCTTGACAAATCTCAGGATTATGACACCCGTCCATGGTAACCAAGGTTTGAAGAGTTGCCTGAAAGAAGTGAAAAACAAACCCCCTCAAGTGTGGCAGCACCTACAGTCGAATTGAAGCCACTACCTAAGGGTTTAAAGCATGCATTTCTCAGTCCAGGTGATACCTTTCCTGTTATTATTTCATCTGAATTATCTGAGACCCAATATGAGAAACTGATTCAGACCTTAATCGCACATAAATCAGCCTTAGGATGGAGCATGGCTGATTTGAAGGGAATTAGTCCCCTGATCTGCTCCCATAAAATAAATTTGGATGAAGGAACCAGTCCTCGTAGAGACCCCAACGTAGACTTAACCCCACTATGAAAGAAGTAGTGAAAATGAAGTGTTGAAACTGTTAGATGCGGGTATTATATATCCCATAGCTGATAGTAAATGGGTAAGTCCTACACAAGTCATTCTCAAAAAGTCTGGAGTCACTGTGGTAATGAATGACCTAGGAGAGTTAGTCCCTACCAAACTTGTAACCGGGTGGCGGATGTGCATTGATTACAGAAAATTAAATGCTACCACCCGGAAAGACCATTTCCCACTCCCTTTTATTGATCAAATTCTTGAGCGTGTAGCTGGTCATCCTTTTTACTGTTTCTTAGATGGTTATTCTGGCTATTATCAAATAGAAATTACATTAGAAGACCAGGAAAAAACTACTTTCACTTGTCCTTTTGGCACTTATGCTTTTCGTAGAATGCCATTTGGACTATGTAATGCCCCTGCCACTTTTCAACGTTGCATGATGAGTGTTTTTAGTGATATGGTTGAAAATTGCATGGAGGTTTTTATAGATGACCTAACTGTTTTTGGATCTTCATTTGATGTATGCTTAATGAATTTGGAAAGAGTTTTAATTCATTGTGAGGAAAAAGAATTGGTCTTAAACTGGGAAAAATGCCATTTCATGGTACCATTCGGCATTGTCATAAGGCATATTGTCTCTTCTAGAGGAATAGAGGTCGATCAATCTAAAATTGAATTAATCTCTAAACTGCCTACACCTAAGACAATAAAGGATGTGAGATCTTTCCTTGGTCATGCTGGTTTTTATGGGAGGATCATACAAAATTTTTCCAACATATCTAGACCATTATGTGCCCTCTTAATTAAAGATGCCCCATTTGAGTGGACTCCAGCTTGTCAAGAGGCCTTTAAAACGCTGATTGGCAAGCTTACTTCAGCACCTATAATGCAATCACCTGATTGGAATTTACCCTTTGAAATCATGTGTGATGCTAGTGACTACGCTGTAGGTGCTGTCATTGGACAGCGAAGAGAGGGAAAACCATTTGTAATTTACTATGCTAGTAAGACTTTAAATAGTGCTCAAATGAATTACTCCACAACTGAAAAAGAATTGCTAGCTGTAGTATTTGCTTTGGATAAATTTCGTGCATATTTAATTGGTTCTCCTATCCTTATTTTTACAGATCATACAGCCCTTAAATACCTTCTTACAAAGAAGGATATTAAGGCACGCCTAATCCGATGGATCCTACTCCTACAAGAATTCGACATCACCATCAAAGACAAGAAAGGAGTAGAGAATGTAGTAGCTGACCATCTTTTAAGGCTCACATTTGAGGACACGTCTGATAACATGTCGATCAAAGATGACTTTCCTGATGAGCATTTACTTGCTGTTACTGCCTTACCATGGTTTGCTCATATTGTGAATTATTTGGTTACAGGTGAGATACCAGTGGATTGGAGCGCTCAAGACAAGAAGAAATTTTTATATAAGGTACGTAATTTTTATTGGGATGACTCTTATCTTTTCAAGTACTTCCCAGACCAAATTCTAAGACGTTGCATCCCTAATGAAGAGATTGCAAGTGTCTTAGAATTTTGTCATTCCCTAGCTTGTGGATGCCACTTTTCAATGAAAAAAACCGCTGCAAAAATTTTGCAGTGTGGATTTTATTGGCCTACCTTGTTTAAGGATACAAACACCTATTGTCGCTCATGTGAAAGGTGTCAAAAGTTAGGAGCTGCGTCTCAGCGAAATATGATGCCCTTAAACCTCATTTTAATAATTGAAATCTTTGATTGTTGGGGCATCGATTTTATGGGACCCTTTCCTCCTTCTTTTGGATACCTATATATCATTGTGGAAATAGACTATGTATCTAAGTGGGTAGAGGCAGCAGCTTGCCGAAGCAATGATAATAGAACGGTACTTAAATTTCTTAAAGAAAATGTGTTATCTCGATTTGGTACACCATGTGCAATAATTAGTGATCAAGGTACACATTTTTGCAACTGTTCTTTTGAAGCTTTGATGCGAAAATACGGGGTGTTACATAAAATTTATACTGCTTATCATCCTCAGACGAGTGGGCAAGTAGAGCTTGCTAATAGGGAGATTAAACAAATTCTAGAAAAAACGGTTAACCCGAATCACAATGATTGGTCTTTGAGACTAGTTGATGCACTTTGGGCCTACCGTACAGCTTTTAAAACTCCCTTAGGTATGTCACCTTATCGGCTTGTTTATGGAAAGCCTTGCCACTTACCTGTAGAGCTCGAGCATCGAGCATATTGGGCAATCAAATCTTTTAATTTTGACATAAGAGAAGCAGGTAAGCTTCGAAAATATCAATTGACCGAGTTGGAGGAATTAAGAAACGATGCTTATGAGAGCTCTAGAATCTATAAGTCTAAAACGAAAATATTCCATGATAAAAATATTTTGAGAAAAACGTTTAAACCTAATGATCGGGTGTTCTTATACGAATCTAGACTCCATAAGCATCCTGGAAAACTTCGGTCGAGGTGGACCAGCCGTTTTGTAGTGAAAACTATTTTTGACAATGGGGCGGTAGAAATTGAAGATTCTAGGGATGGTCGAAGTTTCAAAGTCAATGGTCAACGACTTAAGATCTTAGTCGATAGACAAGATTCAGAAGTGGAAGACATTCCGCTTATGGATCCGGTCTACGCATCTTGACCACACAACATAGGTACGTATTTACTTTTATTTTTCTTTCTTTTATTTTGTTTGTTTCGTTTTTTTTTATTATTGAGTCCCTTTTAATTTTTAGTGTGCTAACACACGGTGGTACACCGCAGTTGCTTTCTTTTTTGTTTGTCTATGTTGTATATCAGATTTTTAACAAGAAGTTTATCATGCAGTTCCTATGGAGGTGCACAAGTTTCAACTGCCGTGCATTTTTGCTTACAAAGGGAGTTTCCTTTACCTTTTCTTTAACATTGAGGACAATGTGATTTTTCAGTTGGGGGTGGAGGAAACATATTCTTTTTCTTTCATTGAACTGCTTAGTGCCATCTTTGTTTTTTGTTTAGCATGCTTTGTGTTAGCCTTAGAGTCAATTTACATGTCAATGATATAAACCTAATTGAGATAGCATATAGCATTCAGGAGTAGTTGAATCTTGCTTCGGTTTGAAATTAATTTAAGTATCAATCTTGATCTGGTTTGAGACTCTAGTTTGTGGTAAGATTGTATGATTAGTCTTAAACATTTAGAAAAATTTTATGTGTGATTATTTTGTGAATATTTTTGTGGTCTTTACAAGCTCTAGAACTTACTTAATAACCACTTGAGGCGAATTCCTAGAATGCACACTACTTAGGATATGATATAGGCCATTTTTGAACCGTTTGAGCCTTTCAAACCTACCATTGCTATATTTATCACTAGTCACCTATTTGAGCCTTTTTCTTGAAAAGAAAAATTGAACCTTGTTTCTTTGGATAAACCATTTACTTACCTTTATGAGCCAAAAAAATATTTTATCCTTACCTTTCTTTTAAAAGAACTTAGTTATACACATGTTTTGAGAAGCACTTAAAAGGAGTAAGGGTGGAAATATGAAAAAATATCACTACCACAACCCAAGTACATTAAAGGAGATAAGTTGGGGGTTGTGGAAAAGATAAGAAAAAAAATGATGATGAAAAAAAAGGTGAATGGTTATATGCCAAAAAAAAATGAATTATGGCAAAGAAAGAAGAAAGAAAGAAAAAGAAAAAAAATGGTGATTTGTTGAAAGAAATGCTCGAAAAATGGTTGAAAGAGTTGGGTGTGGAAGTAAAGGTTATCAAGTGCTTAAAGTGATTGTGTTTAAAGCTAAGAGATTGAGTTCTTTTACTTGTGAATCTTTCTCATTCTTCTTTAGCCTTTACCTTAGCCTAACGTTACAAGCTTATTAAAGACCTTTTGATCCAATGTAGTGTGATTTTTCTACAATAGTGGAGAGTGGTTTGAAATGTAAGCATATGGAGCTTGTTTTTGTGATTGACGTCACGCTATTTATTATATTTTTAGAGACCAAGATTTGTATTCATGAATGTTATGCATAAAATCATCCGGATGTTTGGATTAATGGTTTGTGGTAAGATGGATGTTAAGAGTCAATAACAATTTTAAGATTGATGTTTGAATTACTTTTGAATTTAGGTGAAATTTAATGATTATTTGTGCCATGTGTTATGTGCAATTTTTGAGACAAAATGTGAATTACTCTTGGTTAACACTAATATTGCTTTTCAGTTACTTTGATTCCCACCATAGAATTCATCTCTTAATTTCGCTTGAATTGCTAGGGACTAGTAATAAGCTAGTTGGGGGTTGTGATGAGAGTCATAAAATGCATCTCAACAGTGATTAATTATTGGCATTTTAGGATTGATCTTGGTATTTATTGTGCTTTTAAGTGTTTATAACTATAAAGTGATATTATTGGACCACTGACTTATTTCAGTGCATTTTCAGGCACTTTGAGTTTAAAAGAGGAAAAGAAGCGATCGTTTCTTAAAACACTAAAATCCCATGCTTCTGGAAGGACAAGAGGGATTGCTGCCTGTATTGCGATCGAGCGCACAAGCAGTGCGATCGAGAGAACATCCCACATCGACCAAGGTACTTTGTAGCACACGCAGTGCGATCGAGTGCACAAGCCACGATCGAGCGCATGTGCGATCGATCACACTCAGGCTGCGATCGAGCGCACCCGAACAGTATCCCACATCGGCTAGATAACATATAGCATTCTGGGAGTTTGCCTATATAAAGACCCATTCTGCTCAGCTGAAATCATCAACCAATCGGAGCTCTTTTAAGATCATCTTTTGAGATCATTAGAGAGTGACTCTAGAGGGCCTTTAGGAGTAAATCCAGAGGGCCATTAGGAGGAATCCGAAGGTATAAATTTGGAGGCAAGCTGAGGATGATCGTTGAGAGGCCAGAGGCAACTCAATAAGGCATGAGCTCTATAGCCAGCTAATCTCCAAGCAAGGCGAAGGGATGAATCCCTAGGTGTAGTTGTTCAATGGTATTATTTTTATCAAACATTGTTATGTTTTATTCTTTAATTCAATTTAGTAGATTATTTTATTAATCCGGTGATTGCATGTTTCCTTTCCATATAAGTTCAGTCATGCTTTTCTTATGTATATCTGTTTGGATGTGATTGAGTCCGGTAGACCTCTTTTATAGATTTGTCCATTGTTGTGGTATTGTCATTAGATATATCGTCGTCTTTTGATAATTTATAAGTTGGGTCATGTGTGCTTAAAAGTAGAGAATAATTCATAACAATTACATTAGGATTTATAATTGCGCTTTAGTTGAATATATGCCGATTGCCTGTTTGGGATGTGAAACTAGCAATCGAGATAAAAACAACTGAATCAAATTAGGATTAGAGCAACGAGCCTAGGGAGGATTTCCGGAACCTAGGCATTCTTAATTATATTTCAAACCTATTCACACAATTACCCTTTTTTCTCAAACAAACTCAGATTCATTTAATCTTTTATCATTTATGTTAAAGTTTACACCTTCTTTATAATTAACTTGTTTCCCTGTGGAATCGACACCCCAAAACTATACTACAACTACCGCGTTATGTTTTAGGCGTAATCAAAGATCCTCTGGCATCAGGTCAGAAAACTCTGATAGCAACCGCTGCACCTCTGCTGGTAAATCTGGATTCATGTCTACTGCACTATTCCCACAAGGAAGCAGAGCATAGACCACGTCTCCACGCTCAGTGTCAGCTAAAAACTTGGACATAGAAAGCAGATTAGTATTATTGGATACCGGGGTAGGAGTGGTTCCTTCCCGACGAGGTGCCAACACAATCTTCTTCCCTTTAATGCTAAAAGAATATGTATTTTTTCGTCCATCATGAATAACACTGCGATCATACTGCCAAGGTCTGCCTAACAATACATGATAAGCATCCATAGACACAACATCACACCAAGTATTATCAAAATATTTCCTACCAATCGAAAAAGACACTAGGCATCGCCTATCTACTGTTACCTCATTGCCTTTATTCAGCCATGACAATTTATGTGGCTTAGGATGACAATCTGTCTTCAACTGCAATTTCTAGAAAGTTTCTTTAGACACTACGTTCTCGCAACTACCACTGTCAATGATCATCTTGCAAACTTTATCTGCAACTGTGCAGGTCGTGTGAAAAATATTGGTTCTCAACCAATCGTCCCCTGTATCACCCTTGGGGGTCAGTAGACTCTTACAAATGACCAGAGTCTCATGGCCATCTACATACAACACATCTCCATCTTCATCATCGTCATACGCAGACTCTCCAATCTCTTCAGTTTCGTCTACCACGTCGTCCTCAATCATGAGATTTTTGCCCTTTTGACTAGTAGACTTCCTGCACATAGTGGCTTTATGTCCATGTTCACCACATCTGAAATATCTAATATTTAAGTTAGAGTTACCCTGGGGTGGCTACTGCAGAGGACAAGATTCTTGAGGGTGAACTGACCGACTGCTTTGATCGCTTTTGTTCATTGGCCTCCTGTTCTGCTGTTTTTCCACCGCAAGTGCACACTGCTATGCTTTAGAAATGGTCCACAGCGAGTGAAGGCTAAGGACATCCTGCATAGGCTAGCGTAATCCCCCCAAATATCGTGCCACCATCTACTCTTCTGTCTCAGATAAATCATTTCGGGCTATCAATTGATAGAACTCCTCCGTGTAATCATCAATCGATCTCGTGCCTTGCCTCAACGAATGAAGTCGCTGAAACAAGGTTTGAGTGTAGCTAAAAGGAATGAAGTGACCCTTCATCTTCTTCTTTATCCTCTCCCAATCAGTGATCTTGGCCTTGCTCTGCCGGTAGCGTTAGCGCCTCAACTGCTTCCACCACGCAGATGCTCTGCCTTTGAGTTTGATGGCGACCAATTTCACTTTGACACGATATAGGACTTTCTTATACTCGAAAATACACTCTACTTCATTCAACCAATCGATGAATCCTTCGACCTGTAACGTACCAAAAAACTCGAGCATATCCACTCTGAAACTGAGGTCTCCATAATAATCCTCTCGACCACGGTGCTCCCAAAATCTAGCAAGATTGTGATACGGGTTTTCGAAACTGGAATCAAAATCGTGATCTTCCATATCATGATCACCAAAATTCTGCGCCGCTAGATGCTGGGTTAACTCTGCAACTTGCCTTTGTAAATCCTCAATCATCGCATTCTGAACGTTACGATCACAGTGTGGGGCTTCCTCGTTCGGAACCTGCCCGCGACAACCACGACCACCAACCATGGAAACTGATGAAATCTCACCCCAGGAAGATGTTGAAGCTCTGATACCAACTGACACCGGACAAAATAGCGATTATTCTGCAGGCTAATTTCAACAGATAGTTTGCAGGGAAAAAAACACAATTTTATTCAATAATAATAATCAGCTGTCTTTTCCGTATGTGGTCTCCTTATGTATAAGGTCAAAACAAAAAAGGCAAAAAACCCCCGAAAACATAATCTTGGGGAAAACTATGGAAATTACTAAAATTTAGCAATTATATTAAGGCAGAATCAACGACAGTCAATTCTGAGTTGAATACAAAAGGAAATTGCAAATGGAAAGTTTCTTAAAACTGAAAACTGCAAAATTGAAGGCCTAAATATCGTTTTTTGGCTTAAAAATAACTATGCTCAGGGCAAAATCCCGAGTTTTGACTAGGGGCCCATTTCCAATTAGACTAGGGTCTTCGGGGCCCGATCCGAGCCCCTGGCACGCTAAACAATGTAAACCATTCTAGGTAGTCCACCTACCATCTTTGCACTTATCTGCCAACTCAAGGTATCTCAGTGCCAACAACGTGCTATCTGACAACTCAGCATCATCTGACTCGGATCCTCCTGCATCAATAGGACTACAATATTATTGTAAAGCCATAAAGAATGATTTAAAAGAGTTGAGAATGATGAGTGAGAAAAGGAGTGATGGTGGAAATAGTAGTGAAAGTGCTAATATCGCCGAGGAAAGTGATGAAGATGTGCTAGCTATTGAGCACACTGAAGAAAAAGTTGATGACAGTAATATGGTGCTACTTGATTCGGCATACTCCATTCACATATTCAATAAGTAGAAGTACTTTGATTGTATGAAGTAACCTACCTATATCAAAGTTGCTACCGCATGTGGGGAACACAAAGCAATTGATGGTGAAGGATGCCTAAGTTTGTAGGCTCCATGATGGAACCATTAAGACACTTGAGAAGGTAAAGTTTGTTTCCACTTTCACTACAAATATCATCTCTTTGGGGGAGTTCAATAAGATGGGATACACATGGACTACGAGAAATGGAGAGTTGCAAGTTCTTAATGGATCAAATGTAGTGTTGAAGGCTAATATGAACAAGAAAAGGTTGTATGTGCTAAATGGAAATGTTTTGCTTAGAAAATTAGGTGAAGCAGATATGGAATGATAGCACCAACCAAGAAGAAAGTTAGATTTGTTGATGAGGTATGGAGAATTTGAGCCAAGGTAGAGATTTGTTAGGATTTTGGCTCAATTCCCACGAGGAGGACTTCTAATTAGTTTGGGAAAAGTGGTTTCTTATTTTATAGTTACTTATTCTAGTAGGAATAGTAGTAGTAGTTTATTATGTTTTTGTTATTCTTTTCCTAATAGTATTAGGAAAATATCATTTATATAAAGAAGGCCTTAGACAAAGGTTTGAGATATACTCATAATTCCAATATTATTACTAGAGCTAGGTGGAAAGCCTTGACTGTATTGGGGATTTTGGGTTGGGAGATTGTAAGGGTAATAATTTTGTTTTTCTTAAAGTTGTTAAGGATTAATAAAATTTTGAAATTGTTTGTGGCATAGGCAAGGAGGTTGTCGAACCACAGTAAATAATTTTGTACTTGATATTTGTTTGTTTATTGCTTGAAATTTGAGTAAGTCGATTTTAGGGGTAAAATCCCAACAAACGGCCATGCAATCTAGGGAACCCAAATCCAAAGACCCGAGCTGAGTATTTGTCATCCATTTCAGGAAACGCAATGACCTCGTTGGTGAAAGAACAATACAAGAAGAACAAGATTAGAGGATAATTTGTTTTCTCCTTTGAAAAAAGAACCCAAACATATCTTGAAGCAAAAATCTTTGGCCAAACAAAATGCTTTCTCTCATCTTTCCCATTCATTACTTCCTCAACGATAATTTTTTTTGCCACAAAGGTTAACTAGTTTGCACACGTACGGATTTCGTAGCTTAACATACCAAAGAAACCTTTTATAAGCCTTATTAAGAACTCAAAGTTCACCCTTCACTTTATTACTACGGTTTCCAAACACCCTTCTCCTGGGATAGAATATTTACCGTTGGTGTTTCCAATCACTACTGATGATGTACTTTGTCTCATTGAACTCAAGATTTATGATTAGTAAACGTTGAGTCGAGGTTTCATCATGGATGATTAATCGTATGGGCTGGATCCTCATCCCTTATAAATTTTAATCATTTGCTAGCTAAAACTTGGTTAACTTCAATGATTTTTATACTTGGCTAATGCCCAAGATAAGTCATTGTAATGCATTGCGTACATAATACCAATTGCACTTACACTCAGAATCACCCCACCACAAGTGATATATTTCATCACTTATAACTACTTGACTTTTCCCACTTGTAATTCATTATTATGCTCATATACTCATATCACTAGTCCAAGTGACATTATCATCCAAATTGGATTTTACTACAAGTAACTTCTTGAGATTCATATTCTTGTAAATTTCTACTATAAGAATACATTCGATTATAAGTCAAGTACTAACCAAAACATACTAGAGGTCTTCTCAATACTTATTTGAGAATTCACATTTGTCTTAAGCAATATTTCAATGCATATGTATACCTCTTACATATATATCACTAATAGAAAAATATACAATTTTTGTAATTAAAACATACCATTTGATAAAATATAAAATTCATAAATCATTATAAATTGAATTAAACATAAATTTCAACAAATAAACATAATTATTATTATTATTATTATTATTATTATTATTATTATTATTATTATTATTATTATTATTATTATTAATTTTGTGTTCAAACATTCTCTCATTCGCTTAAATATAATCTCATACATTTAAGTACTAACAAATACTCTTCCCTTAGACCTTATACATTCTTAAGCCACAAACTCTTATTGTGCTTTGCCCTTTTTCTTCAGCATTCGGCAATCTTTCTTGAAGTGTCTTGGTTTTCCACAATGGAATCAAGCACCCTTTGCCTTCTTGTTATTCTTATCAGAATTGGTTGAAGGATTATTTCTCTTGTGAAAATCTTGAGAGATTTCTTTCGAAGTCTCTTATTCCTCTACCAAATTAATATTGGAGAGGGCTTCTTGCTTTCCCTCTTTCCGTAAATCCTCTTCAATTCGAATATGATTGCCTAACTCCTCAAGAGTCAAGTCTTCCTTTTGGTGCTTCAAACAACTCTTGAAATTTTTCCAAAGTGGAGGCAGTTCTCATCCACTTTTAGTTTATGTTGAGAGAACTGATCTAATATAGTTTCTATCTCACTAACCTGATCCATAATAGAATGAGTATCAACCATTTTGTAAGTATAAATTTTGTAATAGTAAATCGCTTACTTGCAGCATCTTCTTTCATGTACTTTACTTGCAACAAATCCCGCAATTTCTTTGCAGTCTTTACATTGTAGTAAGTATCAAACAACGCATTGGACATCGCATTAAGAACATGACCCTTGCAAATATCGTCATCTTGATCTCATTTCTGCTTATCATGAGTCTAGACAATCGTCTCAATTTCTGCAGGTTCCAGCCTTGGTGTAGTGATAACATAATATACTTGCAGTGACGACAGAAGGAAGAATAGTTTCTTTTGCTAGCGATAAAAATCTCCTCCATCGAAACGCTCAAGCTTGTTTAAGTCTAGTGCCATATTTCTCAAAGAACTCAAAGAGGTAGTTATTTTAATTTTTAAAAAAAAAAGTGAAGTTTAAACTTTAACATTGTTGGGGAAATTTCTGAGGGTTGTTTATCAAAAGAAATAATAGAGAATAAGAGAAATAACTTCAAGGCACGACCAGGTCGCTTTCTTTAAGGTTTAATTCGCCCCTTACTGGTGCAAGAAGGTTTTTGGTGAATTTCCTCTAAGATAAAATGAAGCTCTGTTATTATTCCGCACTTTGCACTCACTAAGAATAACCCACAGCAGCTTCTATGAGTTTATGGATGAAAAGCACTTATGTGTCGAAATTTGCAAGATTTTTAAATATAAGAAGATCAGTTTTTTAGAGAAGGAGAAGAAGAATAAGAAAGGAAATCTGAAATCTGTATTTTGTTTTTAATATATTAATTATGACAGTTATACACACTATTATAGTGTTTAATTAGTGTCTTTTAGAAAACTTATTTAAACTGAATAATAAGTGTTCCTTCTCAAATGAAACTTCTATTCACGTTCAACTGTCATTCAATGTTTTGAAAATTCAAAATTTTCAAACAGACTGAGTCTTTCATTCAGTTGATTGAAAAAGTTCAAGAGAGTTACAACAAATTTTAGCCTTCCTTACCGACTGAATCATTCACAACTTGAATTTCTTTTTCTTTTCTTCTTTCCTTTGATTTTCTAAAACATCCCAAACTTAAAATCCAAGTTTATTTTGAAAAAACATCAACACATACTTCATTTCACCAAGTATATAATGCAGCTTACTTTTATGAACCTTTACTTCAGTAGAAACTAAAATTAGGAAAGCTAGTGATTTTGCACTCTTCGATTGCTTTATGTATCTTTAGGATTGAAGTGCTGATAAATCATACACTACTGAAGAATTTGTTTAAAAGAATGTTATTATATTCGGCCTCTTGCTTAAGAGCCAATTTTTTTTTTTTTACAAATAACAAAAGACGTTGGCTAGGATTTTTCAAGAAGTTGAGCAGAATTGTTACAGTGTACATGCTATGAGTGCAGCAATTACAGAAACTTACAGCTTACCAATGTGCATTTAGTGTATCTATAGTCCTCGAAACCAATCTTCAGTAATTTTTCTTCTAATATTGATACATTTTGTTGAAATATCTTTCTTCATGATTCTTTCTAATTGAGGATCTATGTTTTTATTTTTTTTGTTTCTCATTATTAGCATTTGAGACTTACCAAGTGAATAATAGACTAATAATCAAGATAGAGTTATAACTCCATAATTTATTTAGCAGGATGCAGCTTCTAATTACTGCCGATACTACCGATCCGAGTTATTGGTTGAACTGGAGGGCCTTGCTATGTGCAATCTGGGTATTGATGCCTATGGTTATATTCATATTTATAATATGGAAATATGAAGATCTTCGACATTTAAAAGCAGAGAGAAGAGAAACACAGCAAGATGTAGGTCCGTCATTGTATGATGAGGATGTATGGAGACCATATCTTAAAGAAATTCACCAAGCTTGGTTGTTGGCTTCATGAGTTTTCGCATTCTGTTATCTTTTGGTAACACTAATTGTCAGAGTTTGTGTTAATGGAGGGCGCATATATCAATACTATACTCAGTAAGACATCTCTCATCCTTGGACTCATCTGTTACTAATGCTTATTGAAGAGGCTAAGTGACCATTAGTGGAAAAATTGGTGTCAGTTATATATTATGAACATGGCTTAAAATGTTTACGACGACCTGTTCTAGGGTGGTAGTTTAAGAGGCAAAGAGTTGAGAAATTATGCTTATAATGACACTGAACTCAACTTGGCTGAGGGTTGAGTATGTTTTTTTTTATGCCATGGAAAGTGGTCACAGCATTGCCATCATCTTCCACTGGAAACTCGAAATTTTTCACAAAAGCCCAAGTTAGCATGTATCTCATTTAGGTCTACACATTCTTCACTTATAAATATCTATATATATGTATATGATCTAGGACTATCTATTCTTCCGGGGCCATGGGCTATAAATTCCATTTATTACCAGCTTCCTGAATGATTCCAAAATGTGTTTTCTCAAACTTATTTGTAACTTAACATTGTGGTGTTACCTGTTGCTGAACAGGTGGACTTTTACTTTGCTTACAGTATATTTTGGTGTATGTCCTCTGATTTCCTTCTTATCCTTCTGGTTGTGTGGAATGCCTAAATTTGATTTTAACCAAACCTGTGTATAATATATTGTATGGTCTGATTCGGCATAGTATTTAAAGACAGGCACACTGTGCTTTAGCAAGAACTTGCTAAATTTGATGAAAGAATTTTTGCATAACGTATAGTTGGATCTCTGCACTCCATCTCACTCTGAACATTATGGTCTCAACTTTATTTTGTAGTTTAGTTCACTGCTCTCCATTTATGGATGTTACCAGTACCATAAAATAAGCCACAGAGGCTCTACCGTACGTCATGTTGAGGCTGACGCAGAACAAGGATACTATGTACCTCTAACGATAAGGAAAGTGCAAGCATACTCGAAACAAGAAAAGGTCAAACATTTAGAAGGTTTCCAAAGCTGCAGTAATTTCTAGTTATCTCTTTCAAGTGATGTTTCAGGTAGATTCTTTTCCAAGAAGAAGTATTTTTATCTGTCAGAAACAGCAGACCAACATCTGTGGATTGTGTCTGTGTCTGTCTGTGATGTTCAAATGGTTGACTATTAAGAAAAGTTCATTTTCTTTTATTTGTATGTTAAATGGTTTCTGCTCCTTTTTTTTTTGCCTTCAGGGTTGATGCCTGCAGGTTTATAGAGCAAATATATGTTAAACAGAAACTTAGATGTTTGATAAATCTTACTGCAGTTTGTTGATGCAGGATATGTTTCTCATCGCATGAACTTATATCAACCATGTGAATACTTTATTCTTATCTGGATCTTCTTATCTAAGATTCAAATGTTTATACATGATATTTCACATTAGATAGTTTTTCACTTAAATCATTTGTTTCTTAGCCTTGCGTTTGTTGTTGAAAACTTTTAAGCATGTTATAAGAATATTACAGCTTTCCTTATGGTTGGAAGTACTTCATACTAGTCACTTTTGTTTGTCCTTCGTTTGACTTGTCTTAAACAGGTGAGTGCTGGGGCAGTTGTGCTTACTGACTGCGTTTATTGAATCGGAATTTTTCCGTTCTTACCATCAAAGACTATGATTTGAATTTTGTAAGTACTATATCTTGTAAACTGGTTTTCCATCTCCATTTTCTCTACTGTCATTGCTTCGGCCTGTCCGTGTAAACATATTTGGCATGATAATTTTGAGAAATTAATCAGGATGTTATTCTCTTTCTTCATTAAGTCAGTAATTGCTGCTTCGAGGTCTTGAAAGGGCACAGACCATTTTTTTTTGGGGGAAATTTTCTCCGTTATGTTTAATGGAGTGCTGGTGTAAACCCTCACATATGTAGATATATAATCTATCATCTTATTTCTTTCTGCGTAGCTTATGCCATTTGTCCTTCTTACTCTATGTTGGGGAGACTGCTCAAACCTCCACAACTTATAGATATATCATTGTATACATTGTTGGAAACAGTCAACCTCAATCTCGTGTAAATAGAATAGAGTGTTGCTGT
>CM043701.1:37082316-37337316 GCA_023935145.1 Bretschneidera sinensis | reverse complement strand
CAATAATGATCCAAGAAGTGTTTCGACATCAAGTTTGTCGAGATCTTTGGCCTCCGTTATAGCCGTCTTCTTTGCTTTCCAAGTAGATAGCAAAGATCTTAGTATCTTCCTCTCCTCAATGTTCCTACCAATATTTTCATAGGCGTTCCTCAGACTTGCCCAGGGCGCACCCAGGGGCGAGGCGAAGCAAAAACACCTCGGGCCACCTAAAGTTAGGCATTTCTTTCTTGAGGTATTCGGTTTTTTTTTTTTTTTTTTTTTGCTTGGGGCGTAAAAATTACGCCCCGTGAAGTTTTTTTTAAAAAGCTTTAAATTTATGAAAAAAATACAAGTTAAAGGCTCGAACCCATAACCTAATGAGCATCATAGGTCTTAAGAACTAAACTACTGTTATTGTTGTGACATTATTACACTTCATAAATATATAATAAATGTTATCTAGTTTAATAATAATTATAAACTATTTAATTAATCACTTACAAGTTACAACAATATAGAAATATAAGTTATACTTCATATAATTTATATATAAATATTTATAAAATTATAATTATCACACTATAGAGAGTTAGTAAAGTATTAAACTTTAAAAAATGAATAATTAATTAAAATTAATTTTATTATTCTAATTAATTAATTAATATTATTTTATTAAAATTTTGAAATGCCCTAACGTATTCAAAAGACTTACACCTCAACGCCTCGAGACAAAATACCTTGCCCAACGTATTCGCCTCTGAAAACACTGGTTCCTACCAAGAAGCTTTAAACCGTTAATAATAGTGGTAAAAAAAGAGTGAATTTGAGAAATTGTTTCGTTACAAGACATTTTGAAAGATTCATACTCGGACACTAGCATATAGATTTTTTATTTTTTAACTTCACTAGTGCCCTCATATATAACTTGCAGTTTGTCCCAAATTGTAACGACCTATCCCGGATTGGCCACCCCCGAGATGGTGTCATCACATTTTGATAATCCCAGCACAACACATATATGCAACAATAAAAATAATACTAACAGAAATATTTACATCAATCCTCAACCCTCAACAAGGGACATACATCAATCTGATCTTGACTTAAACATAATATACAACGTAAAATGCATGAATAATTACAAATAATTATTTTATTTTATTTTCTCATTAGTCTGAAGATGTGAACACGTACGTGGCTTACAGAAAATGATTGCATATGACTCTCAACCCACCAAACTAGTTGTTCAATCTGTTAGCTGAAATCATTGTACAATGAGGGATGAGCTTCACAAGCTCAGTGAATTAAATTTACTAGAAGTATTCATTTTGTATGAATAGTCCTTTTATATTTAATCATTTATATCTTATATGACTGGATAATAGCATATAGTCTAACATTTAGATAGTTCCTATCATATTATACTTCTATGTTTCTTTCTCACTATAACTGTCTCTCTGTGAGACTCATTTATTTATAAATAAATGCATGATATCAACAACACTTCAGTAATAATATCAACATGCAAAACAGATACATTGGATGAATTATTATTATTAGGGAATGTCTTCCCACATGTCGATATGTTCTTATCTTAGACTGGCCCCCTCCCAGTTCTTTTCTTTTCAGCATATATCGGCTGTCACGGTATCTATTTCCAGCATGTATCAGCTGCCACGGTATCTATTTCCAGCATATACCAGTTGTCTCGATTCTTTTATTTTATACACATGCATATAAACAATGATATGAATTATGCATATGAACAATAATATAAAAACAACATGAATTCAAATATTAAATTTAGTTATCCTGTCTTTCCTCAAATTTCTACTTGATAAATTTCACTAATTTCTTCTCCTCATATATCACATCAATTTATCAATCTTACTCGTCAAGAATTTTATTTATCACTATCATCATTAAATCGCCTCATTATTCTAATAATATTTCTTTTCACATAATAATTTTCTACATGTCCAATATTCATATCATACCTATCAATCAAATTTTTATCTACCACCAAAGGATAAGCTAATAACTTATTTTAATATTATCACTAGATATTTTATTTTTTTATTTAGATTTCTTAAAGTAAATCCAACTCACCACGTAGCACTTAGAGCTACTCATGGATCATCTCCTTTTTTTTCCTGCTCTTCTTAAAAATTTTCTCCGGTTGCTGATTGTCAACACCTAATATAATATTTATATTAAAAATTCTAATTACTTCTTCAATTCTTCCATAATTTACACCCTTTGAAAATTCCCACTTTGAATTCCGAGAAATTTCATGTATGCTAAAAATTCAAAAATAAACATCACGTTATTACCTTCTGTTTTTCTTAAAGCTCCCCATAGTTCTTTATAAAATTCTCTCGTAAACTCCTTCAAAATTTTGCTTTTTCAACATTTCTTTCGGTTCCCAAGTGTTTAAAGAAATAGAGTAATTTGTATTATGAAATGAAGAAAACCAATTAGGATTTGGTAAGTATTAAAATAAAAGAAAGAAAAACTTAAAGTATTTATATGAAAAAAAAAAAACAAACTAGCAGCTCTCTCTCTCTCTCCTCTAATTCTCAAGCTGCCACGGAACTACCAAGCGTAAGAATTATTTTTTTAAAGAATAAAAAAAATAAAACTTTTTTTATATTTTTCTTTTTACTTTTTTTTCCTTTTCTTTTCTCCTTCTCACACTGGACCTGTCTAGTTTTTTTTTTCCATTTTCTTTGTAATTACACCCCCACACGTCCAATTTTTTTTCAAAAGAATTATTTTATTCAATACTAAATCCTTTGCATATACATTATTTTAATTTCATATCATATTTATTAAATTACTTCTTTACCCTTACTTTACGAATACGGGTATTACAAATCTACCCACCTTATAAAAATTTCGTCCCTGAAATTTCCTTACTTTACTCCAGAAACAAATGTGAATAATATTTCTTCATAATTGTTTTACACTTTCACGTAATCTCTTCAACATCCTTATTCCGCCACAGTACTTAAACTAATGAAATTATTTTATTATACAAGATTTGTTCTTTTTGTCAAAAATTCTCACTAGTACTTGTATATAAGCCCAAACTTCCTGAATTTCTATAGTTTAGCTCGAAATATTATAATATTCATCATGTAACCACTTTCTTAAAACTAAAACATCAATTACATTATATAAATGTTTTAATTCTGGAGGCAAATCCATACTACTCACAATTAGCCCAACTTTCTCAACAACCTCATAGGGTCCCACTTACCTCAGACTCAATTTTTCTTTTCCTGTTTAAATCTCAATACACCTTTTCATTAAGATATTTTTCAATACACCCAATCACCTACTTGAAACTCAAGAGGTCTTCTCTTAGTATCAGCATAGCTATTAAGTCTACTTTGTGCTGTTTTACGGTTCTCTCTAACCAATTTGACCATCTCATTTGTTAACTCAATAATTGATGGACCAGATATATTTCTCTCTCCCATTTCTTCCTAACATATAGAAGTTTTACACCCCCTACCATACAATATCTCAATCGGTGCCATCCCAATAGTAGTTTGATACTGATTGTTTAAAGAAATTTCAATCGATGGCATGTAAGCATCCTAACTTACTGAGAAACTCATCACATTTGCCCTTAACATATCTTCAAGTACTATAATAATTATTTCTGTCTGAGCATGAAAAATTATATTAAATTGTAACTGTGTACCTGTAGCTTTCTAAAAGCCTTTCCAAAACCAAAATGTAAATCTAGCATCTCTATTTAACACAATGCTTAATGGTGCTCCATACAACCTCATAATCTCAGCTACATCCTTCTTCAATCCTGACCGCCATAAATTTTGTCTCAATCCCCTATACATCTTATTGTTACTTGGTTGCATCGAATCTACATCATCATATGCCTCTCTTATTATCTCCTTTCTCAACTTCGCATTATTGGGAACACAATTTCCACATTCCAATACCAAAACACCCTCATTTTAATTTTTTTTTAACTCAAAACGCTTTCTAGTAAACATTCAATGCTTAATCTTTTCTATTTCTTCATCTCTACCTTGCATCTCTAAAACATTTACTATGTATGACTGTACAACCATATTCGTTAACCATGATCCTCTATCATTGATATTCAACTTCATTCTTATCTTTCTTAAATCTATCATCAATTTCACATCATGACTTCCAATAGCAGACAATCTTCTTGTAGATTTTCTACTCAATGCATCAGCTATCACCTTCACCTTTATCTAGATGATAGAGAATTGTACAATCATAGTCACAAATCAACTCTATCCACCATCTTTACCTCAAATTCAACTCGCTTTGGGTAGGTAAGTATGTCAAACCCTTATAACCCATGAATATCTCATAAGTGGTTCCATACAGATGATGTATCCAATATTTAAAGTAAACATTATAGCAGCCAACTCTAAGTCATGAGTCGGATAATTTCTATCATGAATCTTCAATTGCCTAGAAGCATGGGCCACAGCTTTCCTATGTTACACATATCCCAACCAATGATACAATACATCACTATACACCACAAATCCTTCATCACCAGAAAGAAACATCAATACTAGAGCTGTAGTCAATTTCTCCTTCAGAAATTGGAAAATTTTTCTCACACTTCACTCACCATACAAATCTTACCTCTTTCCTGGTCAGTTTATTCAACAGTATTATAATAATAAAAAAATTCTAAAAGAATCTTCTATAATAACCAGCTAACCCCAAGAAGATTTTAATCGCAATCACATTAGTTGGTCTCTCCCAACTTAACATTGCCTCTACCTTTTGTGGATCAATTGTTATGCCATTTTTTGATATTACATGTTCCAAGAAGGTCATTTCTTTCAGCCAAATTTCACATTTAGGAAATTATAGCATACAATCTCTCTCTCCTCAAAATCTTCAACACAATTTCTAAATGTTTTGCATGCTCTTTCTCACTCTTAGAATACACCAAGATGTTATCGATGAACACGACCACAAGATTATCAAGAAATGGTTCAGACATTTTATTCATCAAGTTCATGAATGTTTTTGGAACATTAGTCAATCCAAATGACATTAAAAGAAGCTTATGACCATAACATGTCCCAAAAACAGTCTTAGGTACGTCTCCCTTCTCTATCCTTAACTGGTGATAACCTAATCTCAAGTTTATCTTAGAAAACACTCTCACTCCTTGCACTGCTCAAACAATTTAATTATCCTGGAAAAAAAGTATTTGTTCTTATTCAACTATCTGTAATCTATACACACTCTTATCGGTCTATCTTCCTCCTTAACGAATAACATAGGGGCTCCTCAAATATATTAGGTCCAATAAATTATTTATCTAAAAATTCTTGAACTTTCAACTCTCTTAACTCAATGAGTGTCACTCTGTATGGTGCTATAGATATATGTGATGAAACTGATATCACATCAATAGAGAATTTAATCTCTCTACTGGGAGAAAACTAGGCAACTCATCCAGAATTACATTAGAATAATCTTTCACCACTAAGATTTATTCTAACTTCTTATTTTCCTTTCTAGAATCCATTATGTATGCCAAATGCTCCTCACATCTTTCTTTTTTTTCAACCATCTACTAGTAGTCATATGTTCTCCCTAAAAGTTAAACTCCTCACATCCATATCTTGAACACTATATTCTTTCTAGAACAATCAACCCAGACATAATACGTCGATCACCAATTCTTTGTTAGTACTTAAATGTATGAGATTATATTTAAGGGAATGAGAGAATGTTTGAACACAAAATTAATAATAATAATAATAATAATAATAATAATAATAATAATAATAATAATAATAATAATAATAATAATAATAGTATTTATGTTTATGTTTATGTTTATTTGTTGAAATTCACATCTAATTCAATTTATAATGATTTATGAATTTTTTATTTTATCAAATGGTATGTTTTAATTCAAAAATTATATATTTTTCTACTAGTGTTATATATATAAGAGGTATACATATGCATTGAAATATTGCTCAAGACAAGTGTGAATTCTCAAATAAGTATTGATAAGACCTCTAGTATGTTTTGGTTAGTACTTAAACACTACATTCTTTCTGGAACAATCAACCCAAACATAATACGTCAATCACCCATTCTTTTCCAAAATTGAATGAAGATCTATCATATTCAAAGGTAATAAATTAGCTTCAGATTCTCTATCACTGATACGAATCACACAACCCTTGTAAACATTTATGATTATCACTCTATCTCTAGTGGGAACTTCAACAAAAATATTTTGCATCAAAATACTAATACATACTTCAATAGACTTCATATGAATACTTGATGCAAAAGAATGGGTTGCACCAAGATCAACCAACATTTGATATGTCCACCTTCTTTACACATAAAGCACTTCAAATTTTGATAATTCTGGAATAAATATCTTATCTGAATATATCTATAACAAACTTCTATCTCTCAATCATATATCAGATTACCACTTCCCCTTAGTGGCATACTTACTTTCTCTGCCATGACTCCCAATTCCCATAATATGTCTCCCAAATCTAAGGGTCCCACCGATTGTATTTTGAGCTATAGAAGTAACAGATCCTGCTTGCCTCTGACTCTGTACTTCAGTTCTCTGTGACAAGGAACACCTCCTCTGGGTGGTCTCCCACCTTGCACACTTCTACTGGTATCACCTCTGAGTTCTTCAAATCTAGACCTCTTCCGTCAATTCCTCCTACCTCTAATTTTCATCACATCCTTCTCAATCTGAAGTGTTATATCCACCAGTGTGACATAATTCATATGCCTCATGTAAGATAGTTTTGATCAAATCTTAAAACATAGTTTATCTATGAACTTCTTACACTTCTTCTCCTCTAGGTCTACCATTTTCGGTACAACCATTAATAAGACCACAAATTTGCTATCATACTGAACCACAGTCAACCCATTTGCCTCAAATAAATAAAATCTCTATCTTGTTGGGCTCTAAAGGTCTAAGGAAAGTATTTATCAAGGAAAACCTCCTTGAACCTATTCCAGGATAAGAGTCTATCAACATCTGCACTTACCTTGGGAAAAAATATCCTCCCACCATTCTAGGGCCTCTTTCTAACTTGAACATAGCAAAGACGACCCTCTGCTTGATAGTCATTGGTAAAATACCAAATAAATCTCTCTACATATTTCTCCCAAAACTCAGGCTTAAAAGGATTCATAGATCCTTTAAACAACAAGGCATTCAGCTTCATATATCTCCCTGCATTTCGTGCGTAAGCTCACTTTTCTCCTTTAAATGTCTATCATTACTGGATTAAAAACCTCAAGCACTACTCTAGCCTGTTTATCAAGTCTATGCTATAAGCTATCAACTCTATCATCTCTTACATTCATTTTCTTAATAGCATGTGTAAGAGCTTATCTTAGCTCATCTCTTTCAACTTCATATTCTCTCACACATTTATTAATATTAATTATACTGTTAACAAGTACCCTTCTAGGAAACACAGATTTAGACTCAACCTCAATTTGTCAAAAATATAAGGGCCTATTATGCCCTCTCAAATCAACAACTCTAACTCTAGTTCTAGCATGTCCATGTGTCATCCTCAGACTCTGAATTTAAAATATAGTTTATTTAGATCTTCCACTTCTTTAAGTTCTCATGCAGTCTACAAAATCCTAAAACCTAATGCTCTGATACCAAAATTGTAACGACCCATTCCGGGTTGGCCACCCCCGAGACGGTGTCATCACATTTTGAAAATCTCAGCATGACACATATATGCAACAATAAAAATAATACTAGCAGAATTTTTTACATCAATCCTCAACCCTCAACAGGGGAGATACATCAATCTGATCTTGACTTAAACATAATATACAATGTAAAATGCATGAATAATTACAAATAAATTTTTTATTTTATTTTCTCATTAGTCTGAGGATGTGGACACGTACGTGGCTTACATAAAATGATTTTGTATAACTCTCAACCCACCAGACTAGTTATCCTGTCTATTGCCTAAAATCATTGTATAATAAGGGATGAGCTTCACAAGCTCAATGAATTAAATTTACTAGAAGTATTCACTTTGTATGAATCCTTTTATATTTAATCATTTATATCTCATATGACTGGATAATAGCATATAGTCTAACATTTAGATAGTTCCTATCATATCATACTTCTATATTTCTTTCTCACCATAACTGTCTCTCTGTAAGACTCATTTATTTATATATAAATATATAATATCAACAACACTTCAATAATAATATCAACATGTAAAACAGATGCAATGCATGAATTATTATTATTATGGAACGTTTTCCCATATGTTGACATGCTTTTATCTTAGACCACCCCCCTCCTGGTTCTTTTCTTTCCAGCATATACCGGCGGTTGTCATAGTTTTCCTTTATTTTCAGCATATATCGGCGAGCACAGTTTTTCAATTAGACCGACCCCCTCCCGGTTCTTTTATTTTATACACATGCATATGAACAATGATATGAGATATGCATATGAACAATAATATAAAAACAACATGAATTCAAATATTAAATTTAGCTATCTTGTCTTTCTTCAAATTTCTACTTGATAAATTTCACTAATTTCTTTTCCTCATATATCACATCAATTTATCAATCTTACTCGCCAAAAATTTTATTTATTAGCATCATTATTAAATCGACTAATTATTCTAATAATATTTCTTTTCACATAATAATTTTCTACACGTCAAATATTTATATCATACCTATTAATCAAATTTTTATCTACCACCAAAGCATAAGCTAATAATTTATTTTAATATTATCACTAGAGATTTCATTTTTTTATTTAGATTACTTAAAGTAAATCTAACTTACCACATAGCACTTAGAGCTACCCGTGGATCACCTTCTTGTTTTTCCTGCTCCTCTCAAAAATTTTCCCTGGTTGCTGACTGTCAACACCCAGATATAATATTGATATTAAAAATTCTAATTATTTCTTCAATTCTTCCATAATTTACATCCTTTGAAAATTTCCACTTTGAATTTCGAGAAATTTCATGTATGCTAAAAATTCAAAAATAAAAATAATGTTATTACTTTATGTTTTTCTTAGAACTCCACGTAGTTCTCTATAAAAATCTCTAGTAAACCTCTTCAAAATTTTGCTATTTCAACATTTCTTTCGATTCCCAAGTGTTTGAAGAAATAGAGTAATTTGTATTGTGAAATGAAGAAAACCAATTAGGATTTGGTAAGTATTAAAATAAAAGAAAGAAAAACTTAAAGTATTTATATGAAGAAAAAAAAAACAAACTAGCAGCTCTCTCTCTCTCTCTCTCTCTCCCCCCCCTCTAATTCTCAAGCTCCCACGGAATTGCCAGGCGTAAGACATGCACCCCTCTCCCTTAATTTGGCAACACCTGCTGCCATGTTTTTGGTTTTTTTTTCTTTTTTTTCTCCTTCTCATGCTGGACCTGTCCAGTTTTTTTTTTCTTTCCATTTTCCTTGTAATTATGCCCTCACGCGTCCATTTTTTTTCAAAAAAATTATTTTATTCAATACTAAATCCTTCGCATATATATTATTTTAATTTAATGTCATATTTATTAAATTACTTCTTTACCCTTACTTTACAATTACGGGTGTTACACAAATCATACAACATTCTAGTGGCTCTATTATTTAGGGCCATCATTCTACGATCCTCTTCATTAAACTCAGTTTTGAGTTTAGGCATTGTATGATTGATTTCTCCAATAGTTATTTCCTTTGTAAGAATTCTAGGTCCTTCCTTAATGACTCTCCATAAATTATAATCTTGTCATTCGACAAAGATTTTCATTCTATTTTTCCAATAGTTATAGTTTGAGCCATTGAACAAAGGAGGTCTAGTATAGGAATGACCTTTGGTATAACTATTAAAAGCCATCGGATCAATTCAAGGATTTTAAGCTTAAAATTGAGTACAAAGCTCTGATACTAGTTGTAAACCGAGGTACAAACTCAAGAAGGGGGTGAATTGGGTTTTAAAAACTCTTTTCTAATTAACAAACAAGTTTTAACAATTTAATCAAGCAATGCACACAACAAATAATATGTTTGAAATTAAAGGAGTAAAGGAAGAGAATATGCAAACTCTGTTTATAGTGGTTCGGCAATATCGAAATCTCTCCGACCCTATGTCCACTCTTTTCAAGGAACCTCCTTGAAATAATCCACTAAATGTAGTAGAGCAACTTCATGGTTGTTGCACAAACCTTACAAGCAATCTTTTCCACAAGGAAGTTACAATGAAGTGTTTAATCCTAAACACTCTAAGAGTTACACCAACTCTTTCTCTTTACAATAAATGGTATTAAATGCAAAAGAAAGGTAGAGAGATGGCAATGAATACTTTACAAGATGAAGATTATCTCTCTTTCAAGAATGAGCTTAAAGAATGGCTCACAATAATTTTTTCAAGGCTTTTAAGAGTATTAATGAGCTATGAATGAATTGAATGTTCTATCTTGTTGTTTAAATTCTCATTGATGGGGTTTTTTATAGCTTTGGACTTATATGGCCGTTAACACTGATTTGGTAGGTTTGGTGCATTAAACGTTCAAGTCTTGCATCTCAACCGGTCATATTTTCGAATTACCAATCGACTGGATCAAGTGAAAAAAATTCAATTTTAGGCTTAGAGAGAGTACCAATCGACTGGATCCTATTACCAGTCAATTGGGAACTTACTGTCCCTTTCACCAGTCAACTGGTTTAGAGAACCAGCTGACTAGGTTGTCCATAAACCTAGTTTTTATGTTTTAAAACGGTTTTTGACTTAATGACATTTTTTTGTATTTATTTTTGTCAAAGTCTTTTGCAAAATGAGCCATAGTTCAAGCTAAGGAACTGAAAATTAGAGATTTACAATGTGATTCAATTACCTTAAAGCTTATTCTAGATCTTCTGTCTTATTTTGATATTTGAACGTGTTGTATTCTTGCGTCTTATTTCTGTATTGAATGATTTTTCCGCTTAAACACTTAAATAAAATTGTTAGTGCAATTTAAGTAGTGTTTTGTCATTATCAAAATCAAATACAGGTCAATATTCATGTATAGCTAGATTAAAAACGTGGTCTGGTCTTAAGCGTAATCTTCTTCCAATTACATACTTGGGTGTGCCATTATTTAAAGGAAAGAGCAAAAGATTCTTTGTGGATCTACAAGAAAAGATTCAAAAACACTTAGCTTCATGGAAGACAAAATTTCTCTCAACGACAAGAAAATTAACTTTAATCAAAAGTGTGCTTACCTCAATTCTTACTCACACACTAGCGGTTATTACTCCTCCCATAGGAACTCTTAAAAAGTTTGAAAGTGTATTCTTTTTTTTTTATGGAATTCTTTGGATCAAGTAAGAAAAAAATGGGTTTCATAGGATAGTATTTTCAAGCCTCTTGAGGAAGGTGGGCTTGGAATTAGACGTCTTCATGAAATTCATTCTAGTCTTCAAGCTAAACTTGATTGGAATTTTTTACAATCAAATTCACTATAGAGTTATTTTATGAGGAAAAAATGTGGTGCCAAATTCAAGGTCTTCGCTGCCCTTGGTTTAGTTCTAAAATTTGGAAAACTATTGCTCTAATAATCATTCATATAAAAGAAAATTTGACTTGGATCCTTGGAAGAGGTAATATAAATTTTTGGCATAATAAATGGTATAAAGAAAACAGCCCAACAGATTTTCTTCCTTTTGAAACGAGTTCTTTCAAGGAAATTGTAGAAAATAGTTCTAAGATGAATATCCTAAACAATTATTTCCCGTCCCTATATAATGCTACAAATTTAATTCATCTAAATGAAAAACAAGATAAATTGGTTTGGAATCATTTTTCTTCAAGTTGTTCACTACTAAGGATTATTGGTCTTTTATTAGGATTAAAAATCCTAAGTTTAGATGGGCTAATAAAATATGGAGTAAATAGATTCCTTATGAAGTGTCTTGCTTATGGAAATTATTTTTTAGTGCTATATCTGTTGATATGAAAGTTAGAGAGGCTGATATTCAACTAGCTTCTAAATGTTCTTGTTGTCATCAAGAACATATAGAATCTACTGACCACTTATTTGTTCATAGTGAACTTGCTACTACAATTTAGAACTTATTTGGATCTAGATTTGACGTTAATCAAGCTGGTTCCTTTCTTTCTTTAGTTTTGGATTGGTTAGACAATGCCCGTAAATCATCTCAATTGGGTATTGTGAGAATTTGCACTTTTCTTTGGGGTTGCTAGCATATATGGCATATGAGAAATGAAGCAAGACAGTACAGTAAACATATCAGCCCAACTGTCCTAATTAGTAGAGTAAGAGAAGGAATTTTATATAGTAATTCCATCATTAAACTGAAATCTCATAATTCCTGAATTTAAGAGAGAAAGTGAGACAATATAAAAAGAAGAATTGTATTGAATGGTGTGATTTACTTACAAGGGAGCAATTCTATTTATACAAGCCAATAGGAGAGGCAAAGCTATATACAACCAATATGGGACTATCCTATTTATACAAGCCAATAGGAGAGGCAAAGCTATACACAACTAATGTGGGACTAAGCCCATATAATACATTAATATCCCCCCTCAAACTCAAGGTGGTAAGTGGGAGGTAAACTTGAGTTTGGAAACCAGTGAGTGAAAGTGTCCGGGTGGATGAGCCTTAGTGAAAATGTCAGCTGTCTGATCGATTGAACTGATAGATTGTAGACGAACTATATTTTGGAGAATGTGATCACGGATGAAGTGGCAATCATTCTCGATGTGTTTTGTATGCTCATGGAAGACATCATTGTGAGCGATCTGAATAGCACTCCTGTCGTCACAGTGTAGGATAGTGGCAGCAAGAGAAGAGATACCCATGTCAGTGAGTAGCCATCGAAGCCAGATAAGTTCTTGAGTTGCATCAGCCATAGCACGATATTCAGCTTCAGTACTGGAGCAAGCAACCACAGTTTGTTTCTTACTATGCCAAGAAATGAGAGAATCGCCCAAAAAGAAACAGTAACTAGTGGTTGAATGTCTATTGGTGGGGTCTCCGGCCCAATCGACATCAGAATAGGCTTGTAAGATGGGGGCAGACTGTGCTGAGAAATGAAGCCCATGAAATAAAGTACCTTTGACATACCGAAGAACAACCAAGTAATAGGTGGTCCAAGGAGTGGATAAGAACCGACTGACCTGATGAACGACATAGGCAATTTCAGGGCGAGTGAAAGTAAGATATACAAGACTTCTAACTAGTTGGCGATATAGAGTGGCATCCTGAAGAGGTGAACCATCGAGTGGGGTAAGTCTGATGTTCAGCTCGAAAGGAGTAGCGGTAGTGGTTGAGTCAGTGATCCCAGCCTTGGAAAGGAGATCCGAGGCATATTTGGCCTGAGAGAGAAAAAAACCATCAGAATTAGATGAGACTTCGAGGCCAAGAAAATAGGTGAGCACACCAAGATCTTTCATCTCGAATTGGCCATTGAGAAACTTTTTGAGTTCAGAAATACCATGTAAATCATCTCTAGTAATAACCATATCATCCACATATATTAAAAGAAGGATAATACCATTGGCAGTATAGTGGATAAACATAGTTGAATCATAAGCACTTGGTGTGAACCCAAACTGATGAATGGTAGTGTTGAATTTGGCAAACCAGGCAATATAGCTTGTTTCAAAACATATAGGGCATGGCGAAGGCGACAAACTTTGTGTCGAGGGGCATCCAAGCCGAGAGGTGTATGCATATAGACTTCCTCAAGAAGATCCCCATTGAGAAATGCATTTTTGACATCCATTTAAAACAGAGTCCATCTTCGAATGGCGGCGACAACAATGAGTGTACGGACAGATGTGAGCCTCGCCACTGGAGCAAATGTTTCTTCATAGTCAATGCCATATTCCTGAGCAAATCTCTTGGCAATAAGTCGGGCTTTATATCATTCAATAGAGCCATCAAAAAGTGTCTTGATCTTAAACACCCATTTGCACCCAATAGGAGTTTTTCCAGGGGGCAGATCAACAATATCCTAGGTATGAGTTTTAGCTAGGGCCTGAAGTTCTTCATCCATTGTTTTCTGCCAAAGAGGATTAGTACTAGCCTCCTTATAGGATTGAGGCTCATGCAGATAAAGTATAGTGGAAAAACAATGATAATCACAATGGTAATCAGCAAGATGAGAAGAAGGATGAATTACCCTGGTAGATCTACTGGGTGATCTGGATGATGGCTTTCAAAGGGAGTCGGTGCAGACTCATCAGACATAGGAATATCCTCAGGAATGACCGATTGAGTCAGAGAGGTAAGGTTAGCTGATAGTTCTGGAGCTGGAGCTGGGTCTAGAGAGGTATGATCAACTGGAGGTTCCGGAACGGAAGGGGTGATATCAGCTAGTGATTCGGAGATGGACTCAACAGTACCTGAAACTGGATTCTCAGGAAATAACTCAATAGATGGATCAGTAAAGAATTTGGAGTTAGTGATGGTTGATATGTCAAATGGCCATAAGGAAGAGAACATTTGATGTTCCCAAAAAATGATATGACGAGAGATACAAAGAGTTTTAAAAATAGGATCCCAGCACCGATACCCCTTATGTTTAATACCATATCCAATGAAACAACACAAATGAGCCCTTGGTTATAATTTGTTGTGTTTATGTGGTTTGAGAAGAATAAAACAAGAGCAACCAAAGACTCTGAGGTTAGAGTAATCAGGAGGTTTACCAAAAAGGCGCTTGAATGGAGACTGATTTTGGATTGTAGCGGAAGGGACATGATTGATTTTGTATACTGCTATTAAGGCAGTATCACTTGATTACACCCAAAGTATAACATGACTATTGTAGTACAGCTTTGGGGTGTCGATTCCACAAGGAAACAAATTAATTACAAAGAAAGATGTGAACTTTAACACAAACGATAAAAGATCAAATGAATCTGAGTTTGTTTGAGAAAAAGGGTAATTGTGTAAATAGGGTTGAAATATAATTAAGAATGAAAAGGTTCCGGAAATCCTCCCTAGGCTCGTTGCTCTAATCCTAACTTGATTCAGTTGTTTTTATCTCAATTGCTAGTTTCACATCCCAAAAAAAGCAATCAGCATATATTCAATTAAAGCGCAATTATAAATCCTAATGTAATTGTTATGAATTATTCTTTACTTTTAAGCACACATGACTCAACTTATAAATTATCAAAAGACGATGATATATCTAACGACAATACCATAGCAATGGACAAATCTATAAAAGAGGTCTACCGGACCCAATCACATCCAAACAGATACACATAAGAAAAGCATGACTGAACTTATATGGAAAGAAAACATGCAATCACTGGATTAATAAAATAATCTACTAAATTAAATTAAAGAATAAAACATAACAATGTTTGATAAAAATAATACCAACTGCAACTAAATCAAATAAAGGAAAATAAGAACAACTACACCTAGGGATTCATCCCTTCGCTTTGCTTGGAGATTAGCTGGCCATAGAGCTTATACCTCCTTGAGTTGCCTCTGGCCTCTCAACGATCATCCTCAGCTCGCCCTCTAAATTTTATACTTCGGATTCCTCTTAAAGGCCCTCTGAATTTCTCCTAAAGGCCCTCTAGAGTCACTCTCTAATGATCTCAGAAGATGATCTTAGAAGAGCTCCGATTGGTTGATGATTTCAGCTGAGTAGAATGGGTCTTTATATAGGCAAACTCCTGGAATGCTATGTGTTATCTAACCGATGTGGGATACTGTCCGGGTGCACTCGATCGCACATACGCTCGATTGCGGCTTGTGCACTCGATCGCATATGCGCTGCAGAGTACCTTGCTATATGTGGGATGTGTGCTTGATCGCACTGCTTGTGCGCTTGATCGCAATTCAGGCAGCAATCCATCTTGTCCTTCTAGAAGCATGGGATCTTGGTCTTTTAAGCAACGATCGCTTCTTTTTCTCTTTTAAACTTAAAGTACCTGAAAATTACACTGAAATAAATCAGTGGTCCAATAATATTACTTTAGAGTTATTAACATATAAAAGCACAATAAAGACCGAGATCAATCCTAAAATGCTAACAATTAACCATTATTGAGAGTCATTTTATAACTCTCATCATCACCCCAGAAACGTTCAGGACATGATGACGAAATGAGTAGAGCATGAATAGTGTCAAGAATATATCGATGTTTGCGTTCAACTTGTCTATTTTGTTGGGAGGTTCCAGGGCACGAGCGGTGGGGGAGTGTGCCATTTTTGTGAAGTAGGTTTAGAAAAGCACGGTCTTTATATTCCATTGCATTATCTGAACGAAAAATTTTGATATTCCGAGAGAATTGAGTTTGAACCATAAAAGAAAAATCAAAATATATTTGAAAGAGTTCAGATCTGCTTTTCATAAGAAACAACCAAGTATAACAAGAATAGTCATCCACAAATATAACAAAATAATGAGCACCACCCATTGATGCATGAGGAGAAGCCCCCAAACGTCAGAATGTACTAAATCAAAAGGTGCAAGGGAAATAGATTGACTCTCATTAAAAGGTAAAGCTGATTGTTTTGCAAGTTGACAATGAATATAATGAAAAGACTCATACTGAAATGAACCTAACTGATCACTAGAAATAAGAGAACATAGAGGGCTTGATGAAGTGTGACCTAACCGAGAGTGCCACAATTCCACGGGTGAGAGTGCTAGGATGGATGCGGCTAATTAATTTGGTGATGGTGAGGATGGGACTTGGAGGTGAGTAAGCTCAAAGAGGTGTCCAACTTTGCAGCTGGTTCCAAGGAGTTTTCCTGTCTGAGGGTTCTGCACACGATAACTAGTAGAAGAAAAATGCAAATCAAGTCCAAGATCACATAGTTGTCCAACAGATATAAGGTTAAAGGTAAGATTAGGAACCAAAAATGTGTCATGGAGAGACAAATGAGAACTATCAACATGTCTAGTATGGCTGACCAACATATTTGATCCATTGGCAGTGTAAATAGTAGGTGCATGCTCATCACGGGTTTTAGAGGAAAATATAGAGGCATCAGAAGTCATGTGATTGCAACAAGCAGAATCAAAATACCATCGAGATGTACCTGGTGTAGCTGACATGGCTATGTTGTTACCAATTTTATTTAGAGCCTCGATAAGAATAGTGCAGAAACCACTCTAATCAGGTAGAGAGCTAGATGAAGTTGGTGTAGCATTAGTGGCTACAGCAGCAGTATTCTTTGGCTTGGAATACAACCGATTGTATGAGCCTCGAGAGCAATGTTGGTTCCCATTTGACCGATTTCTATATGGAAGTTTAGGGCAGTCTGCAAGATAGTGACCCGATTCTCTGTAGACTTTACACAGGCGAGAAGGACATTTGAGCAATTCATGCCCTTGTGAATAACAATACTTACAATATAAAGGCTTCTGGTGTGGGTTTGCCTTAGCAATTGGTGTGGCAAGAGCAACGGGTGCTGCAAGGGCAACATCTATATGAGATCCTTGTAATGTAGCAAGATGTGTTTCCTCACTGAGTAGATCAGAGAAGACGTCGTTTAGGGGAGGTTTCGCGCCCCGATGTAGGATTGAAGCTCATACAGGTTCAAATTCCTCTCTCAAGCCCATCAGGAATTGTATAATGCGTGTCTCAGTTCGGTACTTTCCATGAACATCAGCATCTTTTGTGCATTCCCAAGTTGGCTCAGTGAGAGCTAACTAGTTCCACACGGTAGTCATCTGAGATAGAAAACTACTGACAGTTTGTCCAGGTTCTTGGCGCATGTTATGAAGGGTAGAAAGAAGACGATACTAATTTGAGATGTTTGCTCTAGTGTAGCGGTGTTGGAGAAGATCCCAAGCTTCTTTAGCTGTATCGAGTGTACCAAATTGAAGTTTGATTTTTGGGATAATAGTGGCACGAAACCATGTGAGAATATGGTGATTTTTACTATCCCAGTCCTCTAGATGGTCAACATATTTGTCAGCATCTTTGTTGTCCTTATTCTTGGGTTCAGTGATATCTTCAGTCACGTAACGCCACAATTTTGGTCCACGGAGAAACCAGACATTTCTTGAGCCCACACAACATAATTAGATTCATCCAAAATAGTAGTAATAACTCAGGGTAAGTCTGATTCAGCCATAGGAGCAAAGAGGAAGGTGAACCTCTAAGAAACCGGTGATGTGGCGGTCAACGGGTGATGTGGCGCTGACGTGGCAGCAGCGTGTCTAAAACAGGAGCGGCGATGGAGATGACATCGATGGAGAATGAGACTCCGACTATAGTGATGACCCGACAGCTATGAAAAGAATATACTAGAAGTTTTTCTGATGTGAAGGATCCACTAATAGTGGCAATCACAGAGCATTCTCAACTCTTAATATACCGAGAACCGTTAAGGTTCTGATATCATGTTGAATTTAAGAGAGGAATTGAGACAATACAAATAGAAGAATTGTATTGAATGGTGTTATTTACATACAAGGGAGCTATCCTATTTATACAAGCCAATAGGAGAGGCAAAGCTATATACAGCCAATGTGGGACTATCCTATTTATACAAGCCAATAGGAGAGGCAAAACTATACACAACCAATATAGGACTAAGGCCATATAATACATTAACACCTTCCATAATATGCTGTGTGTTAATTCAGTTGGATTAAAAATAATTTCTCGTACTAGTAAGAAATGTATTTAGGTTAGATGGCTTCCTTTACTTGAAAGGAAAATCAAACTCAACTCGAATGGATCTTGTTCTTCAGAAGGTTGCGCGGGTGGTGGAATATTTAGATCTAATTCTGATTTAGTGCTGGCCTACTTTTATTCTTTTGATAATTGCAAGAATAATCACACTGAGAATAAAGCTCTTCTTATTGGATTACAAATTATGCATGTGTTCAAATTACAAGTAGATGTTATAAAATGTGATTCACAGCTTTTAGTATATTGTAAGAAAAATAGCTTGCCCATGGGAATTGAAGTATATCATTCGTGATATGCAACTTCATATTCCTTGAGGCACCATCATACAACACGTATACAGGGAAACTAATAAAGTTCCTTGAGGCACCATCATACAACATGTCAAATAAATTGTTTATCTAGTAATTCCTGAAGCTGAACTTTCAATTTTCTCAACTCAACTGGTGTTATTCTAAAAGGTGCTATAGATATGGGTGCGGATCCTGGAATCACCTCAATAAAAAAACTCAATCTCCCTGTTGGGAGGCAACCTAGACAACCCCTCAGCGAACACATCAGAAAAATCTTTCACTGCTAAGATTTCTTCTAACTTCATGATCTCCTTTCTAGAATCCACCACATATATCAAATACCCCTCACATCCTTTCTTCAACCATCTCCCTGAAAATTAAACTCCTCTTGTCCTAGTATCTTGAACACCACATTCTTCCTAAAACAATCTACCCAAGCATGATATGAAGATAACCAATTTATCCCCAGAATTAAATCAAAATCTATCATATCTAAAGCCAACAAATCAACTTCAAATTCTCTATCAGCCATACTAATCACACAACTTTGATAAATTGTCCTGATAATAACCTTATCCCAAGTGGGAACCTCAACATAACAACATGCATCAAAAGATTAACACAAGCATCAATAGATTTCATATAAACACTGGATGCAAAAGAATGGGTTGAACCAGGATCAATCAATAATCTAGCAGGTCTATTAAGAATAGATACCTGTAACGACCCATCTCGGGTTGGCCACCTCCGACACTATATCATCACATTTTGAAAATCCCAGCACGACACAAATATGCAATAATAAAAATTTACCAACTACAAGTATTTACATCCAATCCTTAACCCTTAACAGGGGAGATACATCATTCAGATCTCAACTTAAACATTGTATACAACATAATATGCATGAATATTTACAAATATTTTTTTTTCTCATTGGTTTAAGGATGTGGACCACGTGGCTTACAGAAAATGAATATGTCTGAATCTCAGCTCACCAACTATCTGTCCTGCCTGCTGCCTGAAGTCGTTTAACACTGAGGGATGAGCTTCACAAGCTCAGTGAATTAAATTTACTAGAAGTATTCAATTTGTATAAATAGTTTTTTAATATTTAATCATTTATATCTCATATAACTTGATAATAGCATTTTACTATCACTACATATATAATAAGTTCCATTCTCTATCAATATCTTCTTTTTATATATTTGTTCACCTTAAGACCATCAATTATCTCATAATTACTTCGTTATGAGGTTCACAATATATAATCTACCATTTAGATAGTTCTTATCATATCATACTTCCATGTTTCTTTCTCACTATAACTATCTCTCTGTGAGACTCATGATCTATAAATAAATTTACAATAACAAAACAACACTTTAGTATTTCAGTAATAAAATCAATATTTAAAACAGATGCAATGTATGAATTATTATTTGGGAACATCTTCCCACACGTCGACATGTTTTTATCTTAGACCGGCTACCTTCCCAGTTCTTTTATTTTATTTAGAGCGCCCCCTCCCGGTTCTTTTATTTCTAGCATATACCTGCTGTCACGGTTTTTATTTATTTCCAACACATACCGGCTGTCACGGTTTTTTATTTAGACCAGCCCCCTCCAGGTTCTTTTATTTCATGCATATGCATATGAACAATGATATGAAATATTCATATGAACAATAATACAAAAACAATTATGTATTCAGACATTTAATTTAGCTATCCTACCTTTTCTCAAATTACTATTTGATCACTTTCACTAATTTTTTCTCCTCATATATCACATCAATCTATCAACCATAACTCATCCAGAATTTCATTTATCACCTTTATTATTAAATCGACTCATTATTCCAATAATAGCACTTATCATATAATAACTTTCCACATATCAATTATACCTATCATACCCATCAAACAACTTTCATCTATTATCAAATCATAGGTTAATAAGTTATTCAAATATTATCACTATATATTTCATATTTATCTTGATTACTTAAAGTAAATCTAACTCACCACGTAGCACTTAGAGCTACCCATGGATCACCTTCTCGCCTTTCCTGCTCCTCTCAGCAATTTTCCCTGGTTGTTGATCGTCAACACCTAACATAATATTCGTATTAAATTCTAATTTATTATTCAATTCTTCCATAATTTACACCATTTGAAAATTCCCACATTAAATTCCAAGAATTTCATGTATGCTAAATTTCAAAAATAAACTTCACATTATTACCATTTGTTTTTCTTAGAGCTTCCCGTGATTCTCTATAAAATTCTCCCGTACGACAAATCAAATATCTAGAAATATTTAGATATTTGAATGTGAGCATGGTTTATTACAGCATCTTCTAGTACCCGAATGGCCGTGGGAGAATGTGAGCATGGATTTTGTTTTCGGTTTTCCCCGTACCCAGAAAGGTCATGATGCTATATGGGTTATAGAAGATAAACTTTCTAATTCTTTGCATTTCTTTCCTATTAAAACTATATGGAGTCTTAAAAAGTTGGCTGAATTGTATGTAGTGGAAATTATGAGATTACATGGAGTACCTTTAAGCATTATATCAAATAAGGATTCTAGATTCACTTTTAGATTTTGGAGGGGTTTTTAGGAAGTTATGGGTACATAGTTACAGTTTAGTACAACTTTTCATCCTCAAACAGATGGGCAAACAGAGAGAATCATCAGAATACTAAAAGATATGCTGAGGGCAAGTGTATTGAGTTTTTTAGTGAGTTGGGATGCTTATTTACCTTTGATCGAGTTTGCATACAATAATCAGTATCAAACTAGTATTGGGATGACACCATTTGAAGCTTTATATGGTAGAAGGTGCAAAACTCTAGTATGTTGGGAAGAAGTTGGAGAAAGAAAAGTATTTGGTCCAGAAATGAAGATTTGACCTTTATGCAAGTACCAGTCAGAATTCTAGATAGAAAGGAACAAGTCTTACACCTTTGATTCAAATATGATGGCAGAACAAAGATGTTGAAGAAATTACTTGGGAGCATGAGGCAAGAATGAGGAAAGAGCACCCCTAGCTTTTTCATGAGTTAGGTAAGAAAATTTCAAGGACGAAATTTTTATAAGGTGGGTAGAATTGCAATACCCGTGTTCTTAAAGTAAGGGTAAAAAAGTAACTTGATAAATATTACATGGAATTAAAATAATATACACATGAAATATTTACTATTGAATAAAATAATTATTTTGAAAAAAAAAGACACCTTGATGTTTGGTGTCACAAGGATAAAGAAAAAAAAATGATACTTGGAAGCGTCCAGGTATGGCGTGTTGATGTTATAATGGGAATCATAAAACACAGGTGTAGCTTTAGTTGTTATAAAGGAAAAAAAGGACAACCACCTGGATGTTAAGCGTCCAAGTGTAGACGGTATAAGTGAAGTGTCTTGCATGCAAGACACATGAAGAGGGAAAAAATGTGTGCAAAACAGTGGGGTGGTTTTAATATAAGAATGTGTGCAAAAAGTTATAAAGAAATTTCTCCAATATTAGAGATAGTACAATCATTCAATTACAATAGCATGACTTCATCATATTTGAGGTAAATTTTCAATAAGACTCATAATTAAATAATTAAATTGCTTAAATTAAGTTATGACATAGTAAGATTTATAGAAGTTTATGATTAGGTGTTGGTGATCAGCAATCTCAAGAAATTGCTAAAAGGAGCAGGAAAGGTTCTAGGTGATCCACGGGTAGCTTTAAGTGCTATGTGGTGAGTTAGATTTACTTTTAATAATTGGGACCAATAAAAATATGAATTTATGATATTTGAATAAATGGATGAATTATAATGATTTAACGATGTATGTTATGTTATATATTTGATTGATTGATTTGGGATTAAATAGTATGTTGAATATTAATTATATCAGAATTTATATTTTAAAAATGATGAATTAATGAAAAATATGCTCAGAAGTTATATGAAATTTCTTAAAATACGATTGAAAAATTTATATGATATATGAGGAGACAATTTAATAAATATGATAAAAATAATAAATTAAGTTATGACATAGTAAGATTTATGGAAGTTTATGATTAGATATTGGTGATCAGCAATCTCAAAAAATTACTGAAAGGAGCAGGAAAGGCAAGAAGGTGATCCACGGGTAGCTTTAAGTGCTACGTGATGAGTTAGATTTACTTTTAGTAATCGGGACCAATAAAAATTTGAATTTATGATATTTGAATAAATGGATGAATTATAATGATTTAATGATATATGTTCCGTTATATATTTGATTGATTGATTTGGGATTAAATAGTATGTTGAATATTAATTATATCAAAATTTATATTTTAAAAAGAATGAATTAATGAAAAATATGCTGAGAAGTTATATGAAATTTCTGAAAATATGATTGAAAAATTTATATGATATATGAGGAGATAATTTAATAAATATGATAAAAATAATAAATTTGAGAAAGAGCTAGATAGTTGAATCGAATGCTTTGATGTATGCTTGCTTGCATGTTATTGCTCATAGGCATAAAAAGGAAGACCATGAAGGAAGCTGGTATGGCTGAAAAGACCAGGAGGACAGTTGGTATGGCTGAAAAGACCAAGAAGGCAACTGGTCTACCTGAAAAGACTAGGAAGGCAACTGGTCTCGCTGAAAAGACCAGGAAGACAGCTGGTCTGGCTGAAACATGTCGACATGTGGGAAGACATTCCCAGATGATAATATGAAATAATGAGATGATGTGATGAAAAAGAAAGAAAGAAAGATGATTTAAACACATGTATTTATTTATTTGGTTATTTTATTATTATTGATTGAAATGCTAAAATATTAGTCTTGATTGTGAAATTATTGATAGAAAAATGTGTCTCACAGAGAGACAGATATGATGAGAAAGAAATATAAAAGTATGATATGATAAAAATTATTTGATTTATTGATTATATGATGTGAACCTCGTAACGAGGTAAATAATGATGTTGAATTGATAATCTCAAGATGATTAAGTATATGAGAAGAAAAATTGATATGTTTGATGATTTATTTAAGAAGAGATTGATAAATGGTTGGAATAATGATATGAGTAGTGATAATAGAATGTTATTATTGAATTATATAAGATAATAGATGAATGAATATTGGAAGATTATTTGAAAAATTGAATTATTATATGTGAAGAAATAAATGATTAATATTGATGAATTAGAAACAATTAAATTATAAGATGTGACTGGAAGTACATAATCGAGTACTTCTAGTAAATTTAATTTACCGAGCTTGTGAAGCTCACTCTTCATTGTTGAAAATTTTCAGGCAGCAAACAGGGTAGATAGAGTTTAGAGCTGATATCAGAGTAATTACCTTAAGTAAGTCCCGTGGTTAAGTCCTCAGACATTGTAAGAAAGAAAAAAAATTTGTAATAAAATCTTTTCATGCATTTTGTTGTATTTATATATTGTTTCTGATAGGAGAATGATCATGTATCTCCTCTGAAAAGAGTTAAGGATTGGATGTAATTTTTAATTTCAGTTGATTTATTTTTATATTGTTGTATATATGTGTCATGCTGGGATTTCAAAACATGATGACACCATCTCGGGGGTGGCTAACCCGAAATGGGTCATTACAAGGGGTCTGGGAATGGCTTTACACAGTGGTGGATTGTTGGGAGATGAATACATTAGCTCTCTAGTTTGTTATAGCTTGGATGACTTGGAACAGTTGTAACCACATTTCTGTTGGGCAGCAAGGACGAACATGATCTGAAATAGCAGTTGTAGCAAGTCGGTTTCTGGTGGAGTTTACAGAAGTTAATCTCAGGCCCGATACTAATCACGGTTCAAGATCAATCAACCAAGAACGGTGGATGCCTCATAGCCGTTCGTTCATTAAAATGAATATTGATGGTGTCATATTTAAGGGAGACTAGTTGATTAGGGGAGGGATGATCCTATGCAATGAAAACTTCTTCTTTCTTGCTGCCACTTCAACCAAGTTTCCAGAAATTTTAGATCCTTTCCATGCAGAGCTGTTGGTTGCTCGGGATGGCATGAAGCTTGCACTTCAACTTGGTTATGAGAATGTGGAGGTTGAGTCAGATAGCCTCTGGATGGTGTAGGCTCTCGACTGTTCTTCATTTTTGTTTTCGATCTGGGAGGTGCTTATTTCCGACTTGAAGATGCTGGCTTCTCAATTTCTTGAATGTACTTTTCGCTTCGTTCCTAGAAGTATCAATGGTGCTGCTCATTTGCTAGCACATAAAACATTGTTGGTTAGTCATTGCAAGAGTTGGATTGGGTCTCCTCCCCAATTTCTTGTATCTCAACTATATCTAGACATGTCTGGTTTTAGTTTGAATAAATTTTCTTTTTTCCTTTAAAAAAAAATTCAATCTTAACACTTCATTTGGTTTAAATGAATTATATAGTTTTTAAGGAATTCAATTGAATTATATAGATTGAATTGGACAAAATGATTTATGTTTGGTTTGTTAATAAAATGTAGAATTCATTTACAAATGAATTGGACACGTGTTTGGTTTTCTAATAAAAGTGTAGAATTTATTTGCAAATGAATTCTAGTAGAATTGAATAAGAATTGCACAAATTCTATTAATATCAATTTTGATAGAATTTGTAAATGAACTTTATACCTAAACTTGTATAAAATTATAAAGATAAAATTACCCTCAATTTATCTAGGGCTATTTCTCTATTCATATAGTTTTTTGTTGTTCTTCTCCGTCCTACTCTCTCATTCTGTTTCTCTCCCTCAACTGCCTAGTGAAAAAAGTGAGGTTTTGAATTCAACGAGATATTGATGAATTTTGCATGCGGCACCATGTCTTGTTATAGTGCCACAACCATCCATGATACTAGTGAAAAGAGCAGCAAGTAAAAACAACACCATGGCATATAAAGTACTTTAAACGTTTAATAACACCAATTCTTATAATTTCATTTTTCAAAAAATCCTATTATGTGATTATATCAATTAGAGACTGCATTTTTTTATAGTATAATTTTTTCATGCTAATAATTAAAGTAGCTGACAATTTTTACATCACGCATATTCTATTTATTTTTTCTTTGGGATAATTGCACCATATAAGCTTTATACTATCTAATAAAAACATGTATGGAATTCAATTGTTATCTTTTTTATATGCAGTGTGATGGTGTCATATACAAAATAATTATCATGAAAAAATTCTTCATGAATTTTGTTTTTTAATCATTTGAAAAGGTTATAGTTTTTGTGATATTTCATGAGCTTGGGGGTTTGTCATATTAAAAAGAGAAACAAGTAAAAAATACAATGAGACAAAAAGTGTTATAAAACCTTAAAATTTTTTAAGTAAAGTTTATAAAATAAATTGAACTCTTGTTGATTCCAAACATAAATTTCATTTCAACTTTATAGCTTGAATAAACTATGTCAAACGTAAAAATTCATTTAAGTTCATTTTTAAATGAATTATATTTTCAATTAATTTGAAATTTAAAGGTATATCCATTTATAAATAAATTTTAATATAATTTTATACTTCAAATTATATCAGAGTGTAAATTTTAATTTAAAGATAGGTTTTTAACCATAAATTAACCGAATAAGTAACTTCGTATCAATTTTGTATTTTCTTAAAGGTCGAGGCAACACGACATAACAAATATTCAAATCTAAACCCTAAACCCCCTCCTTCCTCCCCCTCCCCCAAAAATTCTCTCTTTAACCAGCCCGTCTTATCTGGCGCTAAACCCCGCTCCCCTTAAACCCTAAACCCCTCAAACCGTCTCTCTCTTAATGTCCTTAATAGCAAGCAGAGCCAGAGTCAACCCTCTCCTCACCTCTCTTCCCCAATTCCTCACATGGCGAGCTCTCGGGTTTCGCACCATCTGCAGCGGCCGGCTCGGGTTCGCGACATCCGACCTGGACCCGCCCCTCGCGGGCACCAAGGTCGTTGAGTCCTTCAAAGAGGAGTTCGAGATCGGATCGCGCCTAATCACTCTCGAAACCGGTAAAATTTCTCGCTTCGCAAATGGTGCTGTCGTTTTGGGCATGGGGGAGACCAAAGTCCTGTCTACTGTCGCATCCACTAAAGGCGACTCTATTCGCGATTTCTTGCCCCTCACTGTACGTTTATTTTTCCTTTTCCCATTGCGCTAACTTTGTGAATATTACTATTTGTTTGGTGATTGTTGGATGAACAATTGCGCTAAGTATGTCAGGTACTATTTCTTTGTATTTTGTTAGATGTTCATTGGATGTGCTTGCAGGTTTTTACTTTTACAAGCATATTTTTCACCATGAAAAAATGGAATTCAGTATTTTATGCCTTCTTTTTAACCTTTCGGAAGTTACCACCGAGTTGGATGGAGCCTTCTGAAAATCCTTGTACTTCTGTAGAAATTTTTTACTAATGGGATTCAAGGTTTTTGTGTAGAAAATTTTATTAATGAGATTTACGGTTTTTGTGCAGCTTTGTTTTTATTTAATTTCTTCCATTGTGAAATAAAGAGAGTGCATGTGAATTCTTCTTATATGGTATAGAGTTGTGGAGTATAGATTTCTGGTGGGAAGTTTGCTAGAGGCGAAAATGGATAGCATAGTTGTATTTACAATAGGTGCGTTTTAAAAGAAAGCTATATACAGAATAGTGATGATAAGATGATTATGAATAGTAGCACCGAAATTGAAAAGGCCCATGCTGCAGAATATAGCCATCAAATTTTCTATCTTGACAAGAATATTCGTACTGTTCTGCTGGTACATGATTTTAAGAGGAACAGCATATTAAAGGTGATTCTGCAGTTGGGTCTCTCTATGATGATATGGCCTTTTTTCTAAGAACTCTTTGCTGTACTGCGATCCCTGACTTGATGTTGTTAAGATGATAGCTTGTCTGTAGGGGTACGTGTGTGCCTTTGTGAGTGTGAATGTTGGCACTTTGTGCATCTTAATGTATTCTTTTTTGGCTTAGGTTGAGTATCAAGAGAAACAATTTGCTCAAGGAGTGATTCCAAATTCATGCATGCGGAGGGAGGGTGCTCAAAAAGAACTTGAACTTTTATGCGGCCGACTCATTGACCGGCCTATACGACCACTCTTCCCTCCTGGATTTTACCATGAGGTTCAGGTATGACGTTGCTGGTTAGGTTGCCTAATAGTTTCTTGCAGTTTCGCTTTGTCACCGTGCTTGGCTCATAATGTCTTGATCAGTATTGCTATATTCTGTAGGTAATGGCAAGCGCTCTTTCTTCTGATGGGAAACAAGATCCAGATGTAATGGCTGCTAATGCGACATCTGCTGCTCTTATGTTATCAGATATTCCTTGGGGAGGGCCCATAGGAGTGATACGGATTGGGTGGATTTGTGGGCAGTTTATTGTTAACCCAACCATGGATGAGGTAATAACATGAGTTATTGTCTGTCTTTGATTGCCCATTTACAAATCACATCCATAAAAAGAAAAAAAGCATCTTTAACACGAGACTTAATTTGTCATGTATATCGGTAGCTTTTTCCATCTTCTGATCGGTACTTATTGGATTGGATGTTATGCAGCTTAGCATAAGTGATCTCAATTTAGTTTATGCATGTACAAGGGACAAAACTATGATGATTGATGTGCAAGCTCGCGAGATCTCTGAGAAAGATCTAGAAGCTGCATTAAGAATGGCTCATCCAGAGGTGAATCATTAGAGTTGTTAGTACTTTCACTTTGTTGCCTTGACAATGAAATGTTACTAAGATGCTTCACTTCAATCATTCAGGCTGTTAAATATCTTGAACCTCAAGTGAGACTGGCTGCCAAAGCTGGTAAACACAAGAAGGAATATAAATTGTCTATGGTCTCAGATGGAACATTGGAAAAAGTCAGTAACTTGACTGCAGCCACTATCGAAGCTGTTTTCACTGATCCTTCTTATGGCAAGGTGCATACCAACTGTCTTTTTGCAACAAAAAATTTGATTTTAAGGATCTTTTGCTGTTAAGGTTTTCTATGGGGGTGTTTTTGTGGCTGACTATGTACTGTGCGCATGTGTTTGTGATTATTTCTAGGGAACATATTTCCTCATTGAAAAATATTCTTTTTTTAGTTTCATAATGTTGTAATTTCTACACATCCAGTTTGAACGTGGAGAGGCTCTAGATAAGATTACACAAGATGTGAAGAGCACTTGAAGAAGAGTGTGATGAAGAAAGCTTAAAAGTTCTACCAAAGACAGTTGACACAGTGAGGAAAAAGGTGAGCGTGCCACAGAGAACATAATAAAGCTCCTCTAGCTTTATTTCTCTAATGATATTCTTCTGGAATCTGAAAGACTGATTTTCGGATCTGCTTGTTTCACATATTTCTTTTCTGTAGTTCATTCCGATAAATTTGACCCTGGAATTGCTATTGGAGTAACCAATTTCCTAATTATCATGTTATTACTGAATTTGGTAAAAGAGCAATATATCTGTTATTTAGGGCCTGGCATGTACCATTTTCTTGAGCATCCTGTAATTCTACTAGCTACGTATTTGTGACTAGTGGAATTTTATTGTATTTCTTAGTTCTAATAGATATGGCATGGTAGAAACCTATAAAAAAGACATGGCACGATAGTTGGGATATCAGAATTGGTATTTGAAATGGTTGATTTTGGCTTAGACCTGATTTCAGACTGAGCAGTTAGATAGTCTGTTAAAGACTGCAGGCATGGGTCTCTATTATTTTGTTCTAGACTTTAATTTTTGCTTATACTGGTTCTTGTACTTCCTAAAGTTGAAAGTTTCTGAAGTTCAAAGATAATACCAGGTAGTCTGCAAAAGGATCATTGCAGAAGGATTTAGAGTTGATGGAAGATGTCTTGATGAAGTTAGGCCTATATACTGTGAGGCTGGTCATTTACCTATATTGCATGGATCATCACTTTTTTCTCGTGGAGATACTCAGGTCAGTGTGCATCACCCAACTCAAAACACTTGAAGAAAAAGATTCAATTGTCGTATGTTCGAATGCATTTAACTTCAAATCTATTTTTGATATTTAATACAGGTTCTTTGCACTGTGACACTTGGGGCACCTGGAGATGCATAGCGCTTGGAGTCCCTTGTTGGACCCCCAACAAAACACTTCATGCTTCACTATAGTTTTCCACCATTTTCTATTAACGAAGTTGGTAAACGAGTTGGCCTGAACAGGCGTGAAATTGGACATGGTAAACTAATTTACCCTTTCGATATTTTCGTATCACATATTTGTTAGACCAAGTTTATTGCGATTGGGAATGAGAGTTAACATTTTTAGGCTGCACTCGTGCATTTCACATCAAACTTGTTTATGCTTCTTTTTGTTGGGGCATGCTTCTTTAATGGAGTATAAAAATGACTTTAACCCTCTGTATGGTATGAAGGGAAGGAAAAAAAGAAAGAAAGTTAAAGGAGGGAATAGATCCTATTATTTCATTTGGATTGTTTGGTGGGGAAGAAGGATTTGTAAGAGGGTAGGGAGAGGTAAGTTGATTGTAAAGGCTAAAATTATACTTTCTTCTGCCCCATTACCATTTTACCTTTGGTAGGAAGAGTTTTTAGGATCTTCAAAGAAGTTGATCCTTCCTAGTTTTTTCCACTTCCTATCTATCCCTTCATACCAATCAAAGGGCACAGTGGTCATCCTTCCTGGGATACATGGTCTGTCAGGGGTCTCTCGAATTGGGCCCCAATCCGTGGATCCAAGTTCATTTGTGTGATTCCGCGTGGAATTCACACTTCCAAATTTTGGGAGCGCAGATTTGCAATTTATGTTGTAAAATAATGAATTCCACATGGGTTAACTTGAACTTGGCAAAGCTTTTGGAGATGCTTGTGCTTAACCACCGAGCTGTCTGGTTCCCTTGTAGATTAATGTCGCAGTTTAATATTTAAAAGTATAATCAACAATATCCGAGGAAAATATTGCTTAATGGTTAAGGCTGAGGCTATTGGTCCTACAGGTCTCAGGTTCGGGTGGTGTATGAGTTTTACAATAAGAAAAGTATAATTTTTTTTGATAAGTTATAATCAACAACAACAATATATATTTCTTCTGGTTCTACATAAAACTTAATTTTAGAAAATATTATATAAATAAGGCACCCCCTTGGTGCCTTATATATTAATATTTTTTACTCGTAAAAAAAATATTATATGATACATATATAAGTTATGTGCATATTTATAAATTTGTAATATTATAATATATAAAACACTCTGGAGGCGCTCTCAACTTTAGCATTCTTTGCAAATCAATGCTCCAGCTCTCTCTCTCTCTCTGTGCTCCTGTACTATGCTGTTGTATCCTAGGTCCCTTCCATTCCCCTTCCTTCCTTCTCAGTTCCTTCTTTAAAACTCTGAATATTTTCTTATTTCCTAGTGTAGGATTGTATGTACTTTCCAGTTGGATGCAGTTTATCCGATATTATGTATCTTAAATTATGTATTCTGTTTCCTAACTTATATGAAGGCAAACAATATCAGTGTAACTGGGGTAAACCTATTGAGACTTGTCAGCTTCGACATGGTCTGAAGACTTGGAACTAGATTTTGGCCTAATAATTGAACTTGGACCATGGCAATCTACTGAAACCGAGATTGAACATTTCTATGAACTTGAGTTAAATGGAATTGGGCTGCCTGAAGCCCAAGCTTTAGTTTCCATCAATAGAGGTCCTGCCCACTTTGGAGCGTTGGTAAGGACACTTCCCTGCCCACTAAGTGGATAGGGGTTCGATGTTTGTGTAGGTTTTAAAAATTAAAAAAAAGCTTTCCGTCTTTAGGGATGGCATAAAAATTGAAAAAAAGAACAATAAATAATGTCAGAAACCAAATAAAATTTCACTTGTAAAGCTTCCTTCTATCACTACTTGAAAATATTTTTTTGTCAATTTATGTAAGCATTTGTATGAATACACCTTTGAAGACCAAGTTGGTAAATAGTTGTAGACGCCTAATATTTGATATAGCTCCTGTCTGATGATGAATATGTACCAGTTTCACTCTTGGCATCAAATTGGCTTAGAACCCAGACAATATGAATATGTACCTTTGCTTATGTATTTACTTGAAGGTTTAGAGAATTTAAAGATCATAATTCATGTTTGGTTCTTTGTTTCTTGTAGGAACTCTAGCAGAGAAAGCCCTGCTTGCTGTGTTACCTTCTGAAGATGATTTTCCATATACTGTCTGATACCGGATTGAAATGGAATTGAAGGAAACTAAACAAACAAACAACAAAATGAAAGATAAGAGTTCACCACCCAAGAGATAACACCAAAGGGATATAGAATATCACCACCCAAAGGATTAACACAAGGGATACAGAACTATAGGAATTCACCACTCTAAGGATTATACCAAAGAGATACAGAATTACAAGAAGGAGAAAACTCTCTTCTAAAAGCCAAAGGCTGATTTCAAATATAAACTCAAGTCTGATTTTTAGCTTACAAACACAAGTACTTATAGAGCTTAGAACAACCCTCTAAGCTTAGGAAAAGTAAGAAAACAATCCATAAAACATGCAAGGAAACAATCCCTAAAAACAAGGAATGAGACAATCCCTAAAACATGCAAGGAATCAAGGAATTGGTCAAAAGTAAAAAAGAGGAACACAATTTCGGATTTTCAGGAGCACCCAATGACTAGAATTCAAATGGTCATATCTTCTTGTACACATCTCCAAATGGGCTGAAACTTGTTTGGTTGGAAAGATGACGTCTTGAACTTTAATTTGGACTTAAGAAAATCTCAAAAAGGAGATCGTTTGGGCCTGGTATGATCAGCCTAAATCCAGTAAGCTGTTGCATCCGAATCTTCTTCCACTTTGGGCTTGGACCTTGCACCTTGCTTAGTTGACAAGAGATTATTAGATTTTTGTTGGGCAGGCCCATGCTAGGTTGGACATACCCATGTCAGGCTCCCCCAGTTGATGGGGACTTGCCCTCAAGTCCAAGATTTCTTCATTTACTTCATAGGGAGATAAGTCACTCACATTGAAAGTTGCAGATACTCCATAATCTCCTGGAAGTTCAATCTTGTAAGCATTTTCTCCAATGCGTTGAAGTACCTTAAATGGGCCATCAGCTCGTGGCAGAAGTTTAGACCGTCGTTTTGCGGGAAAACGTTCCTTTCGAAGATGAATCCATACTAGATCTCCTTCTTTGAAAGCTGCAGGCTTTCTATGTTTATTTGCTTGCTTGCGGTACTTCTCATTTTGCTTCTCAATATGAGCTCGAATCTGCTCATGTAATTTCTTAATCTCCTTCGTTCGTTCATTGGCATCTCCACTAAATTGGGTAGTAGTCGGAAGTGGAGCCAAATCAAGAGGGCTAATAGGTTTGAGACCATAGACAGCCTCAAAGGGGCTATAGCCAGTGGTTTGGCTAGTAGACCTATTATAGGCAAATTCAGCTTGAGCTAGGAGGAGATCCCATTGACGGATGTTCTTCCCCACAAAGCTTCTCAAAAGATTTCCCAAACTTCGATTAACAACTTCAGTTTGACCATCTGTTTGGGGATGATAAGCGGAGCTGAATTGAAGGATAGTGCCAAGCTTTCGCCAAAGAGTACGCCAAAAATGTCCGACGAACTTGGAATCACGATCAGAAGTAATCGTCTTAGGAATGCCATGAAGTTTGACAATTTCTCTGAAATATAGGTCAGCAACATGAGATGCATCAAGAGTTTTGTGGCAAGGAACAAAATGAGCCATCTTTGAGAATCGATCAACCACCACCATAATGGAGTCTTTATTTCGTTGAGTTCTTGGCAAACCTACAACAAAATCCATACTAACGTCCTCCCATGGGGCATTAGGAATAGGTAATGGGATGTATAGCCCGGTGTTTTGCTTGCGGCTCTTTGCGAGGTGGCAAATTTGACATTGCTTCACATGTCGCTCAACATCTCTCACCATTTTGGGCCAAAAAAAATGTTTCTGCACAAGAGTTAAAGTTTTATCTCTACCAAAATGACCAGCAAGGCCTCCTCCATGGGCTTCTTTGATAATGGCTTCTCTCAACGAACATCGAGGAATGCACAAAAGATTGCCCTTGAAGAGAAAACCATCTTGTAACAAGAAATGGTTGTTAGGACCATTAGAAGATTCCTTCCATGCATTGTCAAAATCAAGATCATCTTTATAAAGTTCTTTGACAACTTCAAAACCCAAAACCTGCACTTGCATAGTGTTAAGTAAAGAGTGTCTTCGACTTAGGGCGTCAGCAACTTGATTAAGTTTACCTGACTTGTGCTTGATGGAGAATGAATAGGCTTGCAAGAATTCACTCCACTTTGCATGTCGCTTGTTGAGTTTTTGTTGGCTGCTCAAATACTTTAGAGCTTCATGATCAGAATGAAGTATAAACTCTTTATGGAGTAGATAATGACTCCAATGCCCCAAGGCACGAACAAGAGCATAGAATTCTTTGTCATATGTTGAATACTTCTTTCGAGATTCATTGAGCTTTTCACTAAAAAAGGCAATGGGTTTACCTTCTTGGCTGAGAACACCACCAACCCCTAAATTAGAGGCATCGCAATCAACTTCGAACACTTTGGAGAAATCTGGAAGTGTAAGGACTGGGGCCTCCGTTACCTTCTGTTTGAGAAGTTCAAAGCTCTTTTGGGCTTCCTTCGTCCACTTGAATGTTCCCCCTTTAAGGCATTCCGTGATAGGAGCAATAATGGTGCTGAAGCCTTTGATGAACCGTCGATAGAATGATGCAAGTCCATGAAAGCTTCTTATGTCGTGAAGGGACTTGGGAATAGGCCAGCTGGTGATTGCCTCTATCTTGCCCGGATCCATCATGATTCCTTCTTTGCAAACAACATAGCCTAAGAACACAAGGCTATTAGTGAAGAAATGACACTTCTTCAAGTTGACATACAACTTTTGTTCCCGTAAGGTTTGGAAAACTTGATGAAGATGCTCCATATGTTGCTCTTGAGACTTGCTGTAAACTAAGATATCATCAAAGTAAACAACAACAAATTGACCCATAAATGGTTTGAAAATATGATTCATAAGGCGCATAAAAGTACTCGGAGCATTAGATAGTCCGAATGGCATGACCATCCATTCATAAAGACCATCTCTCGTTTTGAACGCTGTCTTCCATTCATCGCCATCTCTCATGCGAATTTGATGATATCCGCTGCGAAGATCGATGTTTGAGAAGATTATGGCTCCATGAAGTTGATCCAAGAGATCATCCAACCGTGGGATGGGAAAGCGGTACCGGATGGTGATTTTGTTGACAGCCCTGCTGTCAATGCACATTCGCCAGGAACCGTCCTTCTTTGGTACTAGAAGTGCTGGAACAGCGCAAGGACTCATGCTTTCTCGTACAAGGCCTTTGGAGATCAGCTCATCAACTTGACTTTGTAACTCTTCATGCTCCCTTGGATTCATCCGATAAGCTGCTTTGTTAGGTAAAACAGAACCTGGAATAAGATCAATATGGTGCTGTATACCCCTCATAGGTGGAAGGCCCGGTGGAAGTTCTTCAGGAATAATATCAGGGAATTCCTTAAGAAGTGGTTGTATTATAAGTGGAATCTCAATGGGATCTTTCTTTTCAACAACCATAAGAGCGTACCCCTCTCCACATTCTGTTAAAGTTTTCTCAACTTCACCTACAGAAAGTAAACTACAACCCTCCCTTTTAGAAGGTTTAGGAGTGAATATCATTTTCAGTGGGGCTAAAGTCACTTTAATTCCATTTTTTACAAAAGAATAGGTGTTTTTGAGACCATCATGGATAACTTTCCTATCATACTGCCATGGCCTACCAAGTAGTATATGACATGCATCCATAGGGACAACATCACACATAACTTCATCCTCATAATTTTTCCCAATGGAGAATTGAACTAAGCATTTCTTAGTTACCTGAATATCGTTGCCTTTTCGAAGCCATTGAAGTTTGTAGGGATGGGAATGAGCTTCTGTTTTTAGATTCAGCTTCTCCACCATGGTTGTAGACACCACATTCTCACAACTTCCCCCATCAATGATGACATTACACACCTTGCCATTGGAAGTGCATTTGGTGTGGAAAATGTTGTTTCGAAGCCAATCATCTTCTGCATAAGTTGACTTCAAGAGTCTACGAATAACAAGAGACTCTCCCTGATCCGCATACGTGAACTCCTCCTCGGATTCGTCCTCAACTTGCTCCTCCTCAGCATTATCTTCCAATTCTTCTTCAACAAGGGAGATTATCTTGCGATTTGGACAATCGGAAGCAATATGTCCAAAACCATGACATTTAAAGCATTTTCTACTTGAATTAGAATTATTGAAGCGATTAGAACCTGATGGAGCTTCATTCCTTGCAGGTGGTTTGACAGCTGCAGTTTTGGTTGATGGAGTGGCCTTGGAAGTAGAACTACTCCCCCGGTTTGTGATTCCATCGCGATTGAAAGGTCGATAAGTATTCTTACGCCCTTCCATTAATTGTTTCTCCACCTTTAGTGCTAGCTTGCAAACATCATTGTAGGTCCAGTAAGGTTGTAATTGTACAACATTACTGATTTCACGACGTAACCCTCCAAGGTAGCGGGCTACCATTTGTTCTTCGGGCTCTACGATGTCACAACGCATCATAGAATAATCGAACTCTGCTGTATATTCTTCCACGGAGAGATCGTTTTGTCGAAAGTTGTGGAACTTAAGAAAAGCATCTTGCCTATAATGATCTGGCAAATACTTCTTCTTAAGAGCCTTCTTCATCTTTGCCCATGTCACAATGCGACTCTTCCTTTCACGTTCTCGCTGCCTCTTAAGGTGTTCCCACCAAATAGAAGCATGTTTTCGTAGCTTGATGGCAACAAGCTTCACCTTCTTGTGATCTGCAACATCTTTGTAATCAAAGATCCGCTCAATGGTGTTAAGCCAATCAATGAATTCATCGGGTTGCATTCTTCCTTCAAATTCTGGAATGTCCACCTTGACGTCATAATCACGTTGGAAAACGTGATTTCTTAGCTCACGGGGGTGAGGTGGCGTGCTGTCATTTGAGGCATGGCTACGAGCTTGGTGAAAAGGATTAACTTCATCTCCATCATTGCTGGAAACTTCAGCATCTGAGCCATGATGAGGAGCACCATGTTCAGAAGTTTCATAACGCTCTAGGCGTTGTTCGAGTTGCTGCACTTGTCTCCTCAAGGCTTCCAGCTCGATATCTCGCGGGTCTCCTTGCGGTGCTGGAGCTGCTATTGGAATAGCTTGACCACGACGACCACGACCAGCCATAATAACAAGAACTATGGAAATCAAGGTGTTAGATATCACACTTGAGAAACTAAAGCTCTGATACCAATTTGATACCGGATTGAAATGGAATTGAAGGAAACTAAACAAACAAACAACAAAATGAAAGATAAGAGTTCACCACCCAAGAGATAACACCAAAGGGATATAGAATATCACCACCCAAAGGATTAACACAAGGGATACAGAACTATAGGAATTCACCACTCTAAGGATTATACCAAAGAGATACAGAATTACAAGAAGGAGAAAACTCTCTTCTAAAAGCCAAAGGCTGATTTCAAATATAAACTCAAGTCTGATTTTTAGCTTACAAACACAAGTACTTATAGAGCTTAGAACAACCCTCTAAGCTTAGGAAAAGTAAGAAAACAATCCATAAAACATGCAAGGAAACAATCCCTAAAACAAGGAAGGAGACAATCCCTAAAACATGCAAGGAATCAAGGAATTGGTCAAAAGTAAAAAGAGGAACACAATTTCGGATTTTCAGGAGCACCCAATGACCAGAATTCAAATGGTCATATCTTCTTGTAGACATCTCCAAATGGGCTGAAACTTGTTTGGTTGGAAAGATGACGTCTTGAACTTTAATTTGGACTTAAGAAAATCTCAAAAAGGAGATCGTTTGGGCCTGGTATGATCAGCCTAAATCCAGTAAGCTGTTGCATCCGAATCTTCTTCCACTTTGGGCTTGGACCTTGCACCTTGCTTAGTTGACAAGAGATTATTAGATTTTTGTTGGGCAGGCCCATGCTAGGTTGGACATACCCATGTCACTGTCCATGTCAATTCAGAAGTCATGGCCTCTGATGGTTCAACATCAATGGCAACCGTCTGTGGAGGTATCCTTCTCAGCCTGATGCTGTAATAGCTATTTTTTTGGTATTTTGTGCAATTTTTTTTATTATCTGCTTGAGAAACAGGATTTTTTGTATACCATCTGGATATTTTGTCACGTATGTAAATGAATTTACTTTGTTGTTTAAACTTCACTGCTGATCATGATATGTGGTTTTGGGATATGAGTTAGGAATGAAATATATAGCATGGTGCCTTTTCCTTTTGTAGGCAGTATGGCTTTGATGGATGCTGGCATTCCATTACGAGAACACGTAGCAGGTGTTTCGGTAGGTCTTGTTAGTGACATCCATCCACTGGTGCAATTAAGGACTACCGTATACTTACAGATATTTTGGTGAGAACTTGGCCTTGCTTGGCTCCTTTTAGTAATTACCTGCTGTTTGTTGGGTATTATTATCTTTATCGATCAAAATATGAAGTCTTGGAGCTGTTAGCTTCTTCATTGATTATTTTTGCTTTTGCTTTTTTTTCTTTGTCAATTGCAACGTTTTTGACCTTGTTACTATGGGTTAAGCAATTTGATTTTCTTGACGGGAGTTCTTTGGTCTTGTTGTATTCTATGTCCTGTTTTGAAACTATACCGACATGTTTATGATTCTTAAGCATCATTAAGTTCCGTAAAAAAGTTCACTGAATATCGTACTTCTCTAGGGTTTGGAAGACCATTTGGGGGACATGGACTTCAAAATTGCTGGTACACGAAAAGGAATTACGGCAATTCAGTTGGATATAAAACCCACTGGAATTCCTTTAGACATAATTTTTGAGTGTTTAGAACCTGCTCTTAAAGGCCGTCTTCAAATTCTTGATCACATGGAGCGAGAGATTAGTGCACCGCGTACTCAAGATGATAGAAATTCCCCTCGATTAGGTTTCTCCTCTTCCTTTGTGCTTCTGTTATTTTATATATCCTGTTGAGCCCACTCTGGTGATGAATCTTTTGTGCTTTAACGGTTGCAGCTACCTTGAAGTACGACAATGATACTCTTCGTCGTTTGATTGGACCGCTGGGTGCTGTCAAAAGAAAAATTGAAGAGGAAACAGGTTTGATTCAAACTTAAGAATGCCCCACGTATATAACATTTTAAGCTATTGTTTGTGGACATGGACAAAGTGTATGACAGGACCATGGCTGTTCACCTTTATATAATATTGTGTGTGTATATATATATTCACTGATTATTAAGTGTTCATTTGCTTGTAAGAAAACCATATCTAATAAAAGATTATGTAAAGAATAGCTATGTAAATTTATTTGGAAAGGAAATGGATAACATTCTCATAATTGTATAAGCTCTCTGGGAGTTTGGGTAAATTGAGCTGGATTCTGTGATAACTGTCGGTACAAATGTCAGACACAAGTGGTCATAGTGTCGTGTCTTCAAGTATTCATCATGGCATTTTTTCAATGGGAAGAAGTGTCCCTACAAATCATATTATTAATAAATTGAAGTTTCTTTTTTGTTTATTTCCTTTATTCATATACTATGATGCAAATTTCCAGAATTTCTTTTGTAAGTCATTGATAATAACAGAATCTGGTATTACTTATGAAAAAAACCAAATAAAGAATCTGATATTCCATGTTTCTGAATATGAGTTCATCTTTACATTTACTTATTGGAATTGTCCTAGATTGTGATATTACTAAGGCAGCCCATGAAAGATTTTGCACACCTTTTCATGTACGTGAAGGGTATAAAATTTTCCACTCACGCATGATTGCTTTGTTCTTTTATCTAGGAATGCTTTGTTGAAAGAAAACTGGACCTGGGTTCCTGGCTTTGATTTTGAGATTTCAAATGATTCTACGATTGTATATGTATATCTACTCATTATTATTACTTGTTCGATAACTGTGTCATGATTCTCATAATTCAGGTGCAAGGATCTCTGTAGGTGATGGAACACTTACTATAGTTGCTAAGAATCAGTCTGTGATGGAAAAGGTTCAAGAAAAGGTACTTGTTGCATTTGACAGGTCTATTTTATTCTGCCATTCCTATTGTTGTTGAAGGCTGTTGTGCATGAAATATGTAAAGTTCTTTGACTATGAACTGCATTTTGTGGGAAATAGAACTCTATTTTGAACTTCCATTGCTCGGAAGCACTCACTGATGACTGCTTGAAGCCATCACTTTCCCAATGTTACTTATAGAATAAAGCTTGCAGATATGTGTTTTATGGTTTAGATAACGGTGTGTGAAGAGTGAGGAAATGCTTGTTCTTTATGGTTTACCATGTTTCAAGCTCCTTTGTTAATGTATTCTGCTCAGGTTGATTTTATAGTTGGCCGTGAGATTGAAGTTGGAGGAATCTATAAAGGCATTGTAACATCAGTCAAAGAATGTGGTGCCTTTGTGGAGTTCAGTGGTGGACAACAAGGCCTGTTACACATTTCTGAGCTGTCACATGAACCGGTGTGTAAAAAGATGGATTAATGTCAACTAGATAATAGCAGTTGCTCTGAATGAATATGCTTCTTTTTATGTGAATTTACTGAACTATGAAGCTCTAGGAAAAGTTATTTATAAAGGTTAATTACTACTGATGAGCAGTAATTATTAATGGATCATTTATTATGTGCATTCTTTATATTATGGATTATATGTTCACAAATCTTGCATTCATACTTCCATCAGGTTTCCAAAGTTTCAGATGTGGTATCAGTTGGCCAGCAGCTTTCTTTAATGTGCATAGGAACATTCATGGTAACATTAAACTATCCCTTAAAGCAAATCTGCCCCAACCAAGATCTAATGTGAAGGATTTGGTTGAAGGATCTTTTCCTCTTACTAAAGAAGCACATAATGTTTGGGCATCAGTTGGGGAGATCTCTGATGACCAGGAACAGCAGAAATCTACTCTGGAGGAGTTGCCGGAGAGCAGTACGGAAATCTCTGGGGTAAACCTTTCTGCGTCGTCAACCTCGGCAATAATAATTCGTAGTGCGGCAGAGTGTGATGAGGTAGAACAATCTTCTGGTTTGAGTCAGAATTCTAAATGTACACATAAACCTGCTGGCACTTCAAAACGGGATCACAAGCCCAAAACATCCGCATCTCAAAAGAATGAGCTTGATTTACTTGTCTCCAATTTTGGTCTCTCTTCATCTAAAAATGCTAAGAAGGCAAAATCTTTTTCTCAGAAGGAAAGGCAAAAAGAATCTGCAACTGTCTTCAGAAGTGAGGATGAAGATGAGGACAAATGCAATTTTGCATCTCAAATTCATACTAAGAATATTCTGAATGATAAGAAAGATAAAGTTGAGGCTCCTCTGACCTCAAGAGCTCTGAAAATAGGATCGAAGGTTATTGCCAAGGTTTATCAAGTTCGTGCACGTGGGTTAGTCCTTGATTTGGGTGGTTAAATTCATGGAATGCATCGGTTTGAGGTATTTGTTATCTTATTGATTATGATTTAGTACTTGCATAATCTTGTTTCTCTTCTGGATCCAATGTATTTTGGCCTTCTCGAACCTTATCGTCTCCTTTTATTTTTGGTACTGTCTCATTCTCATTATCTCTTTGGTTAACTAGTGCAGTTGAACTTAGAACTGATTTTCATTCTGCATGGTTAATCCATTTTAAATGATTGTCTTTCTTCTGGCCCCTCATTCTTACTTTGTTTTCATATGTATCCTGCCTGCAGCTATATGTTGAGCTTATCTATTTTGTTAACCATTATGTTATTTTCCCTTTGTTTATTTATATCCTTTTTGACAAAATCATCTCCAATAAATCATTTTGATAAAGGGGGACACTTGTTCTTATCAGCAATGTTGTGTTCATGGATCAAATATAAGTTTATTTTTCCTTGGGTCTTGTTTTCTTGGTGTTGCATGGCACAGGCTTGGTTTCAAGATATCCTTTAAGCTTGCTTTCTAAATATTAAATCCACAGCCATTATCTTCATTAGTGAAGTAGTAATTTCTGCAAATTTGTTCTATTATCACTTTCTGAACACAGCCGTAATTTTCTATGCATTTAAGATTAGTTGGTTAAAACATTTTTTTAATCTTTTATTTGTTTTTTTGTTAACTGCTGCTTAAGGTTTGTCTGCCCTTTGGTATGGAAATTAATGATTGTATATTGGTTGCTGCCCAGGCTAGTGGCAAGAAGGATTTTGAGGTAGGCAATGAGTTGCAAGTCAAATGTTCATCTTTCAATAGCAAAGGGATTCCAGTCATGTCTATTATGGTGGATGAGGAATAATTTTATAATGAACGTCATTTTCGGAGAATAATGTTGCAGAATATAGATGCTGACCGGCAAACATCCATTCAAAGGAATCCTTGTTCTATCGTGAAAGATGTCCTGGCCAAAATTTTGATGAAGCTGCCGTGCGAGGAGGTTGGTGTGCATTCAGGACAGATGAAGCCTTTGTTACGAGCCTGACCTATGGAAACATTGGGAATGAGACAAGTTAAAAGTGGTTCTGATCTGAATCATTCTGAACTTTCAACTAACTTGTCATGTCCTAAAATGCTTGACATGATTTGGTCCTGACCTCAAAAGTTTTGAGTAGGTGGGTTTTCTTGCATGCATGAATTGGATAAGTTTGAGTCTAGTTTCAAGTTAATTTTAAGTTGGAGTTTATATTTTAAAATTTATTAAAAATTTAATCAAATCAAATCACTTATTAATTGATGTTTAATTGTTTTTTAATAAAATTTAATAAGATTTGATTCAATTTGATTAAGTTTTTGATAGATTTTAAAAAATAAGTTTTAATTTAAAATTGGTTTTAAATTGGAACAAAACATTTTTTTATTATATTTTATTAGGAGTAATTGATATTGATGCAATGTGTAGCTTTCTGACCTCTGCTTAGGGGATGATAAAGTTTCTTCTATATATTGAAGAAACAAGAAAAGTATAGCTGGTGTCAATTGTTTTTGACCCATCAAAGATGTTTTGCTGTTTCTTTGGTCAGACGATCTTCTGATTATTATTTTTTTCTTTTGGTCTGGCACAGTGAGCATTCAAATGGATCTACTTTCTCCTTTGTTTCCATTTTGGTTTCTTTTGTCCCACTACGAATCAATTTCATCTGTTTCTTTTTAGAAGTCGTTCCGATTTCGTTAAGATTATATTTTTCCTCACCTTTACGTGGGATTTATTAGTGACGTTCACGTGTATAAACAAGAAATGAATGTTGGTTTAGTTTCAAGTTATTTTTAAGTTTGGAATTTTTTTTTTAAAATTGATCAAAAGTTTAATGAAATCACTTGTTAATGGATGTTTAATTGTTTTTTAAATAAAATTTAATAAAATTTAATTAAGTTTTTGATAAATTTTAAAAATAAATTTTAATTTAAAATTGATTGTTAGTTGGATCTAAACATTTTTTTTATATATTTTATTAGGAGTAATTGTTATTGATGCAATGTGTAGCATTCTGAGCTCTGCTGAAGGGATGATACAGTTTCTTCTATATATATATATTAAAGAAACAAGAAAAGTGTGGCTGATGTCAATGGTTTTTGACCCATCATAGATGTTATGCATCTTTCTCTATTGACTAATGCATTGCTCTTTACTGTCTTCATGATCATCTCAGATGTATCAGCATTTGACTTTGAAAGGCTACACAAAAATCTCTAGTAAACATGGTTGAGAGCATATCGGGCGGTAAAGTCATTGTATGTAACGATCCATCTCGAGTTGATCATTTTCGAGACGGTATCATCACATTTTGAAAATCTCAGCATGACACATATATACAACAATTAAGTAAAATAAAACTAAGAATTTTCATTGTAACTTTCAACGGGGTAGGTATATCAATTTGATATAATTTAAACATAATATATAACTTAACATGTATGAATATTTATAAAAAAAAAAATTTATTTTTTATTTTCTCATTTGTCTGATAATATTGACACGTACGTAGCTTACAGAAATTTCTTGTGTCTGGTTTTCAACCCACTAGACTATTTGTCCTGCCTGTTACTTGAAATTATTGTACAATGAGGGATGAGCTTCACAAGCTCAGTGAATTAAATTTACTAAAAGTATTCTATCTGCATAATCAGCCCATTTATATTAAAACATTTATCTCTTATACAACTGGATAATAATGTATAGTCTAACATTTCAATAATTACTATCACATCATTTTCTCATTGTAACTGTCTCTATAAATAAATTCATACTATTACACCATACATCAACATTACAGTAATGCAAGCAATAATTAAAGTATATGCAATGCATGAATGATTATGATGGGAACGTCTTCCCACTTGTCGACATGTTATTATTATCTTAGACCGGCTCCCTCCCGGTTCTTTACAGCTTATCCCAGCTGTCACAGAATTTATTTCCAGCATACACCGGCTGTCACAGTTGTTCTATTATACCGGCCCTTTCCTGGTTCTTTCAGTTATATTATTAAATGCATATGCATATGATCAACGACATGAAATATGCATATGAACAGTAATATAACAATAACATGCATAAAAATATTTAAATTGACTACCTTGATCATTCTCAATTTATCATTGAAATAAATTCTCCAAAATTTCTCTTCTTATATATCACGTCAATTTAATTTATCTACCACAAAAAACATAAGATAATAATTTATTTTAATATTTTTACTATATATTTGATTTGATTTGATTTTATTTATTTAGACTACTTAAAGTAAATCCAACTCACCACATAGCACTTAAAACTACCCGTGGATCACTTCCTTGCTTTTTTCGTTCTTCTCCGAAATTTCCCTCGGTTGTTGACCGCCAACACCTAATATAATATTTGTATTAAATTTCTAATAATTCGGGAAAACTTTATGAATGTTAAAAACTCAAAAATAAACACTATGTTATTACCTTCTATTTTTCTTATAACGTCTCGTGACTTTCTATAAAATTTCGCAATAAACTCCTTCAAAATTTTGCTGTTTCGACTCTTCTTTTAGGTCTCCAAATGTTTAAAGAAAACGAATAATTTAAAAGATTAAATGAATTCGGTACGTAATTATAAATTTTTACACAAGTATAATATACAAGTATAGTATAGTATAGTATAGTATATATATACAAGTATAATATACAAAGTTTGGTTTTGTAAAAAAAAATCTGCAACCGCCCGCCACCAAAATCTTCCACGTTAAAATATTGCTGGAAGACATGCATAGCACCAATATTACATTTGGCAGCAGGTGGCGTCCTGTAATTTATTATTATTATTATTTTTTTTTCTTTCTTTCTTTCTTTCTTCTACTTTCTTCTGGATCACATGCTATCACATCTACTTCAGCAAAATTCAAGCCATCAAACTTGACTCCTTAAGTTGTTAGCTAATAAATTTGGATGCCACATTGGAAATGCACTTGCAGCCAAAAACTGAAGCAAATCCTTAAATCCATTCCCCAATAGGAAAAATATCCAACAGTTTGCTGGTTGTATCACATACTTACTTACCATCCTAGATCCTGCAACGTGGTTACACTATTGATCTGACATTTTTACCATATGAATAAAATTCATTCTAAAAATAAAATTAATATATAAAATATTAAACTTAAATAAACAAGATACCAAGTTAAAAGAAAAGCTTATCACGTTTATAATTTCTGTTTATGTGATTTGAAAGATAAAAAGGTTATCATTTGTCCTAGTATTTTTTTTAATCATAATTTTGTTAGAAAAGAAAAATAATTAAATATCAAAAGAAGTTAAACCGTGAGTACCACTCATTATGACATACTTAAGAATAACGAGTACACGTTAGGAAGAGGATAAGCATTGGCATATTTGTCTAATATTCTTTTAAATCAAATTTTAAGTTATAGTTTATTTTTTAAAATGTACTAAAAAACTTAGTTGAATTGAATCAAATTTGATTAAATTTCATTAAATAACAATTAAACATTAATTAATAGGTCATTTGATTTAATTTAATTTTTGATGAATTATAAAAAAGTTTAACTTAAGATTAACTTTAAACTGGAACCAAACATCGCTTATATATGATTTTAGATTTATTCATTTAGAAATGTTAATTTTCAATTGAATGTATGTGGGTTTTTTTTTTATTATTATTATAAAATTGTTGACTTTTCGCATTTAAAAGATATATATATATATATATTATTTTAACCTATGTCATATTTATTAAATTATTTATTTGCCATTATTTTACAAACACAGGTGTTACAATTCTAGCCATTTTACAAAAATTTCGTCCCCGAAATTTCCTTACTTAAAATTAAGAAAATAGTTGAGGCTAATCCTTCCTCATTCTTGCTTCATATTCCCACGTGACTTCTTCGACATCTTTGTTCCGTTATAATACTTGAATCAAAAGAATGTCTTTATTGCGCAAGACTTGTTCCTTTCTATCTAAGATTATGACTGGTACTTGCATAAAAGTAAAATCTTCCTGAAATTCTATCGCTTGATTCAAGATAATATATGATTCATCGTGTAAGTACTTTCTTAGCAGGGACACGTGAAACAAATTATGTAATTGGTTTAATTCTGGGGGCAAATCCAATAGGTATGTACTAGTCCGATTCTCTTGATCACACCTCATAGGGCCCCACAAATCTCGGACTCAGCTTTCCCTTCTTTTTAAATATCAAAATTCCCTTCCATTGAGATATCTTAAAAAATGCTCAATCACCAACTTGGAACTCGAGAGGTCGTCTTCTATTATCAACATAACCCTTTTGTCTGTTTTGGGCTGCTCTGAGGTTCTCTCTAACCAGTTTGATCCTCTTAGTAGTCAAGTCTATCATTTTTGGCCCATATATCTTTATCTCTCCAACTTTTTCCCAGCATATAGGAGTTCTATACCTTCTACCATATAAAGCCTCAAAGGGTGCCATCCCGATACTAGTTTGATACTGATCATTGTATGCAAACTCGATCAAAGGCAAATAAGCATCCCAGCTCACTGAGAAACTCAATACACTTGCCCTCAGCATATATTCTAGTATTTTGATGATTCTCTCCGTTTGCCCATCAGTTTGTGGATGAAAAGCTGTACTAAACTGTAATTGCATACCCATAGCTTCTTGGAAACCCCTCCAAAATCTAGAGGTAAATCTAAAATCTCTATCTGAAATAATGCTCAAGGGTACTCCATGTAATTTTACTATCTCAGCTGCATACTACTCAACCAACTTTTCTGGACTCCATGTAGTTTTAATAGGAAGAAAATGTGAAGACTTAGAAAGTCTATCCACTATAACCCAGACGATGTCATGCTCTATCCGGGTACGGGAAAAACCAGAGACAAAATCCATACTCACATTTCCCCATGGCCATGCAGGGAAGAGGTTGTAATAAACCTGTTGGATGTCTATTATCATATTTCACCTGTTGACAAGTCAAATACCTAGAGATATATTCTGCTACATCCTTCTTCATCTCTGACCACCAATAATTCTGTTTCAATCCCTGTACATCTTATTATTACCTGGGTGCATGGAATATACAGAATCACGAGCTTCCCTTAATATCTCATTTCTCATCTCCACATCATTAGGAACACAAACTCTATGCCCCAATACTACCATGTCATCTTCTCTAATTCTAAACTCAGTTGACTTCCCACTCAACACTTCCCGCCTGATCTTCTCTATCCCTTCATCACTACCCTGCATCTGTAATAAACGATCAATAATAGGAGATTGTATCATCATATTTTCTATCAATACTCCTCTATCATTGACACTTAACTGCATCCTCATTCTTCTTAATTCTATCATCAAGCTAGTATTATGACTGCTAATAACAGCTAATCTCCTTGTAGCCTTTCTACTCAATGTATCAGCTACTACATTAGCCTTTTTTGGATGATAGTGAATTGTACAGTCATAATCATAGATCAACTCCATCCACCTCTTTTGCCTCAAATTCAACTCCTCTTGGGTTGGTAAATGCATCAAGCATTTATGATCAGTAAAAATCTCACAATTGGCTCCATATAGATGATGTCTCTATATCTTCAAAGCAAAAACTATGATAGCCAATTCTAAATCATGGGTCGGGTAATTCCTCTCATGGTTCTTCAATTGCCTAGATGCATAAGCTATAACTCTCCCATGTTGCGTCAGGACACACCCAACCCTTGATGAGACGCATCACTATAAACCACAAATCCTTCATTACAAGAATGAAGCCCTAATACTAGGGCAGTAGTCAGTTTTTCTTTCAGCAGTTGGAAACATTTCTCGCATTCCTCTGACCATCTAAACTTCACATCCTTCCTGGTCAATTTAGTCAAAGGTCCAACAATTATAGAAATTTTTTGGATAAATCTTCTATAATAACCAGCCAACCCCAAAAAACTTCTAATTTCAGTTACACTTGTGGGTCTTTCCCAATTCAACACTGCTTCTACTTTTTGTGGGTCAACTACTATACCTTCTCCCGACACAACATGCCCCAAGAAAGATATCTCGCTCAACCAAAACTCACATTTAGAGAACTTTGCATATAATTTCTCTCTCCTTAGAATCTCCAACACAATCTCCAAATGTTGTATATGCTCCTCTTCATTCTTGGAATATACCAAAATATCATTAATAAACACAATCACAAATCTATCCAAGAATGGTTTAAACATCCGATTCATAAGATCCATAAATGCTGCAGGAGCATTAGTTAAGCCAAATGGCATCACCAAGAACTCATGATGGCCATAACGTGTCCTAAAAGCAGTCTTAGGCACGTCCCACTCCTTTATCCTCAATTGATGATAACCTGACCTCAGGTCTATCTTAGAAAACACTCTAGCTCCCTATAGCTGCTTGAATAAATCATCTATCCTAGGCAAAGGATATCTATACTTGATGGTGATCTTATTCAGTTGTCTATAATCAATACACAATCTCATTGTCCCATCCTTCTTCTTAACAAATAACACAGGGGCTCCCCAGGGTGATATACTAGGTCGGATAAACTGTTTATCTAGCAACTCCTGAAGCTAAACTTTCAGCTCTCTCAATTCAGCTGGTGCCATTCTGTAGGGTGCTATGGATATGAGTGCTGATCCTAGAATCACCTCAATAGAAAACTCAATCTCTCTATTGGGAGGCAACCCAGTCAACTCTTCAGGGAAAACATCAGAAAAATATTTTACTACCAAGATTTCTTCTAACTTCTTACTCTTCTTGCTAGAATCCATTACATATGCCAAATATCCCTCATAATCCTTCTTCAACCATTTACTAGCAGTTAAGGCAGAAATAAGACAATTAGCCAATATCTTATGTTCCCCCTGAAAATTAAACTCTTCCTGCCCGGGTATCTTGAACACCATATTTTTCCTAAAACAATCTACCCAAGCATGATATGCAGATAACCAATTCATCCCCAGAATTAAATCAAAATCTGTCATATCTAAAGGCAATAAATCAACTTTAAATTCTTTATCAGCAATATTAATCACACAACCTTGATAGATTGTCCTGATAATAACTCTATCTCCAGTAGGAACCTCAACAACAATAGCATGCATCAAAGGACTAGCACTAGCATCAATAGATTTCATATAAATACTAGATGCAAAGGAATTGGTTGCACCATGATCAATCAATAATCTAGCAAGCCTACCAAGGATAGATATCATACCCAAGACAACATCAGGAGTGACTTGTGCATCCTGTTGAGTCAATGCATAGACTCTGCTATCTCTGGACTGAAATTAACTGCCACATCCTCGCTCAGCCACTGATCCTCGTCCTCTGCCTTGCATGCTCCTTGATCCATTGCCTCTCTCCATCGGTCTTCTCCCGACACTTCCAATGCTTACATCAGCAGATTTTCCCGCTTGACAATCTGCAGCAACATGTCCTCCTCCACCACATACAAAGCATATTTGTGTAGGGCAATACCGAGACAAATGCCCCGTCTGATTACATTTAAAGCAAACTCTTGGCTCTCGACTGTACATCAGATTACTACTTCTCCTTGGTGGCACACTTACTTCTCTACCATAACTCCCAAAACTAGGGGTCCCACCAGTATTACTCTAAGGTACAGAAGCAACAGATCCTGCGTGCCTCTGACTCTGTACTACATTTCCTTGTGACAAGGAATGCTCTTTCTAGGGTGGTCTTCCACCCTGTACACCCATACTGCTACCACCTCTAGGTCCTTCAAATCTAGACATCTTCAGTCAATCCCTCCTACCCCTCAACTCCATCAGATCCTTCTCAATCTGCAATGCTTTATCCATCAACATAGCATAATTCCTTATGCCTATATAAGATAGTTTAGTCCGAATATCATAGTGTAATCCGTCTTAAAATCTTTTACATTTTCTCTCCTCCGTATTCACCAATTCAGGTAAAAACCTTGACAGGGCTATGAATCTACTATCATATTCAGCCACCGATAAAGTTCCCTGCCTTAGGTGAATATCTCATTCTTGTTGTGCTCGAAAGGTGTCTGGGAAATACTTTGCAAAGAATTGCTCCTTAAACTTATTCTAAGTCAAAGGTTGATCTACCCGTGTGCTTACCCTGGGCAAAATTTCCTCCCACCATTGAGAAGCCTCACCCTCCAGCATAAACGAAGCAAAAGCCACCTTTTGTCTATCAAACACTGGTAAGACCTCAAAATATTTCTCCACATACCGAATCCACAACTTCCACCAGATTTACAAATCCTCTAAAAGACTGAGGTTTAAACTTAAGAAACCTCACAAAACAATCACCTTGTATCTCCTGTGCAAACACACCTCCCTCATGACCTTTTTGCCTCACCACATCCGGTTCTCTTATACCTCTTTCTTCTAACCTTCTCTAGTAGTTTCCTCCGCTGCAGTCATCCTCTCTATAGCACGATTTAGGGCTTCTCTCAATTCATCATTCCTACCCTCAGATACTCTCCCAGCTCTACTGGTACTAGCTACACTATCAACATGTTCCCTCGCGCGAATTACGGACTCAACTTCCTCCTCTACTTCAGTCCTCCTAAAAATTGGGGGTCTACCACGTCCCCTCTGATTCATAACTCTACCTTTAGCTCACGCACGACCACGTGTCATCCTCAGACTCTACATTTAAAAATACAGTTTATTTAGATCTTCCACTTTTTAAGTTCTCATGTAGTCACAGAATCTTAAAACCTAATGCTTTGATACCAAAATTGTAACGACCCATCCCGGGTTGGCCACCCCCAAGACGGTATTATTACATTTTGAAAATCCCAGCATGACACATATATGCAACAATTAAGCAAAATAAAACTAATAAGAATTTTCACTGTAACCCTCAACCCTCAACAGGGAAGGTACATCAATCTGATATAATTTAAACATAATATACAACTTAACATGCATGAATATTTAAAAATAATTTTTTTTTATTTTTTATTTCTCATTTGTCTGAGGATATTGACACGTTCGTGGCTTACAGAAATTTCTTGCGTCTGACTCTCAACCCACCATACTATTTGTCATGTCTGTTACCTGAAATCATTGTACAATGAGGGATGAGCTTCACAAGCTCAGTGAATTAAATTTACTAAAAGTATTCTATTTGTATAATTAGCCCATTTATATTTAATATTTATCTCTTATACAACTGGATAATAACGTATAGTCTAATATTTCAATAATTACTATCATATCATTCTTCTCCGTCTTTTTCTCATTGTAATTGTCTCTCTCTGATGCTAATCAATCTATAAATAAATTCACACTATTACACCACATATCAACATGCAGTAATGCAAGCAATAATTAAAGCATATGCAATGCATGAATGATTATGATGGGAATGTCTTCCCACATGTCGACAGGTTATTATTATCTTAGACCGCCCCCCTCCCGGTTCTTTACAGCTTATCCCGACTGTCACATAATTTATTTTCAGTATATACCAGTTGTCATGGTGTCCCTTTTATTTCCACCATATACTGGCTGTCACGGTTTTTCCATTAGACCGGCCCCTTCCCGGTTCTTTCAGTTATATTATTAAATGCATATGCATATGATCAACAACATGAAATATGCATATGAACAGTAATATAACAATAGCATGCATAAAAATATTTAAATTGACTACCCTGATCATTCTAAATTTATCATTGAAATAAATTCCCCAAAAATTTCTCTTCTTATATATCACATCAATTTAATTTATCTACCCCAAAAACATAAGATAGTAATTTATTTTAATATTTTTACTATATATTTGATTTGATTTGATTTATTTAGATTACTTAAAGTAAATCTAACTCACCACGTAGTACTTAAAACTACCCGTAGATCACTTCCTTGTCTTTTCCGTTCTTCTTCTAAATTTCTCCCGGTTGTTGACCGACAACACCTAACATAATATTTGTATTAAATTTCTAATTATTTCTTCAATTTTTTATAAACCACATCCTTTGAAAATTCTCACTTTGAATTCGAGAAAATTTCATGAATGTTAAAAACTCAAAAATAAATATTGTGTTATTACTTTCTATTTTTCCGATAACGTCTCGTGACTCTCTATAAAATTTTGCTATACACCGCTTCAAAATTTTGTTATTTCAATTTTTTTTGGGTCTCTAAATGTTTAAAGAAAACGAATAATTTAAAAGCTTTTTTTTCGTAATTATAAATTTTTACACAGGTATATATATATATATATATATAAAACCAAAGTTTGGTTTTGTAAAAAAAAAATCTGCAACCGCCCCCCACCAAACTCTTCCACGTTAAAGTATTACTGGAAGACATGCATAGCAACAATATTACATTTGGCAGCAGGTGGCAGCACCTGCTGCCACATGTCCTATGCCACCTGCTGCCACATGTCCTGTAATTATTATTATTATTATTTTTTCCTTTCTTCCTTCTTCTTTCTTCTGGATCACATGCTATCACATCTACTTCAGCAAAATTCAAGCCATCAAACTTTAGACTCCTAAAGTTCTTAGCTAATAAATTTGGATGCCACATTGGAAATGCACTTGCAGCCAAAAACTGAAGCAAATCCTTAAATCCATTCCCCAATAGGAAAAATATCCAATCGTTTGCTGGTTGTATCACATACTTATTTACTTAGCATCCTAGATCCTGCAACGTGGTTACACTATTGATCTGACATTTTTACCATATGAAATTAAATTCATTCTAAATATAAAATTAATATATAAAATATTAAACTTAAATAAACAAGATACAAAGTTAAAAGAAAAGCTTATCACGTTTATAATTTCTGTTTATGTGATTTGAAAGATAAAAAGGTTATCATTTGTCCTAGATTTTTTTTTAATCATAATTTTGTTAGAAAAGAAAAATAATTAAATATCAAAAGAAGTGTAACCGTGAGTACCACTCACTATAACATTCTTAAGAATAACGAGTACACGTTAGGAAGAGAATAAGCATTGGCATATTTGTCTAATATTCTTTTAAATCAAATTTTAAGTTATAGTTTATTTTTTAAAATGTACTAAAGTCGAATTGAATCAAATTTGATTAAATAATAATTAAATATTAATTAATAGGTTATTTGATTTGATTTGATTTAATTTAATTTTTGATGAATTATAAAAAATTTAACTTAAGATTAACTTTAAACTGGAACCAAACATCGTTTATATATGATTTTAGATTTAATTCATTTAGAAATGTTAATTTTCAATTGAATATATATGGGTTTTTTATTATTATAAAATTGTTGACTTTTCGCATTTAAGAGATATATGTATTATTTTAACTCTATGTCATATTTATTAAATTATTTCTTCGCCATTATTTTACAAACACGGGTGTTATACTGTACGCGACAGATCCGCGACACGGTGCCGTAGATCTCCAACGGCAGTGCGCGACACTATGTGACATATATGGTAGGAGGGAGAAGAAGAATAGGAAGAGAAAGATGAAAGGAGAAACAAATGGAAGAAAAAAATCATGTTCGTGATTTTGTTGGGAGAGATGATGAGATTTAGGGAAGAAAATTACTGCTTAAGGTCACCTAGAATGCCTTTTAGGATGGAATCAAACCACTTATTAATTGATATTTTATTATTTTTTAAATAAAATTTAATAAGATTTGTTTAAACTTTTAATAAATTTTAAAAAATAAGTTTTAATTTAAAATTGATTTTAAGATGGATCCAAATATTTTTTTTTTATATTTTATTAAGAGTAATTATTATTGATGCAACGTGTAGCTTTCTGACCTCTGCTGAAGGGATGGTAAAGTTTCTTATATTATTGAAGAAACAAGAAAAGTAGAGCTGGTGTCAATGGTTTTTGACCCATCAAAGATGTTTTGCTGTTTCTTTGGTTAGACGATCATCTGATTATTATTTTTTTCTTTTGGTCTGGCACATTGAGCATTCAAAAGGATCTACTTTCTCCTTTGTTTCCATTTTGGGTTCCTTTTGTCACACTACTTATGAATCAATTTCCTCTGTTTCTTTTTATAAATTATTCCGATTTCGTGAAGATTATCTTTTTCCTGTCACGTTTACTTGGGATTTATTAGTGATGTTCACGTGAACAAATGAGAAATGTATATTGGCGATGTTTGAGTCTAGTTTCAAGTTAATTTATAGTAAATTCTATTTTTAATTTGTCTTGTGTTTTTATTGGGTTTATGAAATTTAAAACATTTCTAATAGGTCTTTTAAGTTTGATTATTGTTCTAATAAGATCCTTCACCTAAATGATATGGTAATTTAATCCTAGATGGTATCTTATGTGGCTTTAGCCAGTAAAAAAAGGTCATTTTTCCGCAAATTTCATCATCTCTTCCAACAAAATTATGAGCAAGATTTTTTTTCTTCCATTTCTTTCTTTCAATGAATAAACCCATCAAAGTTTTCAGACTTCTAAACTGGAGACATCTTTTAAGTGTAGACTATCTTCGTAGAATTGGTGAAATAGTAGTAGTCCATGACAGAGAATTGAGAGCATGACTAATCACAACATTATTTTCCTACTTATATATAGGGCATGAGCTCATAGCTTTCCTTGAGCATTAGGTAGCATGAAAAAGGGAATAATGCACTGAGATTTCTTACTATTTTAAATTTAGATTTTTTTAAAAATAAAGGGTGAAATTCATTTATCCAAGAGAAACAGTACAACAAAAGCACAAAAAACTTATGCATCTTTCTCTATTAACTTATGCTTGTCTTTTTTTTTTTTTTTTTTTTTTTTTTTTTTTTTTCTGTCTTCGTAATCACCTCAGATGCATCACCGTTCGACTTTGAAAGGCTACACAAAAATCTCTGGTAAACATAGTTGAGAATAGGTCGGGTAGTAGAGTGGTGTGCGATAGATCCGCGATGCTATTTTGAAGGTGTTTTGTTTTTTTCTTTAACTTCTTCAATTTTATTATAGTACCAATATTTTTTTTTTAAATTTTTCGTGGATCCATTAAATAGATACTTGAGAGATACATTTACTTGTAGAATTTTTTTAAATTTTTTTCCAGAAAATTTATCTAAAATATGTCCCATAAATACAAAATTTTTCTGAGAAACTGATAAATTTTCTACAACTAAATGCACCTATTTTTTTTATTTCCTTTTTTTCTTTTTCTTTTACTTCTTGATAAAGTAGTAACATTCTTTTTGGATTCAAGAGGTAAATACTTAGGTTGCGTTTAGTTGTAAAAATATGAGAATTTATTAAAAATTTCTAAAAAGAGGTAAAATTTTGAGAATTTTCCATAACTAAATACACCTTTATTTTCCCCTTATGATTTTTTTTGATATAATGTTAGTCATGACTATTCAGTCAACTAAAAATCTTATCCTGAAATTAAAGGATAAGGATTCATCTCTTATCAGTTGGAAAACCTCAACCAAAATCAAAGAATATTTATCTTGAAATAGATAATGCCATATTTGATCATCAGTTAGAGATGATCATAAAATATGGATAAGAACATATCTGATCATCAGTTAGAGATGATTAGGAAATATGATAAACATTATTCATAGTTGAATTTCAAAGAGGTGGTTTTTAGGGGGCAGAGATGAGGCTGAAAACCTTTATAAATAGATGGGAGGATCCCATTGTTGAACATGCTGAAACCAAGCAAGAATTAGTTATCATCGAAGCCTCTTGTAATCTTTCATCTTTCTTCTTATTTTCATTGATATTATTTTAGAAATTCCAAACACTGGTATGATCAGAGCTAGAAATTACATTGAAAACCGATTTTTTCCACCTGAAACACAAAGTCGACTAGTAGAATCATAAGTTGCCTAGCAGCCAACAGTCACCTCCTCAGTCGCCTATCCTAGAGTTTGCATAAACTTTTTCTTCTCTGTACCAAAAAGATTAGATTATATTTATACCTTTTTAATTTCAAGTAACCAAGTTATTTAATTTTTATCAAAAATTTTATTTTTATTTTTAAAAAAAAAATCTTTTCAAAACAGTCTTTTTTGTAAAACAAATTGATTGCTTCTGAATTAGCAAAAATTGAACAACTCAATGGCGCCAACTATGATGTGTGGAGTAGAAAAATTACGTATGGCCTAATCCATGACAATGTTGATTATGTAATCGATGACACTACTCCAACTCTCGTTGAGAATCCTACTGATACTCAGAAAAGAGAGTTCGAGCAATGGCAAATAAATGAAAATAAGGCGAAGAGCCTTATGTTGATGTTCATGGAGGATAATCTTATAAAAGTTTTTGAAAATTATAAAACTGCAAAAGATTTATGGATGACCATCAAGGAAAAGTATGACACAATTTCTGAGGTGAACATACAACTTCTCCTTTATAACTACAATACCTGAAGGAGAGTGAAAATGTCATGGACCATTGCAATAAGATGTTGATAGGACTTGTGAACATGTGAGTCAAAATAATATTTTTACCACATCTCATGAATAATGGAGTGTGTTATCTCACGGATAATGGGAGCATAACATCTCATGAATAGTTGGAGCATTGATATGGTATCTCACAGATAGTTATGGCTAAGTAACCAAGTAGGAGATGTTAGTTATGGCTACTAAGCTAACTGAAGATCTTATCCTGAAATTAAAGTATAAGGATTCATCTATTATAAGTTAGGAAATCTCAACCAACATCAAAGATTACTTATCCCGAAATGGATAAGGTCATATCTGATTTGCAGATAGAAATGATCAGGAAATATGGATAACAACATATTTGATCATTAGTTAGAAATAATTAGGAAATATGGATAAAAATTAACCATATTTAAATTTTAAAGAAACAGTTTTTAGGGGGCAGAGATGAAGCTGGAAGCCTCTAAAAATAGATGGGAGGATGCCATTGTTGAACACATTAAAACCAAGAGAAAAATCAATTATCATCGGAGCCCTTTGTAATCTTTCATTTTTTTCTTATTTTCGTTGATATTGTTCTAAAATTCCCAAAAACTTAAACCTAACATATACGATGTAGAATTGTACAGAATAATGAGATTATACATTACATTTTTCCATTTATACATTTTTTTTTTGGGATTTTAAGTGCCATAGGCTTTAAATTGATGCATTTATGTTATCTTAGCAGATTGGTTAGGTTTATATTGGTGCTCAGAAAACCTCAGTTGTAGTTGAAATTTTCCCACTTTAATCAAGCCATTCAACTTAGTTAATCAGTTCATTAATCAATAAGTTTAAAGAAACTTTTAAGAGATCCCCAACTATTTTAGTGAATGTTCATTTTGGAATCATTTCTCAAATTTCATTTCATAAATGGAATTCAATTCGTTTGATCATAACATAATCTTGGTATCACATTAATTAATAGTAGGAATTGTATTACACCTATAAAAAAATTTATTACACCCATTTAAAATGATTTCTTAATAAATAGAGTTAATTAAGTGATTACCCTTAGAACTTTGGTTGCTTATGAGACTTTAAGTTATCTTATTGGAGATTGTTTTCTTACTTTCTTTTTTGACTTTCGAAATTTGTGTGAAACCAAATTTCTTAATAATCCTTTAGGCATCGATTAACTTGCAAGAAACTATTGGCAAAAATACCCACCGTCAACAATTAATCAAGTATCACAATTCTAACCAAAGATCACAGATTAAATATAATAATCACTAAGCCAATGCGGAAATAAAAAACGATAAACACCAAATAAAGCAATAAACCAAGAACACAAGAATTTATGTGGAAAACCCTCCAGTGTAGAGGAAAAAAACCATGGGGCAAAAATAACTCCACTATGTAAATAGCAATTACAAAGTTTATGTCCCAAGTTTATGGCCAAACTTGAGACCCACAACATTTGGTGATATTAAAAAATTACCTCTCTAGGGAAAATTACTGTTGTACTACCAACCGCTGAAATTTGAGAAGTCTCTATACTTCACCAAAATCAGACATCATGATAGAAACTGCAAGCACCAAGTAACTTGATTCTCTGTAACCAAACATTCTAAATAATAGCCTAGAGAAAATCTCAAATTATTGTAAACAATTTCTCTCTGTTTAACTCTCTCGGCTAAAAGAAAAAAATTTTCTTTGTACCTCACGATAGAGCTCTATTTTTTCTTTTTCCTCTTTAACTCACATACATTTTGAAGAATGAAAACTCATATATATAGCCACTGCAATAGAAGAATTTCACTCTTAGAAAGCTTCGTAATGTGTGTCCTACATTAAGTAGAAATCCTAGCTCAGCCACCAATACAAGCCTACTTGATTTCCTTTTTGTATTGTTGCAAGGGCCACCATATAACAAATGACTAAAATTTCTTTTTTTTTCTTTTGTTTTATTTCTTTAATGTTAATCGGTTGGACTTACAAGCCCAACAATCTGCCCCTCCAGCCCATAAGGGAGAGAATTACCATGCGACTCACTTAGAGTCCATTTTGGCTAACATCGAATAAAACTCAAGCTTTTTTCTAGGAACAACCTTTTTCATCATGTCAACGACATTTTTATTTGTGTGAATCTTTTCTAGCTTCATCAACTATCTTTCAATCACCTCGCGAATCCAATGATATCTCACCTCAATGTGCTTCGTACGTGAATGATACAAGGTATTTTTGCTTAGATCCATGGCACTCTGACTATCACAAAAACCCACATAATCTTGTTGCTTCAAACTCAATTCTTGAAGAAACCTCATGATCCAAAACATCTTTTTCCCTGCTAAGTTCGGTGCAATATACTTAGCCTCTATAGTTGATAAGGCAACACTATTTTATAGTCTTAATTGGTATGAGACAACTCCACCTGCGAAAGTGAACAAAAACCCCAATGTAGACTTTCTAGTATCAAGATCGCCTGCCATATCTGAAGCTGTATAACCTTTAAGAACTGGTTTTGAACTCCTAAAACTCAAACACAACTTAGATGTACCTCTGAGATATCTTAAGGTCCAATTTACTGCTTCCCAATGACTTTTACCTAGATTAGACAAAAACCTGCTAACCACACCAATAGCATGAACAATGTATGGTCATGTGCAAACCATAGCATACATTAAGCTACCGATTATAGAGAAGTAAAGATTTGTTGACATCTATTCATTTTCTTCTTTTGTTGATGGATATGACTTCTTATTCAATTTAAAATGGTTGGCAAGAGGAGTACTGACTAATTTTAAATGCTTCATGTTGAACTTTTCAAGTACTCGTTCAACATAACTTTCTTGTGATAACCACAATATTTTGGATTTTTTATCACAAATAATCTGCATTCTCAAAATCTATCTCGTTGGTCCCAAGTCTTTCATGTCAAAGAACTTAAACAATTCATCTTTCAACTTACCAATCATCTTAACATCTTGTCTCATAATCAACATATTATCAACATACAGCATAAGAATAATAAAGTTACCATCAAGGAATTTCTTGACATAAACACACGGATCTGCAACTGTCCTCTGGTAACTATGATCCACAATAAATGAATCAAACTTCTTGTACCACTGTCTTAGAGCTTGTTTTAATCTGTACAAACTCTTCTTCAGCCTGCAAACCATGTTTTCTTCCCCTTTTACTTCAAATCCTTCTGGTTGAACAATATAAATCTCCTCATGCAAATCACCATGAAGAAACAACATCTTCATATCTAACAGCTCAAGCTCAAGATTCAAACTAGCCATCAAACCAAGTACAACTCGGGTAGAACTCATATTTATCACTGGAGAGAAAATTCCATCGAAGTTTATTCCTTTATTCTAACTGAAACCTTTCACCACCAGTCGAGCCTTGCACTTCACTAGTTTTTCACCATATTTCTTTAGCTTGAACACCCATTTGTTCCTCAGTGCCTTTCTGCCTTTCGAAAAATCAACCAATTCATAAGTATTGTTTTGTTTCCAAAGAACCTATCTTTTCCTTCATTACTTTCATCCAACAATCTTTTTCTGCATATGACTGAACTTCTTAGAAGCTCTCTAACTCCCCCTCTAATCAGTAAGACATACTCAGAATTAGAGTACCTAGTTGACGATTGATGCTCTCTAGTTGATATTCTTAATTGAGGCCCTACAGTCTCCGGTGCAAGGGGCTACTCCCTTTGCTCAATATGCTTTGTATCATGCATGACATCATCATCAACTGTTAATGGCTCTTCATTACACATATGTTCTTTTTCTGTATCTCTCCTTCATCTACGGCACTTTCTGAAGAAGTAGGATCTATACAAAATTTTCAACTCTGCTTGTACTATGCTGTGTCTTTTCACTCTTCTCAATGTCAGCTAAAGTTTTATTTTCATTGAAGACAATATCACTGCTTCTGATAATCTCATTCTTTTCTGGATCCCATAACTTGTAACCAAACTCAGCATCCCCATAACCAACAAACACACAAGCAGCTACTTTTTCATCAAGTTTTGACCTCTTCTCTTTGAGAACGTGTGCAAAAGCTTTGCAATCAAACACCTTCAAGTGAGAATAAGAAATTTCTTGTCCAAACTCTTTATGGAATTTCAAAACCCAATGGAACTGATGGAGATCTATTAATTAGGTAGCAAGCTGTACGAACTGTTTCACCCCAAAATGGCTTAGGCAGCTTAGACATTTTGAGCATGCATCTAACTCTTTCCACTATTGTACGGTTTATCCTCTCAGCCACACCATTATGTTGTGAGGTACCAAGAACTGTCATCTCATGCCTGATGCCTAACTGTGAACAATAATATGTAAACTCATTAGAGGTATACTCTCCACCATTGTCAGTAAGGAAACATTTCAAATGATTCCCTGTCTCTCTCTCCACCATAGCATGAAACTTATGAAAATATTGAAATGTCTGGCTTTTGTTCTTCAATAAATAAACTCACACCTTTCGTAAAGCATCATCAATAAAAGTAACAAAATATCTATTGCCACCCAATGAGTTTACTTCAATAGGACGACAAACATCAGACTATACCAATTCTAATTTCTTTTGCTTTATTTTAAATGACTTACTAAAATAAAATCTATAATGCTTACCAAATAAAAAATAATCACATGGGTTCAGAGATATACCTTTGGAGGAAGGAATGAGTGACCTCCTAACTAAAATATGTAGCCCTTTCTCACTCATATGCGTCAACCTCTTGTGTTGCAAGTTTGGAGAAGCATCATCTTCAACTGGATTCGGCTCATTACCATACACTTTCACACGTGTCTTGTACAAGGTTCAACACATCTTTCCTCTCGCAACCACCAATGATCCTTTGGTCAGTTTCCACATTCCCTTACCGAAGTAGTGTTCATGCCCTTCTTCATCTAGGACATAAGTTTAAATTAGATTAAGACGCAATTCAGGAACATGTCGTACATTCTTCAAAGTCATAATGCACCCTACATCTGTTTATATGTGCACATCACCAATCCCCATATTTAGAGAAAAACCTGAGTTACCCATCTTCACTATACCAAAGTCTCCTGCTTTGTACATTGAAAAGAAATCCTAATGTGGAATACAATAGTAAGAAGCTGTTGAGTAAACCACCCAGTCAATACCAGAATCTGCAACATGATTGCACTCCTCAAAATCACAAGCAAGTAACATAAATTTTTCGTCATCTGAAACAACTGCTTTTGTGTTCTTGTCATTGATCTTCTCTTGATATTTCCCATCCTGTTGTTCCTGTTTCTAGGCCCAACAATTTCTCTTCATATGACCTAGTTTTATTGCAGTAATAAAATTTTACCTTATCTTTGGACTTTGACCTGTCTTCGGATTTACCATGACCTTTAGGACATCTACTCTTGTTCTCTGTGATAAGAGCTTGACCACTATCTGTGCCCAAATCTTTTCTACGATTCTCCTCGTTGAATCACCATAGACAAACTGAGCACACCATTCGGAGCAGAGTTACTAAATGACACTACCAAAGTCTCATAGCTACCAAGCAAAGTACCCAAAAGAAATAGTGATTGTAACTCATCATCTAACACTATTTTAATCGTAGACACTTGGTTTACAAGATCTTGAAAATCATTCAAGTGTTCGGCAATGGAACGTTTATCCTTGTACTTCAAATTCACAAACTTTTTCATCACAAAAGCTTTGTTATGAGCAGTCTTTCTTTCATAAAATGTCTCTAATTTTTCCCAAAGAGATTTGACATTTGTCTCTTTGGCCACATAATGGAACACACTAAGATCCACCCACTGTTCGATGGCACCAATTGTCTTCCTGTTCATTCTTTCCCACTCTTTATCAGTCTTGCCCTCTAACTTAGCTTCACCACCTTTAACAAGATTATATAGATCTTTGAAATAGAGATAATCTTTCATCTTCTGTTTCCAAACTGAATAATTAGAAGATGTCAATAAAATCATAGTACTAGATTTTTCATCCATGTTGATCAACACAAGCAACAAAAGTGTGTTTCCTTATTAACTACTGAGGCTGAGTATATTGCAGCGAACGAAGCAGGGAAATAGATGCTTTGGATGATGAGTTTTCTTCAAGAATTGGGTTTGAAGCAACAAGATTATGTGGTTTTTTTGTGATAGTTAGAGTGCCATGGATCTAAGAAAAAATACCACGTATCATTCATGTATGAAATGCATTGAGGTGAGATATCATTGGATTCGTGAGGTGATTGAAAGATAGTTGATGAAACTAGAAAATATTCACACAAATAAAAATATCGCTGACATGATGACAAAGGTTGTTCCTAGAGAAAAACTTAAGTTTTGTTCGGTGTTAGCCGGAATAGACTCCAAGTGAGTCGCATGGTAATTCTCTCCCTCATGGGCTAGAAGGGGAGACTGTTGGGCTTGTAAGTATAGCCCATTAACATTAAAGAAAAAAAAAAGAAAGAAAAAAAGAAGGTTTAGTCATTTGTTATATGTTGGCCCCTGCAACAATACCAAAAGGAAATCAAGTAGGCTTGTACTGGTGGCTGAGCTAGGATTTCTACTTAATATAGGACACGTATTACGAAACTTTCTAGGAGTGAAATTCTTCAGTTGCAGTGGCTATATATATGAGTTTTCATTTTTCAAAAATCGTGAGTTAAAGAAAACAAAGAAAAAATAGAGTTATGTCGTGAGGTACAAAAATAGTTTTTTTTTCTTCTTTTAGCCGAGTGAGTTAAAAGGAGAGAAATTGGTAAAAATAATTTGGGGTTTTCTCTATGCCATTATTTAGAGTGTTTGGTTACAGAGAATCAAGTTACTCATTGTTTGCAGTTTTCTATCACGATGTTTGATTTTAATGAAACACATTGATTTTTCAGATTTCAACAGTTGGTAGTATGATAGTAAATTTCCCCTAGAGTGGTAATTATGATTAGCCTTATAACCTTGTGAGCATGGCTTATCATAATTTGTTTCATTTCCACCTTCACATGTTACTGAATTTTCGGTTTGGGGATTGGAATGGAAGTATAGATGCAGCAGTGATAACCAGACGATGCCAGAACTTGGAGACCTACTAAGGCGAGTGATCTCCAATGTCATCAATTGGGCACCAAAGAATAAAGGATTTGATGTGACTCACATGACTTATTATGGTACAACTGTTTATGACCTTGGGAGTCGCTTGAAAACTTCGGAGATTGAAGAATGTTTCGCGTGCCTAACGGATGGAGCATTTCTGGCATTAAAGTGCCTGCCAGCAACAGAAGGGCGTGCACTCAATGCTGGCTCTTTTTTACGTTACTCTGATTATGAGTTTTTCATTGATCCTGTCAGAACTGCAGTTGAAGGTTAGTTATTCAGTATTTTTAACCCATAGTGGTATCACTGAGCTAGCCTCCCTTTTGATGCACAGCATTATTTGGCCTCCTTTGTCCAAAGGACAAATTATGCATATTTGCTAGTTATGCAGAATACAGAGTTTTGATTCTTGTTTAGTCTTCAGGGTATAAATCTTTTAAGTACAAATTTATATTGCTGGGCTTTGAGAGACAATTGAGTGACTTTGTGCAATGAAACATGAACATCATAGACATCCTTTTCATGCTATTTGTTCCAAGTAAATATGCATAATTACTTGAATAGATGCAATGTTAATATGGATTTTATATTTCTCCATTCACTTTCTGCAATTTTTGTACAGAGTTAAATTTAACTTGCATCAACCCGGGTCTTTTGGCATAGTCTTGATATAGGAGACCTGGGTTCAATCCCCTTCAATGCCAATGTACCGAAAAAAAGAAAAATGAAAGCACAGCCTGCATCATGCTTATTATTGTGGAAACATCTAAGTGCTTAATTTCAGTTTATTGAATTTATTGAAGTCCTTAAGGTTTTATTTTGAGACTTGTGGTTGATTTTCCTGCAGTTGCTGTAATATCATATATTTTGCATATTCTTTCTGCGGTTTTGGTCTGCCTATTTGCAATTGCAGTTGGGTTCTGTGTGGGTAAAATTACTTACAGACATATGAGTCGCAGAAGTAAACAACAAGGCAAAAGAAAACGAAAAGGTAATGTTCAGTAGTGAAAGGAAATTACAATCCCTTTCCTTTTCTCTTCTCTCTCTTTTTTTGGGTTTTAGTCTTTCTCCCAAGAGATAAATCTCTTTCATAAAAGCATGATTTTATATGTTTTCTATGTAGGAGTGGATGACTTCTCTACAACGCATAAAAGCTTGCGCTTTATGCAGTTCAAGTACTCAACACTTGAGAAGGCAACAGATTACTTCAATGAAGCTAACGAGCTTGGTTTTGGAGGATATGGTGAAGTCTATACGGTATTTGGCCTTAATTCAGACACAACAAAATTTACCTTTGATTTCTGTTTCCTTTCTTTCTTTCTTTTTTAGAATTTTTAAAATTCTGTTCTTTCGTTTCTAAATATACACAGGGAACCTTACATGATGGCAGAGAAATTGCTATAAAACGTTTGTTTATCGGTGGAAAGAGTAAATGTGAGGAGATTTACAATGAAATGGATGTTATTAGTAGAGCACAACGTAAGAACTTGGTTCGCTTCCTCGGTTGTTGCTTCTCCAACATGAACAGCTTCCTAGTGTATGAATTCCTTGCAAACACAAGCCTTGATCGTGTCTTATTTGGTAAGGTCTCAATACTAAATTATCAGCTCAATCGATTTCTTCAAAAAGAAAAATTTAATGCAATTGGCAATCGTCTTATTGATCAAAACCAACTGCTTTCTGCATTTTTCTCCTGTTACGTATCCATACAATGATATTACTTTGGTCTGCAGCATTCTGATGATTCTTTTGATATAAATCCATGAAAGACTCAGAGAAAAAGAAAGAACTAGATTGGAAAAAAAAGGCTTGGAATAATCTTAGGAACAGCTGAAGGATTGGGATACCTTATTGTCGAATGCGGATTGTTCATCGAGACATCAAAGCAACTAACATCTTATTAGACTTGAAACATAGACCAAAAACAGCAGATTTTGGGCTAGCAAGGTTTTATTCCAGCAAGGAGCCCCTTGTCAGTACTGACATTGCCGGTACACTGTAAGTACTTATTCAATCCTTCTGTTCTTTGAGATCCTGGAAAATGTGAAGGAAAAGAAAATCTGAATGAAAATGAAAAAGAAAATTTTCATTTGGAACCCATTTTTTGTTTTCACATAGTTTTGTCAAATTCTGTTATTTTTCCTCAACTTTTCCTTTGAAATCCAAGCAAAACAAAGAAAAATGTTCCCCTTTTTTTTTTTGTTTTACATTTTTCTTTTCTTTTCAATGTTCCTTTCGATTTCCTTTTCCTTTAAATTTTCCAAGATCAGAAGAGAAAGAAAAATTCATTTTAAATGGGTAATCTAAGAGAGCTGTTTAATTTGTTCGAGTCATTTTGCACTACTGATAAAATCTGTCTTAATGGTTAATTTCTTTGGTTTGTTGAGGGTACATGGCTCCTGAATACTACTAGGGGGCGAATAACTGGTAAGTTAGATGTTTATAGCTTTGGGATTCTTGTGCTTGAAATAGTCAGTCGTGTGCAGAACAACAAATTTCATTATGAGGATTCATTGGAAACTCTAATCATTCATCCGAGTTCTCATAATCCACACACGTTTGTTCGTACGCGTGCTTTTGTGCTTGTACTTACATTTTCTTATAAGTTTGCTCTTTTTCTCTAGTTTGGATTGAGAAAAATAAAGAAAATGAGAGAAAAAAGAAATAGAGGGTAGGTGTTTTTTTTAATAGAAATGATGGTATTTGGAGGGGTACTTTTATCCCTTAAAATCCTAAAATTTGAGTATTCATTCGGTTTGAAAATGCGAGTTGTTCAAGAAAATTTTGCATTTGGAAGATATTTTTTAATTTTTTTTTATGAAAATTGAATTTTTTAAAAAGGCTGAACATACTCCAAATATTTTAGTTCCTTGTCGATTGAGAGTTTAGAATTAGAGTAAAAGAAAGAGAAATAGTGAAAATGAGAGAATTTGTGGTGCTCTTTATCATTTCATTTTCATTCTTTTCCCTTGATCCAAAAGTATCGTATAATATTCATGACGTATTCATTTATGATTCTTTTTCTGTGTTTTATAGTCATGGAAGCACTTCTGTTGATGCCAAAAATGTGTGTTGCTGAGTTGGGGGTCGAACTGCGGATGTACCTGCACAGGGAAAGAGATCCGAGGATGCTCCGATGCTTAAGTTAGAGCAAAATCAAGTGTATACAAGGGAAGCTGAAAAGAATCCGTCCATTTTGAATGCTTACCTGGCCCTTTTTATAGGATTTCGGAGGCGGTATTGGGCCTAGGGCAGCAGCGATACAATGCCCCAATTGGGTTGGGTAATGATGCCTAGGAGGCCCAGCTAGGTGGCTGGGGGCCATTCGCTAGGGCTTTTGCCTTGCTGGCTTGATCAGGAGCCCTCCAAGTATAAGGGCGGTTCATCACCTGACATCCAAACTTGGTTTTGAGATGATGCCTAAGAGGCCCAGTTGGGTAGCTAGGGGCCGTCCGTTAGGGCTTGGCCTCGATGGCTTGATCACGAGCCGTTTATGCGTCTGAAGTAGTGTGCCGACCTAACACTCAACTTGGTTGGGCAATGATGGCTTGGAAGGTGGTGGTGACGTGGAGGCCCAGCGAGGGGCGGCGGAGCCCTGAAAGGCGGTTATGACCTAGAGGCTGAGCTGCCCGATCCTGGATCGTCCACGTGTCTTCTTGTGACCTGCTGTCAAGAGGATCCACGCGTCGTCTTCCTATTGGAGGGGTATTTTTTGGCAGTATCAGAGGCCCCCCACTTCCTTAAGTGCAGCACTGTGGTTAAGGAAGTAGCATGACTTGGTCGGCATTTGTTCATCTGTGGAGACATGGTGCCGAGGTCGAAGATGTGGCCTAAGGGAGAAGAGAATGGGCCAAGGACTTGTGGAGCGATCCATCTCCTCGGCTAAGTTACACCTTGGGTCCGAGGACCAGGGAAGCAATCCATCTCCTCGGACCTTAAAGAGAATGGGCCGAGGACTTGTGGAGCGATCCATCTCCTCGGCCAAGAATACCTTGAGTCCCAGGACAGGTGGAGCAATCCATCTCCTCGGACCTTGAAGAGAATGGGTCGAGGACTTGTGGAGCAATCCATCTCCTCGGCCAAGAACACCATAGGTCCGAGGACAAGTGGAGCAATCCATCTCCTCGGACCTTGAAGTGAATGGGTCGAGGACTTGTGGAGTAATCCATCTCCTCGAACCTTGAAGAGAATGGGCCGAGGACTTGTGGAGCAATCCATCTCCTCGACCAAGAACACCATGGGTTCGAGGACAAGTGGAGCAATCCATCTCCTCGGACCTTGAAGAGAATGGGCAGAGGACTTGTGGAGCAATCCATCTCCTCGGCCAAGAACACTATGGGTCCAAGGACAAGTTGAGCAATCCATCTCCTCGGACCTTGAAGAGAATGGGCCGAGGACTTGTGGAGCAATCAATCTCCTCGGCCAAGAACACCATGGGTCCGAGGACAAGTGGAGCAATCCATCTCCTCGGACCTTGAAGAGAATGGGCCGAGGACTTGTGGAGCAATCCATCTCCTCGGCCAAGAACACCATGGGTCCGAGGACTTGTGGAGCAATCCATCTCCTCAGACCTTGAAGAGAATGGGCCGAGGACTTGTGGAGCAATCCATCTCCTCAGCCAAGAACACTGATTACGCCCAAAACATAACGCGGTTATTGTAGTATAGTTTTGGGGTGTCTATTCCACAAGGAAACAAGTTAATTACAAAAGAAGGTGTTAACCTTAACACAAATGATAAAAGATTAAATGAATCTGAGTTTTTGATTGTGCAAAAGGGTAATTGTGTAAATAGGTTTGAAATATAATTAAGAATGACAAGGTTCCAGGAATCCTCCCTAGGCTCGTTGCTCTAATCCTAACTTGATTAAGTTGTTTTTGTCTCGATTGCAAGTTTCACATCCCAAACAGGCAATCGAAAAATATTCAATTAAAGTGCAACTATAAATCCTAATGTAATTATTATGAATTATTCTCTACTTTCATGCACACATGACCCAACTTATAAATTATCAAAAGACAACGATATATCTAATGACAATATCGCAACAATGGACAAATCTATAAAAGAGATCTACCGGACTCAATCACACCCAAACAGATACACATAAGAAAAGCATGACTGAACTTATATGGAAAAGAAGCATGCAATCACCGGACTAATAAAAACCTACTAATTAAATTAAAGAATAAAACATAACAATATTTAATTAAAATAATACCAAACTACAACTGAATCAAATAAAGGAAATAAGAACAACTACACCTAGGGATTCATCCATTCGCCTTGCTTGAAGACTAGCTGCTCATGGAGCTCATGCTTCCTTGAGTTGCCTTCGGCCTCTCAACGATCATCTCCTCCTCGGTAGCGAAAGCTTCGGTGATTCCTCAGCTTGCCTTCAAAATTATACTTTCGGATTCGTCCTAAAGGCCCATCTGGATTCAGTCTCTGATGTATTCAGATGAGCTCCGATTGATTGCCCCAAAGCTGAAGTGGAGTAGGCCTTTTATAGGGAAATACCATGAGTGCAATGTGTTTCCAATCCAATGTGGGATGTGGGATAGAGAAATGTGTTTTCCAACTAATGTGGGATGTGAGATTTAAGCTCAAAATCACGCTGAAATCCCGCACAGCCCGCACAGCCTGACCTTTGTCTACTTAAACTGCCATAACTTTCTCTAGAAAAATCCTTTTGATGAACCGTAAAATTCCCCAGAAAATAGACTTCCGGATCTTTCTAAGCGTATATGGCTCATCTCCTGGTTCTTCTTGTATCAATACAGTTTAATTTTTAAAGATGATTGATCTGTACGGGCAATTCTGGCAATTTAGTGAAACTCCTTTCCAGTGCGGGCAGTAGCTGTTGCTCTTTTAAGCCCTCTATCTTGTCCTTTCGGAAGCATTCCTTCACTCCAGTATGCCTCGAGTCTTTGTGCTTCAAGCTATGATAACTTTTCCTCCTCTTTTGAGCTTAAAATACCTGAAAATACACTGAAATAAATCAGTGGTCCAATAATATCACTTCAGAGTTATTAACACATAAAAGCATAATAAAGATCGAGATCAATCATAAAATGCTAACAATTAACCACTATTGAGAAGCATTTTATGACTCTCATCACAACCCCCAACTAGCTTATTGCTAGTCCCTAGCAATTCAAGTGAAGACAAGAGATGAATTCTACGATAGCACTCTAAGTAAGTGAAAAGCAATATTAGTGTTAACCAAGAGAAATTCACATTTTGTCTCAAAAATTTAACATAACACACAGCATATAGAATCATTAAATTTCACCCAAATCCAAAAGTAATTCAAACATCAATCTTAAAATCGTTATTGACTCTTAACATCCATCTTACCACAAACCATTAATCCGAACACCCGGATGATTTTATGCATAAGATTCATGAATACAAGTCTTGGCCTCTAAACATGATAAATTTCGTGACGTCAATCACAAAAACAAGCTCCATATGCTTACATTTCAAACCACTCTCCACTATTGTAGAAAAATCACACTACATTGGATCAATAGGTCTTTAGTAAGCCTGTAACGTTCGGCTAAGGTAAAGGCTAAGAAAGAATGGGAAGAATTCACAAGTAAAAGAACTTAATCTCTTAGTTTTGAACACAACTCTTTAAGTACTAGATAACCTTACTTCAATGGCCAACTCTTCCAACCATTTTTAGAGCATTTGTTTTCAACAAATTACCATTTTTTTTTCTTTCTTTGCCATAATTCATTTTTATTCTTTTTTTTGTATTTTGGCATAAGACCATTCACCTCCTTTTTCATCATTCATTTTTTTTTTCTTTTCCACAACCCCCAACTTATCTCCTTTAATGTACTTGGGTTGTGGTAGTGATATATATATATATATATTTTTTTTATATTTCCACCCTTACTCCTTTTAAGTGCTTCTCACAACATGTGTATAGCTAAGTTCTTTTAAGAGAGAGGTAAGGATAAAATATTCTCTTCAGGCTCATAAAAGTGAGTGAATGGGTTTTTAAAAGAAACCAGGCTCAACTTCTTTTTCAAGAAAAATGCTCAAATAGGTGACTAGTGATATATATTGCAAGGGTAGGTTTGAAAGGCTCAAAAGGTTCAAAAATGGTCTATATCATATCCTAAGTAATGTGCATTCTAGGAATTCGCCTCAAGTGGTTATCAAGTAAGTTCTAGAGCTTGTCGAGACCGCAAAAATATTCACAAAATAATCACACATAAAAGTTTTCTAAATGTTTTCGATTAATCATACAATCTTACCATAAGCTAGAGTCTCTAACCAAATCAAGATTGATACTTAAATTAATTTCAAACCGAAACAAAATTTAACTCCTTCTAAATGCTATCTGCTATCTCAATTAAGCTTATATCATTGACATGTAAATTGACTCTAAAGCTAACACGAAGCATGCTAGACACACACAAAGATGGCACCAAGCAGTTCAATAGTTATAAAAAATGTGTTTCCCCTCCACCCCCAACTGAAAATAAGCATTGTCCTCAATGTAAAATCAAAAATTAAGGAAACTCCATTTTTAACCAAAGGTGAGTGGAGTAAAAAAAATCGTGCACGACCAATTAAACTACATGCTCAACTTCTTGTTGAAAATCCGATCTACAACATAGAACACACAAAAATAAGGCAACTGCGGTGTACCACCGGGTGTTAGCACACTAAAAATTAATCATTAAAATGGACTAAAAAAAAAAACTACAAAACAAAAGAAAGAAAAATAAAAGTAAATACGTACCTGTGTTGTGTGGTCAGGATGCGTAGACCGGATCTATAAGCGAAATGTCTTCCACTTCCGAATCTGGTATATCGACTAAGATCTTAAGTCGCTGACCATTGACTTTGAAAATTCGACCATCCCTAGTATCTTCAATTTCTACTGCCCCATTTTCAAAAACAGTTTTCACTACAAAAGGGCCGGTCCACCTCGACCGAAGTTTTCCAAGATGCTTATGGAGTCTAGATTCGTATAAGAAAACCCGATCATTAGGTTTAAACATTTTCCTCAAAATATTTTTATCATGGAATATTTTCATTTTAGACTTATAGATCCTAAAAATCTCATAAGCATCGTTTCTTAACTCCTCTAACTCGGTCAATTGATATTTCTGAAGCTTACCTGCTTCTCCTATGTCAAAATTAAAAGATTTGATTGCCCAATACGCTCGATGCTCGAGCTCTATAGGTAAGTGGCAAGGCTTTCCAAAGACAAGCCAATAAGGTGACATACCTAAGGGAGTTTTAAAAGCTGTACGGTAAGCCCAAAGCGCATCAACTAGTCAAAGACAAATCCTTGCGATCCGGATTAACCGTTTTTTCTAGAATTTGTTTAATCTCTCTATTAGCGAGCTCTACTTGCCCACTAGTCTGAGGATGATAGGCAGTAGAAATTTTATGTAACACCCCGTATTTTCGCATCAAAGCTTCAAAAGAACGGTTGCAAAAATGTGTACTTCGATCACTAATTATAGCACGTGGCGTACCAAATCGAGATAACACATTTTCTTTAAGAAATTTAATTACTGTTCTATTATCATTGCTTCGGCAAGCTGCTGCCTCTACCCATTTAGATACATAATCTATGGCCACGATGATATAGAGGTATCCGAAGGAAGGAGGAAAAAGTCCCATAAAATCGATGCCCCAACAATCAAAGATTTTAATTACCAAAATAGGGTTTAATGGCATCATATTTCGACGAGACACAGCTCCTAACTTTTGACACCTTTCACATGAGCGACAATAGATGTTTGCATCTTTAAACAAGGTAGGCCAATAAAATCCACACCACAAAATTTTTGCAGTGGTTTTTTTCATTGAAAAGTGGCCTCCACAAGCGTGGGAGTGACAAAATTCTAAGACACTGGCAATCTCTTCATTAGGGATGCAACGCCTCAAAATTTGGTCAGGGCAGTACTTGAAAAGATAGGGGTCATCCCAGTAAAAATTACGTACCTCATACAAGAATTTCCTCTTGTCTTAAGCGCCCCAATCCATAGGTATCGCACCTATGGCCAAATAATTCACGATGTGAGCAAACCATGGTAAAGAATTAACAGAGAGTAGATGCTCATCAGGAAAGTCATCCTTAATTGGCGTGTCATCGCAAGTGTCCTCAAATGTGAGCCTTGAGAGATGGTCAGCTACTACGTTCTCCACTCCCTTCTTATCCTTGATAGTAATGTCAAATTCTTGCAGGAGTAGGATCCATCATATTAAGCGTGCCTTAGCATCCTTCTTTGTAAGAAGGTACTTGAGAGCCGCATGATCTGTAAAATGAGGATAGGAGAACCAATTAAATATGCACGAAATTTATCTAAAGCAAATACTACAGCTAGCAATTCTTTTTTAGTTGTGGAGTAATTCATCTGAGCACTATTCAAAGTCTTACTAGCATAGTAAATGACAAAAAAGTTTTCTCTCTCTTCGCTGTCCAAGAACAGCACCTACAGCGTAGTCACTAGCATCACACATGATTTCAAAGGGTAAATTCTAATTAGGTGACTGCATTATATGTGCTGAAGTAAGCTTGCCAATCAGCGCTTTAAAGGCCTCTTGACACGCTTGAGTCCACTCAAATGGGGCATCTTTAATTAGGAGGGCACATAGTGGTCTAGATATGTTGGAAAAATTTTGTATAAACCTCCTATAGAAACCAGCATGACCAAGGAAAGATCTCATATCCTTTATTGTCTTAGGCGTAGGTAATTTAGAGATTAATTCAATCTTAGATTGATCAACCTCTATTCCTCTAGAAGAGACAATATGTCCTAAGACAATGCCGGATGGTACCATGAAATGGTATTTTTCCCAGTTTAAGACCAATTATTTTTCCTCACAACGAATTAATACTTTTTTCAAATTCATCAAGCATGTATCAAATGAAGATCCAAAAACAGTCAGGTCATCCATAAAAACCTCCATGCAATTTTCAATCATGTCACTAAAAACGCTCATCATACAATGTTGAAAAGTGGTAGGGGCATTACATAATCCAAATGGCATTCTACGAAAAGCATAAGTGCCAAAAGGACAAGTGAAAGTGGTTTTATCCTGGTCTTCTAATGCAATTTCAATTTGATAATAACCGGAATAACCATCTAAGAAACAGTAAAAAGGATGACCAGCTACACGCTCAAGAATTTGATCAATAAAAAGAAGTGGGAAATGGTCTTTCCGGGTGGCAGCATTTAATTTTCTATAATCAATGCACATACACCACCCGGTCACAAGTTTAGTAGGGACTAACTCTCCTAGGTCATTCATTACCACAGTGACTCCAGACTTTTTGGGAACGACTTATGTAGTACTTACCCATTTATTATCAGCTATGGGATATATAATACCCGCATCTAACAGTTTCAGTACTTCATTCTTCACTACTTCTTTCATAGTGGGGTTAAGTCTACATTGAGGGTCTCTACGAGGACTGGTTCTTTCATCCAAATTTATTTTATGGGAGCAGATCAGAGGACTAATTCCCTTCAAATCAGCCATGCTCCATCCTAAGGCTGATTTATGTGCATTTAAGGTCTGAATCAGTTTCTCACATTGGGTCTCAGATAATTCAGATGAAATAATGACAAGAAATGTATCACCTAGACCGAGAAATGCATGCTTTACACCCTTAGGTAGTGGCTTTAATTCGACTTTAGGTGCTGCCACACTTGAGGGGATTTGTTTTTCGATTCTTTCGGGCAACTCTTCGAACCTTGGTTGCTATGGGCAGGTGCCATAATCCTGAGATCTGTCAATAACAGCACAAATATCAATTACATTAGTTTTATCATCAAATAAATCAATCTCAGAATTAACAAGAAAATTCTTAAGAGGATCAAAATTATGAGTCATGGAAACTCCCTCATCGATGAATGACTCGAGCATATATAACTGGTGGTTTTCATCCTCATCTTCGGGCTGTTTTGCAACATTGAAAATGTTCACTTCTAAGGTCATGTTTCCAAAAGACAGCTTCATGAGTCCATTCCTGCAATTAATCAGAGCATTTGTAGTAGCAAGGAAAGGTTTACCCAAAATCAAAGGAATTTTTGAGTTAGTGTCAACAGCAGAAGTTGTATCAAGGATTAGGAAATCAACAGGATAGTAAAATTTTTCAATCTGAATCAACACATCCTCTACCACACCCCGGGGTACTTTGACTGAACGGTCAGCCAACTGTAACACTACACCGGTTGGTTTGATTTCTCCTAAACCTAGTTGTACATAAATGGAAAATGGCATCAGGTTCACACTAGCTCCTAGATCTAGTAAGGCTTGTCCAACCTCATGATTTCCAATGCTGCAAGCAATGGTAGGACAGCCTGGATCCTTGTATTTTGGGGGAATTCTTTCCTCAATTAAAGCACTAACTTGCTCAGTTAGGAATGCAGTTTTCTTGACATGGTGTCTCCTCTTAATTGTGCATAAATCTTTGAGAACTTTTGCATAGGTAGGAATTTGTTTAATCACATGAAAAAGGGGAAGATTAAGTTTCATTTGCCTTAAGTTCTCTAAGATTTCATTGTTTAAGTCCAGATTTTTCTTGTTTGACCTTAAGGCTTGAGGGTATGGTGCCTTAACAGGACTTTGGGTCACTTCAGGGTCTTTGGTCAGTTCAGTATCACTACTAGTTTGACCCTTTTCCACATCCTCAGATACATTCATTGGTGGGATGTGTAGTGACTTACCACTTCGGGTCACAATGGCATTTACATCTTTCAGATTTTCTTGTGCCATATATTGGCCCTGAGGTACGGACTGAGCTTGGGAAGGAAACTTACCTCGCTCAGTCACACTCGAGGAGCTCATTAATTTGGACACTTGGCTCCTAGTTTCTCTACCCTCTTCCATCATCTGCGTGATTAGTGCCTCAAACCTTTGGTTTGTTTTGCCTTGTGCCTCTATGAAAACCTGTAAGGTGTCTTCTAGAGAGTTCCTAGAGGTTGAAAGTGCGTGATAAGGTGCAGGGGATGATCGAGGGGGCTGTGCATGCTGGTTTTCAGATTTCCAGCTAAAGTTAGGGTGATTTCGCCACCCCGGGTTATAAGTGTTAGGGAAATGTGTAGGAGGCTTCTTGTACATGCCTAAGGCATTACATTGTTCCTCATACACCCCTCTCATATCAAAAAATGTGGGGCACTCTTTGGCGAGATGATCTACCCCGCCACACACAAAGCACGGCTCTAAAGACTCGGCATGATTAGCCACATGTGTTTTCTTTGAGCCCTTAGTTTTAAATGCATCAAACTCTCTAGTGAGCATTTCGACTTTAGCTTTCAGGCTGTCCTCTTCCCTAATATGGTATATTCCTCCTCCACTAGGGTTTCCTACAGGTCGTGACCTATTCGTGCTTTCAGTAGCACTAGGTCTAGTCCATGTATGAGCTTTCTCAGCAAGCTCATTGGGCTATTCAATAGCCTCATCGGGGTCTTTTTACAGAAATCCCCCATTGCACATCATCTTTACAAATTGGCGTTCTCTATAGGTAAGACCCTCATAGAAATAGCTTACTAAACGCCAATTTTCATACCCATGGTGCGGGCACATACTTAACAGCTCTTTAAACTTCTCTCAAGACTGGTACAAAGTCTCATTTTTCTTTTGTACAAAGGTGGATGTCTTTTCAACGCATTAGTCTTATGTTGAGGGAAGTACTTGTTAAAGAAGGCTCGAGTCATCTCAGTCCACGACCCAATAGATCGTGGTCTAAGTGAGTATAGCCAACTCTTAGCTCTATCCTTCAAAGCAAAAGGAAAGAACTTAAGTCGCACAATATCAGCAGTTGCGCCTTGATCATGGAAAGTTGCGACTACTTCCTCAAACTCCCTAATGTGCACATACAGGTTTTCATTTTCCATACCATAAAATGTAAGGAGTAACTGTATCATCCTTGTCCTAAGATCTAGTTGGGGAATGTTGGTTGGAAATAGGATGCAAGACGGTGTGGTTGTGCGTGTAGGGTGGAGATAATCCTGAAGGGTCCTATTAGGTTGATCCTCGTGTTCACTCATTTCCTCATGACTAGATGGACTATCAAACAAAGGGTTTAAAAAGTTGCCTTCTGACTCTAACATAGGCCTACAAGCAAATCTACCCAAAGTGTCCCTATATCTGGGCATGCAAGTTCACAAAATACTAGAAATCCTATAAAAAAAGAATAAAATAAATTAATGTAGTGGGCTAAAAGAAGGAACAAAGTTACCGCCTTTACAGCTACTGAAAAGAAAAACTATTTACAACTCTTCTACCATCCATGGCAAAAGTTTACAAACTTCATTGTACTTAAGTGCGTTTCCCCGGCAACGGCACCAAAATTTGATTATGCCCAAAACATAACGCAGTTATTGTAGTATAGTTTTGGGGTGTCGATTCCACAGGGAAACAAGTTAATTATAAAAGAAGGTGTTAACCTTAACACAAATGATAAAAGACTAAATGAATATGAGTTTTTGATTGTGCAAAAGGGTAATTGTGTAAATAGGTTTGAAATATAATTAAGAATGACAAGTTTCCAGGAATCCTCCCTAGGCTCGTTGCTCTAATCCTAACTTGATTAATTTGTTTTTGTCTCGATTGCAAGTTTTACATCCCAAACAGGCAATCGAAAAATATTCAATTAAAGTGCAACTATAAATCCTAATGTAATTGTTATGAATTATTCTCTACTTTCATGCACACATGACCCAACTTATAAATTATCAAAAGACGACAATATATCTAACGACAATACCGCAGCAATGGACAAATCTATAAAAGAGATCTACCGGACTCAATCACACCCAAACAGATACACATAAGAAAAGCATGACTGAACTTATATGGAAAAAAAGCATACAATCACCGGACTAATAAAAATCTACTAATTAAATTAAAGAATAAAACATAACAATATTTAATGAAAATAATACTAAACTACAACTGAATCAAATAAAGGAAATAAGAACAACTACACCTAGGGATTCATCTCTTCGCCTTGCTTGAAGACTAGCTGCTCATGGAGCTCATGCTTCCTTGAGTTGCCTCCGGCCTCTCAACGATCATCTCCTCCTCGGTAGCGAAAGCTTCGGCGATTCCTCAGCTTGCCTTCAAAATTATACTTTCGGATTCGTCCTAAAGGCCCTCTGGATTCACTCTCTGATGTATTCAGATGAGCTCCGATTGATTGCCCCAAAGCTTAAGTGGAGTAGGCCTTTTATAGGGAAATACCATGAGTGCAATGTGTTTCCAATCCAATGTGGGATGTGGGATATAGAAATGTGTTTTCCAACCAATGTGGGATGTGAGATTTAAGCTCAAAATCACGCTGAAATCCCGCACAGCCCGCACAGCATGACCTTTGTCTACTTAAACTGCCATAACTTTCTCTAGAAAAATCCTTTTGATGAACCGTAAAATTCCTCAGAAAATAGACTTCCGGATCTTTCTAAGCATATATGGCTCATCTCCTGGTTCTTCTTGTATCAATACAGTTTAATTTTTAAAGATGATTGATCTGTACGAGCAATTCTGGCAATTTAGTGAAACTCCTTTCCAGTGCGGGCAGCAGCTGTTGCTCTTTTAAGCCCTCCATCTTGTCCTTTCGGAAGCATTCCTTCACTCTAGTATGCCTCGAGTCTTTGTGCTTCAAGCTATGATAACGTTTCCTCCTCTTTTGAGCTTAAAGTACCTGAAAATGCACTGAAATAAGTCAGTGGTCCAATAATATCACTTTAGAGTTATTAAGACATAAAAGCATAATAAAGATCGAGATCAATCATAAAATGCTAACAATTAACCACTGTTGAGAAGCATTTTATGACTCTCATCAAACACCATGGGCCCGAGGATAAGTGGAGCAATCCATCTCCTCGGACCTTGAAGAGAATGGGCCGAGGACTTGTGGAGCAATCCATCTCCTCGGACCTTGAAGAGAATGGGCCAAGGACTTGTGGATTAATCCATCTCCTCGACCAAGAACACCATGGGTCCGAGGACAAGTGGAGCAATCGATCTCCTCGGACCTTGAAGAGAATAGGTCAAGGACTTGTGGAGCAATCCATCTCCTCGACCAAGAATACTATGGGTCCGAGGACAAGTGGAGCAATCCATCTCCTCAGACCTTGAAGAGAATGGGCCGAGGACTTGTGGAGAAATCCATCTCCTCGGCCAATAACACCATGGGTCCGAGGACAAGTGGAGCAATCCATCTCCTCGGACCTTGAAGAGAATGGGCCGAGGACTTGTAGAGCAATCCATCTCCTCGGCCAAGAACACCATGGGTCCGAGGACAAGTGGAGCAATCCATCTCCTCAGACCTTGAAGAGAATGGGCCGAGGACTTGTGGAGCAATCCATCTCCTCAGCCAAGAACACCATGGGTCCGAGGACAAATAGAGCAATCCATCTCCTCGAACCTTGAAGAGAATGGGCCGAGGACTTGTGGACTCCTCGAACCTTGAAGAGAATGGGCCGAGGACTTGTGGAGCAATCTATCTCCTCGGCCAAGAACACAATGGGTTTGAGGACAAGTGGAGCAATCCATCTCCTCGGACCTTGAAGAGAATGGGCCGAGGACTTGTGGATTAATCCATCTTCTCGGCCAAGAACACCATGGGTCCGAGGACAAGTGGATCAATCCATCTCCTCGAACCTTAAAGAGAATAGGCCGAGGACTTGTGGAGCAATCAATCTCCTCGGCCAAGAACACCAAGGGTCCGAGGACAAGTGGAGCAATCCATCTCCTCGGACCTTGAAGAGAATAGGCAGAGGACTTGTGGAGCAATCCATCTCCTCGACCAAGAACACCATGGGTCCGAGGACAAGTGGAGCAATCCATCTCCTCGGACCTTGAAGAGAATGGGCCGAGGACTTGTGGAGCAATCCATCTCCTCGGCCAAGAACACCATGGGTCCGACGACAAGTGGAGTAATCCATCTCCTCGGACCTTGAAGAGAATGAGCCGAGGACTTGTGGAGCAATCAATCTCCTCGGCTAAGAACACCATGGGTCCGAGGACAAGTGGAGCAATCCATCTTTTCGGACCTTGAAGAGAATGAGCCGAGGACTTATGGAGCAATCCATCTCCTCGACCAAGAACACCTTGAGTCCGAGGACCATTGGAGCAATGGGAGTTTCATCTCCGTAATGGTGGCGGGGGTGACATGTGGCTGCTTTTAGCGCAAATAGCGGAGCATAGCAATGATGATTTTCCCTTGGGAACTGAGAAGCCTTTTTTGGGAAAACGGCGGTAGCTTCGGGGAATGGGATGTCCTTTGGGGAAGTGTGAGAGTTCGCTTTGGGCCTCCCAAAGGTCTCTTATGCTTTTATGCTCGCATTAAATGGCCCACGTTTCCCATGTTCCATTTCCTATATAAGGAGGTTTTGGCTTCTTCTTTCTTCATTCACTTTCAATCTGAGTTAGCTATTTTAGAGAGCAAGTTCTTGAGAGCCCTGCTCCTCGCCCGCAATATTTGTGAGTTTTGTTCACCTCGTCCTTTCTATTTTTGGCGCTAGGATCTGTCTTGGTGTTAGTGTTTCGTGGTTTTGCTGAGGTCCTGACGAGGGATTGTCTTTCAACAACTTTTGGAAGCTTAGGAGGTACTTAAGTCCAAACTCTTCGGACTTTGGTAAGTTCGTCTGCCCTTCTCTTTACTCATGTCTTCATTTGAAATTTATCGCGATAGGCCTAGCGGTAGCAGTACTAGTAGGAGTAGCATAGAAAGTACTCGTAGTAGTTGTAGTACCGAGGACGGGGAGACATCTTCGTCCTCATCGAGGGGAGAATGCCCTGAAGGGACCGGGCCGTCTCTAGATCCTTGGGATTTAGTGCCATATGTCCCTCTGGGGGAAGGGTATGGGTCTGAAGAGAGCCCCTCCTTGGGGGACAGAGAGGTCAGGGTTTTAACAGATAGGGATAGGGCTTTGACTGAGATTAGGAAGACCTCGGCTGGGGAGAAGAGAGAGGAATAGCATTATGCTGCAATAGAGGTCCCTAGTTAGATCAAAGGAGAAGACTTAGCAGTGATTCGGAGGACATACCGTATTCCAGACGAGTACGCCCTCCGGTTGCCTAAAGTAGGGGAGAGAGCTTGTGACGTTCTTTCAGACCGAGCCCCTTACGAGCTTTACGTCTACGAACATCAGATGCAAGCTTGGCTGCGGTTCCCTCTTCATCCCTTTTTCCAAAGTATCCTCCGATATTTTGGTATCGCACTATGTCAGATTGTACCAAATTCGGTGCGGCTGATCATAGCGTTCTTCTATGTTGGCGGGGCAGTGGGTAGACCGTTGACCATGGATGTGTTGAAAGCTCATTTTCTCATTAGCAGGCACAGTCAGACCGGTTGGGTAGTGTTTAGCACTCGACCGAGAAGAAGGTTATTGCAGAAGATGCTTTCATCCATTAAGAGATGGAAGAAGAATTTTTTCTTCATTCAGTTGGACAAGGACTTTGGCCTTCCTCGATCCTGGAGTATGGACCGGACCGAGAAGTGCAAGAAGGTGGGTCTTCGCCCTTATGAACAAGAGACTGTAGATGCAATGGTGGGCTCACCTATTGACGTCCAAGTCCTCTATGACAATGAGGCATTGGCTCGGCGAGGTCTCTGCCCCCCATGTCCTGGGCCTTCCCCCGAGAGTGGTACATTTTTTGTTCGTCACTTTTCCCTTTCTGGCTATTTGCATATACTTAACACTAAATACTCTTTTCTTGTTTGTGTGGGCAGAGATGGAGGACACGGCTCGTGCGAAGGAATATGCCAAGAAGGTGGCCCTGGAGAAACAGAGGGCTGCCCGGGCTGAGAAACAACAGGCTACTGGGTCAGGAAACAGGAAGAGATTGCGGACCCAGCCCCCCGTACCCATAGAGCTGGAGACTCCGTCGAGGTCTCAGTCTCAGCCAGAGATGGTTTCTGATCCTATCGCTCCTCCCTCAGGCTCTCCCATGGTCAGGCCTACCCCTGCTCCAGCTCCGAGTCAGGGAACTGCTGCTGAGGCCTCTGCGTTCATACCCGAGTAGGCCTTGAGGTCAGATGACTCTGTTTTCGCGTATCTTCGAGTAGCGCGTGAACATCTGACAAAGAGGACTCTCCCTTGAGATGTCGCGAAGCTAGGGCGGAAGACCACCGAGTCCCTCTGCGCAGCTGTTGAGACAGTAGCGTCTCAGATACATTTTCTGTTTTATCAGTTAGTCCTTTAAATCTCTAGCTTTCACATCTCTAGCTTTTTGTTTCCTAACACTTTTTCGATGGATTTCAGATTGGAGCCATCATGGGCGCGACTGCTCGTCGCTGTATGGAGACAGCTGAGCTGCTTGGGCGGGCTCAGTGCCAGGTAGAAGAGAAAATCGAGGTGGTATTCCATCTTCAGGCATTGTTGGAATCTACCAAGCAGGCTCGGTCTGATGCTGAGGCCCGAGCTCAGGAGGCTGAGGCCCGTACTCGGGCTGTCGAGGAGGAGACCGAGTCTCATATTCGGGCAGCTGTGGAGGAGGCAGAGACTCGCGCTCGAGTGGCTATAGAGCAGGCTCTGGCTTCGTTTAAGAAGTCGGAGGTATATCAGTCGTCCATCGTCGCCGAGGGGGGCCAACAGTACTACTCCAAGTTCATGGACGCGAGGGAGAGGGCTGAGGCTCTATACTCTGAGCTTGATTTTTTCAGCTTGGACCTACTGGGCCCTGAGGACAAGGAGCTGATGGTTCTGGACGAGGATCAGGAAGAGGAGCAAGAGCAGCATGGGGATCAAGAGGAACATCCAGGCACTGGGTCTCCAACCCAGGGTGATGCGCCTTTAGAGTTAAACTGAGTGTGCTCTTCATCCAGCCCAGCTAGAATTTTTAGTTATTTTTGTATTCCGAGGCCAATAGTGCTTCTTTTGTTTTTGTGTGGAAATGCTAACACTTTAGATCTTTTGTATCGAACTCCAAACTTTTTTATATATACAACGCCTATGCTTTTACTTTGGGTGTTATGCTTTTACACTTGGTGTTTTACTAGCAAAAATGTCGAAGGTGTTCGGCGTTCCAAGTTTGGGGAATGGGCTTCTCACTGAGCTCTTCGAGCTCAAAAGTTCCAGGGCGACATGTATTTTTGATTCAATAAGGCCCCTCCCAATTAGGGACCAGTTTGCCTGATTCTCGAGGTCGAGATACTTCGTTCTTTCGTAAGACGAGATCATGAAGACAGAAGTGCCTTGCTTTTACTCTTGAATTGAAGTACCTGGTAGTTCGCTGTTGATAAACGACAAGTTGGATTTGGGCTTTATCCCAGGCTTCATCGAGAAGATCGGTGTTCATGCGGAGGGCTTCCTCATTACTTCGTTCCTCGAAGCTTTGTATTCACAAGGAAGGTACTCCTATTTCGAAATGGATCACTGCCTCGGATCCATAAATCATGAAGAAGGGGGTTTCCCCCATAGGTGCTCGAGTCATGGTTCGGTATGCCCAAAGTGTGTTGGGTAAATGGTTTGTCCAGCGTTTATCTGCTTCATCTATTCACCTCTTGATGCCTTGTAGGATCGTTCGGTTGGTTACTTCGGCTTGTCCGTTTGCTTGTGGCTATCCAACTGAGGAGAAATGATGGTCGATGTGCAATTCATCGAAAAATGTTTTGAACCGAAAATTGTCAAACTGTTTGCCGTTGTCTGTTACTAATATTTGGGGTATTCCGAACCAACACACTATCGACCTCCAAACGAAGGCTCGGGTCTAATAGTCGGTGATGCTGGCCAAAGGCTCGACTTCCACCCATTTTGCAAAATAATCTATTGCAACTATGAGGTACTTTCGTTGGCCGGTTGCTCTGGGAAAAGGCCCGAGAAGGTCCATTCCCCATATAGTGAAAGGAAGTGGACTAACTATTGGAGTCAAAAGGTTTGCTGGTTGATGTGGCACAGCGGCATACCACTGACAGCTTTGACATTTGTTTACCAGTTCCATGGCCACTTCCTTCATCTTTGGCCAACAGTATCCTTGATGAAGGATCTTAAATGCCAAGGCACGTCCACCGAGGTGATTTCCACATATACCTTCGTGGACTTCGCGGAGGGCATAATTAGCTTTGGTTAGGTCAAGACATTTCAAGTAGGGCATTGTCAGCCCTCGTTTATACAAGCGATCGTCCAAGATTGCATATCGGGCGGTTTAAGACACAATCTTTCGGGCTTCACCTTTGTCGTCGGTAAGAAAACCGTCACGCAGATATTCCAGGATAGGACTCATCAATGTTCTCTCACCAACCACAGGTAATACTATTATTTCATCGATACTAGGTATGGTTAGGGTTTCGAGGTAGACTGCTCGCCTTGACTCGAGTTGGCAAGATGATGCAAGCCGGGCCAATGAGTCAGCCTTCGTATTTTTCGCCTGCGAAATCTGGCTTAGGAAAAATACTTCAAACTGTGCAGCTAGTGTCTTCGCTGCTGTTAGGTGACGAGCGATTTTTTCTCCCCGGGCTTAGAACTCGCCGTTCACCTGGTTAACCACTAGTTGGGAGTCACTATATACATGCAAATTCTGTACAGAAATCACCTTGGCTAATTTCATGCCCGCGAGTAGAGCTTCATACTCGGCCTCGTTGTTGGATGCTGGAAATTCAAACCTCAAGGCGTACTCAATGGTGAAGTTGTCAGGACCGCTCAGGATGAGCCCGGCTTCGCTTCCAGAGTCAGTGGAGGATCCGTCGACATTGAGTATCCACCGTGAAAATGGGCTCGATTTGTTAACAGCCTGCGATGACTCTTCTTCTGTTAATGGCAAAGTAGTCTCCATGACAAAATCAGCTAGGGCTTGGGCTTCGATAGCTGCCCGAGGCCAATAGCGGATGTCGAACTCGCCCAACTCTATTGACCATTTGACTATTATACCGGAAACATCTGGCTTGTTGAGCATTTGTCGAAGGGGCTGATTGGTGAGGAATGTGATGGTATGGGCTTGAAAATAGGGCCGGAGCTTTTCGGCCGAAATCAACAGAGCATATGCCATCTTTTCTGTAGGAAGATATCTTGTTTCGGCATCATGGAGCACCTTACTGACATAATACACCAGTTTATGTGCGCCTTCCTCCTCCCGAATTAGGACGGAGGCCACTACTTCGGGTCCGACCGAAAAGTACAAGAAAAGTTCTTCGCCGACTATAGGTTTGGTAAGTATGGGGGGTGTCCCCAAATATTTCTTCAGCGCCCTGAATGCTTCTTGACAATCTTCGTTCCACACAAAGTTTCGGGTCCGACGAATGGCCTTAAAAAAAGGTAGGCACTTCTCGGCAGACTTTGACATGAATCGGCTTAGAGCCGCTATCCTTCCAGTGAGTCGTTGGACTTCCCTCACGGTCCAAGGTGGGCTCATGTTAAGAACAGCATCGATCTTTTCTGGATTGGCTTCTATACCTCTGTGGGTTACTATAAAGCTAAGGAATTTTCCCCCAGTGACTCCAAAGGCACATTTCGTGGGATTCAACTTCATGTGATGATGGCGGAAGATATCAAAAGCTTCTTGGAGATCAACCTCGTGGTCTTTTGCTTTAACACTTTTGACCAGCATGTCATCGACATATACCTCCATATTTCGGCCTATCTGTCCCTTGAATATCTTGTTCACCAACCTCTGGTAAGTGGCCCCGGCGTTTTTCAAACCAAATGGCATGACTCTATAACAATAGAGGCCTTGTTCTGTGACAAACGCTATTTTCTCTTGGTCAGGCTGGTGTATGAGGATCTGGTTATACCCGGAGTAGGCATCCATGAATGTTAACAGTTCATGGCCGGATGTTGCGTCAATAAGTTGGTCAATCCGGGGCAAAGGGAAACTGTCTTTTGGACAGGCTTTATTTAGATCTGAAAAGTCTATACAGATTCGCCACTTGCCGTTTGCCTTTTTCACCATTACTACATTGGACACCAAGTCTGGGTAGCTCACCTCTCGGATGAAGTTAGTCGAGCGTAATTTGTCAACTTCTGTCCAGACAACTACCTGTTGTTCAGGGGCAAATGACATTTTCTTCTGGATGACTGGTTTATGGGTCGGATCCACACTTAAGCGATGTACGATGACATCCGGGCTGATCCTAGGCATATCTGCAGCGGTCCAGGCGAATAGGTCTTAGTTTGCCCGTAGGAGGGATAACAGAGACTTCTTGAATGTGTTAGGCAGGCTTTAACTAATTTGAACAGTTCTGGTGCTGTCTTCGCCGAGGGGGACCGTGACTACATCTTCTACGGGCTGGCCTCGTAGGTTGCTCCCCTCGTCTCTAAGGTCATCTAGTTCAAGTGGTAGGGCTTCCATCTTCTTACCCTTTACTGAACTGAGATAACAGGATCTCGCGATTCGTTGATCTCCTTTGATTTTGCCTACTCCGTCTTCCGTGGAGAATTTGATTTTGAGGTGATGGGTAGAGACAACCGCTCGGAGCTTATTCAGTGTAGGTTACCCAAGTATCATAATGTAGGATGACGGTTGTCAAATAATTAACAAGGTAGAGTGCACAGTTGTTGTTCGGGGTATCGTCCCTGCAGTTATCAGGAGGGTAATGCTGCCTTCTGTAAAGACTGGTCCCCTTGAGAAGCCATAGAGGGGGGTGGAGACCAGCTCTAGATGTGTATCGCCCAGTTACATTTGTTGAAAGGCATCATAACAGAGAATGTCGGCTGAACTCTCGTTATCGACCAGGACTCGTCTTATTTCGTGATTGGCCACAAAGAGTGAAATTACAACAGCATCGTCGTGTGGGATCTGCACTCCTTCTTATTCTTCGTCCGAAAAAAAAATGATCTCTCCGGTCTTAGGTCGTTTATGAAGTCCAGAGACAGAGGCTATTGACCTTACATAAGACCTACTACAAGTATGCGACCCACCACCAGCTGCGGTTCCTCCGCAAATGGTCTTGATGATTTTTGCCATTGGGGCCTCCGGTTTCTTCTGGCTAGGCTCCCTATAACTTGGCCCTGTGCTCTTCTGGACTGGCCTTGTAGGTCTGTTTCACTCGAGAGGGCGTTCAAGGCTTCTGCGCGCTCGTTCATCGAATTTTTCCTATCGTGGTCCGACATATTCTTTTAGATGTCCCCGATTGATGAGGGCCTCAATCTGGTTTTTCAATGCCTTACATTTTTTCGTGTCATGGCTGAAGTTTCTGTGGAATCTACACCAAGTGTTTCGATCTTGGTTAAGGTTTGGCGGTCTTGAGGGCCACTGCAAGAGGTCACTATCATGAATCTGCATTAGAATGTTGGTCCTGGAGGCATTCAGTGGTGAGTAGTTGTGGATTTGCCCCGGAGTTCTGGCTCCGGTTTTGAAGGTTACAGGATTTCAAGGCCTATCCTCAAAAGGCCTGAGGGTTCTGGGTCTCTCATCGCGAAACGGCCGCTTAATGGGCTCACAGCAGGGACTAGTGGGGCCTCTTTTCCTCCTTTCCGTGTCTCGTTCACGTTCTCTTCGGAACACCTGATCGTCTTCTGCCAGTATGTATTTTTCGGCTCGCGCCAAGACTTCACTCATATCCATAGGCGGACGTCTAGTGAGTTTTGAACTGAAGAACTCGGATCTTAGTCCATTTTTGAATGCCAAGAGCTGAACACTGGGATCAAGATCTGGGATCTCCCAAGCGGCAGTATTGAATCTAGAAATATAGGCTCGAAGCTTTTCTCCTTTTGACTGAACAATATTATATAGAGACTCTGAGGTTTTCTTGGGTCCTTTGCTACTGATGAAATAAGAGGCGAAAGCATAGCTTAGGTCTTTGAAGGTGCGGATGCCTCCTGGTTTCAAACGAGAATACCATGTCCCGGTCGCTTTCTCAAGGGTCAATGGAAATGCCCGGCACATCACAGGGTCCAAATGTCTATGGAGGGTCATTGTGGTTCGGTAGTGTTGGAGATGATCTAGGGGATCAGTGGATCCATCGTAAGGTTTGATTTGTGGCATTCGGAAATTTGGTAGGAAGGGGGTGTCAAGGACTTCTCATGTGAAAGATGGGTCCTGCACATCGAGATCATCGATAATATTGTGGCCGCGTTTTCTAAACGCCTTATTAATTCGCCCCTCTTTATGTCCTTGATCCGCTTGCCAAACCCTTCGCTGTTCTTGGACATGAGAATTTCTCCGGACTTGGCTGATGGAGGTGAGTGGGTCGCTGAACAGTCATCTGCTGGTGGGCGGCGGTTGGCAGAACCATAGTGACCTGGTTCCTGTGACGGGAGTGGTACAGTACGCTGAGGTCTCCCGCGAACTTCGGCAGCCAAATCGGCTACTAACTGTGCGAGCTCTGTGAACTGAGCCTGGAGCTTACCTTCGTTCGGATGAGCCTCGGGTTTAGCTGAGGAACTTGCTCCCGACCGTGGTCCCGACCGTAGTACGCGAGCACCTAGATCCCAGGCGGGTGTTTTAGGGGGCATGATAACAGATGAGTTCTTTGGACTTCTTCGCTGTTACTGTCAGCAAGAGATGTGGTTTCCCACAGACGGCGTCAATCTGTTGATGCCAAAAATGTGCGTTGCTGAGTTGGGGGTCGAACTGCGGATGTACCTGCACAGGGAAAGAGATGGGGTCGCTGGAGGGGTGCCTCCGGGGATGCTCCAATGCTTAAGTTAGAGCAAAATCAAGTGTATATAGGGGAAGCTGAAAAGAATCCGTCCCTTTTGAATGCTTACCTGGCCCTTTTATAGGATTTCGGAGGCGGTATTGGGCCTAGGGCGGCAGCGATACGATGCCCCAACTGGGTTGGGTAATGATGCCTAGGAGGCCCAGTTAGGTGGCTGGAGGCCGTTCGCTAGGGCTTTTGCCTTGCTGGCTTGATCAGGAGCCCTCCAGGTATAAGGGCGGTTCATCACCTGACATCCCAACTTGGTTTTGAAATGATGCCTAAGAGGCCCAGTTGGGTAGCTAGGGGCCGTCCGTTAGGGCTTGGCCTCAATGGCTTGATCACGAGCCGTTTACGCGTCTGGAGTAGTGTGCCGACCTGACACCCAACTTGGTTGGGCAATGATGGCTTGGAAGGTGGTGGTGACGTTGAGGCCCAGCGAGGGGCGGCGGAGCCTTGAAGGGCGGTTATGACCTAGAGGCTGAGTTGCCCGGTCCTGGATCGTCCACGTGTCTTCTTGTGACCTGCTGTCAAAAGGATCCACGCGTCGTCTTCTTATTGGAGGGGTATTTTTTGGCATTATCAACTTCCAATCAGATATAGTAGGAGAAATTATAGATAAAAGCATGGAGATTTTAGATGTTGATGAGATTAAGAGAGTTATTCAGGTGGGACTATTGTGCACACAGGAGTTACCGTATTTGCGTCCTACCATGACAAAAGTGATTCAGATGATTAAACAAAAAGATTTCAAATTGCCTATACCTGAAAGACCACCTATTACTGAAGAATGTATGGAATTACATCATTAGGCTCTAATAGGCTGCAAACTTCTAGTATTCATCATTCAATAATACATCAACATGATAAATGATTTTTTTTATAAAAAAATTCATTTTTTTTCCATCCAATTTCATAATTAAGGAAACAAAGTTATAAATATCATATTGGATGAGGTATCGTTTTCTTTATTACTATGGTACATATCGATATCAGTCCAACTCAAAATCAAGTCCAAGTGACAAATGTATCATCATAAAGTATTTTTTAATTGTCACAACTTAAATAAAGGGAGAAAAGATTACCTTAAAAAGGAAAAAGGAAAAATAGAAAAAAGGAAAGAAAAAAAATCTAAGATAGCTGATACCGATATTACAATATAGTCAGTTCCACCGAAACCTCTGGTATTCCCAGTATAGCTGTTACTGCCTGTATCAAACTTGAGATAAAGCAACTGCTACGCTCCTTTTGCCTTAAAACCGGTAAGTATCGGCCATGCCGTGTGATACGGTATTCCAAACAGGTGCAATATTTTCCCACCACGAGCGTTGATAGAGAATCATAGATTTCATCCATCATTATTATCCACTGGAACCTGATGTCCATGTGATAATTTTTAAAAGCTCAACTAGTAACAGATAAAGCAAAAACTTGAAATGTATGTGCGACGCGACACGTCCCTTGCTGAGCACGCATATAGCTTGAATGACCCCAATCTTTACTCTTTCCACCATAGTTTACCCCTGACCAAAAACTAACCCCTTGTTTGGATGGAGTCAAAATAAAGCAAGGTTTGAAAGTTTTTAATAAAAGGAGGTTTTAGAAAAATATTTTGTTGTTTTTTTATTGCTCATTTAATTTTGCATTCTCGTGTTCATGATTGGTAATTATCATCTTAGTGGCATACCTTTTGACTAGCCGGTCTTTAGGCTGGGAGAGGGGCCAACTTTTTAAACACAACCTAGGTTTTTCGACAATGTGTTCCACCTTTTGACTGGCCCATTTTGAAGCCAAAGTTTTTTGCCGGACGTTTGTAAGCTCCTCTATAAATTGGAGACTTGTAAAGCTGAAGAAAGTGTGGTCTGCAAAATGTAGTCTTGCAAGAGCAAATGTCTGGCAGTGAGCAATTAGTGTAACTGTTGTGGTGAGGTGTGTAGAGAATTTTTTGCCGGACGTTTGTAAGCTCCTCTATAAATTGGAGACTTGTAAAGCTGAATAAAGTGTGGTCTGCAAAATGTAGTCTTGCAAGAGCTAGTGTTTGGCAGTGAGCAATTAGTGTAACTGTTGTGGTGAGGTGTGCAGAGAAAAACAAGTTTGAGCCTGTAAAAGATTGGTAAGAACTATAGCATATGTGATTTGTATTCTCAAATATTTAGAGGTGAGTGATGTGTGTATTTGGAGATTGAGTTTGAGTGCTTTAAGTACTTTAAGCACTATTGTAATCTCTCAGTTTATAATGCAATTTTCTTTAATGTGTGTCTGCGGAATAGGCTTGCATCGATCCACGTAAATCTCATCTTTTGTGTGCTTTTTTTTTGTTGGTGATTTTGATTGCTCATTCAACTTCGCAATCTCGTTGTCATCTTTTGTGGTGTTTTTTCATAACATACTTTCTCCCTCCAAATCCTATCAAAACTACATTTTTTTTAAGAATTAATTTGGATGCTTGCATGGAGAGTTGATGAGAGTCATAAAATGTTTTTCAACAGTGATTAATTGTTAGCATTTTAGGATTGATCTCGGTTTTTATTGTACTTTTATGTGTTAATAACTCTAAAGTAATATTATTAGACTACTGACTTATATCAGTGCAATTTTCAGGTACTTTGAGTTTAAAAGAGAAAAAGAAGCGATCGTTGCTTAAAAGGTCAAGATCCCATGCTTCTGGAAGGACAAGATGGACTACTGCCTGTACTGCGATCGAGTGCACATCCCATATCGACCAATAAGTACTCTGCAGCGCAACTGCGATCGAGCGCACCAATCTGCGATCGAGTGCATATGCGATTGAGCGCACTCGGACAGTATCCCACATCTGTTAGAAAACACATATCACTCCGGGAGTTTGCCTATATAAGACCCACTCCACTTTAGCTTTGAAGAACAATCGGAGCTCATCTGAAATCATCAGAGAGTAAATCCAGATGGCCTTTAGGAGGAATCCGAAGTATACTTTTGGAGGGCAAGCTGAGGAATTGCCGAAGCTTTCGCTACCAAGGAGGAAATAATCGTTGAGCTCCATGGCCGGCTAATCTCCAAGCAAAGCGAAGGGATGAATTCCTAGGTGTAGTTGTTCTTATTTTCCTTTATTTGATTCAGTTGTAGTTTGGTATTATTTTCATTAAATATTGTTACGTTTTATTCTTTAATTTAATTAGTAGATTTCTTATTAGTCCGGTGATTGCATGCTTCTTTTCCATATAAGTCTAGTCATGCTCTTCTTATGTGTATTTGTTTGGGTGTGATTGAATCCGGTAGATCTCTTTTATAGATTTGTCCATTGCTGCAGTATTATCATTTAGATATATAGTCGTCTTTTGATAATTTATAAGTTAGGTCATGTGTGCTTGAAAGTAAAGAATAATTTATATCAATTACATTAGGGTTTACACATGCGCTTTAATTGAATATTTTCCGATTATATGTTTAGGATGTGAAACTTGCAATCTAGATAAAAACAACTTAATCAAGTTAGGATTAGGGCAACGAACCTATGGAGGATTTACACAATTACAATTTTCTCACAATTCAGATTTTGTCACTTTAACTTTTATCGTTTGTGTTGAGGTTCACACCTTCTCTTGTAGTTATCTTGTTTCCCTGTGGAATCGACACCCCAAAGCTGTGCTACAACAACCGCATTATGTTTTGGGCGTAATCAAATTTTGGCGCTGTTGCCGGGGAAACGCGCTTAAGTACAAGGAAGATTGTCAACTTTTGACATGACGGTAGAAGAACTGTAAATAGTTTTTCTTTTCAGCAGCTGTAAAGGCGGTAACTTCATTCCTTCTTTTAGCTTGCTGCATTATTTTTTTATTTTTCCCTTCTTTCTTTTTATAGTATTTTTTATTATCGTTATTTTTTCTAAGTTTTGATTTTCTGATTTTTTTTTATTTATTATTATTCTATTTTATTTATTTCCTTTCTGATTCATTTGGTGCATGCTTAGACCGAGAGATTTGCGAGGTAGATTCATTAGAGGACCCGAACTGGAATTACCCTCTCCTTCCACGTCCGATATTGAAACCTCGCCTAGATCAAACCATAATGCACCCTCGTTAGAGAATTTAGAGGATTTTAACATGGCCGATAACCCTAATGAGAATGTTGCTAGGACACTTCAGGATTACCTCCACCCTACACGCACAGCCACGCTATCATGCATCATGTTTCTAGCTAAAACTCGCCAATTAGATCTTTAAACAGGGATGATACAATTACTCCCTACATTTCATGGCTTGGATAGTGAAAACCCATATGTGCACATTAGAGAGTTTAAGGAAGTAGTCGTGACTTTTCATAGTCAAGATGAAACCGATGACATTGTGAGGCTTAAGTTCTTTCCTTTCGCTTTGAAGGATAGAGCTAAGAGTTGGCTATACTCACTAAGTCCACGATCTATTGGGTCATGGACTAGGATGACTCGGGCTTTCTTTAACAAATACTTTCCCCAACATAAGACCAATGCTTTGAAAAGGCAAATCTCAACCTTTGCACAAAAGGATAGTGAGACCTTATATCAGTCTTGGGAGAGATTTAAGGAATTATTGAGTATGTGCCCTTACCATGGGTATGAGAACTGTCGCTTGGTGAGCTATTTTTATGAGGGACTTACATATAGAGAGCGCTAATTCGTAGAGATGATGTGTAATGGTGAATTTTTGGAGAAAGATCCTGATAAAGCCATAGAGTACCTTAATGAGCTTACTGAAAAAGCTCACACTTGGATTGGACCTAGTGCTACTGAAAGCACAAATAGGTCACAACCTATAGGGAACCCAAATGGTGGTGAAATTTACCATCTTAGGGAAGAGGATAACCTTAAGGCCAAGGTCGAGATGCTCACTAGGGAACTAGAGGTGTTAAAGACTAAAAGCTCAAAGCCAACACAATCATGCAGCGTCTTTGAAACCATGTTTTGTGTGTGGCGGGGTAGATCATCTCGCCCAAGAGTGTCCCACATTTGCTGAGATGAGAGGGATGTATAAGGAACAATGTAATGCCTTAGGCATGTACAAGAAGCCTTTGACACCTTTCTTTGATACTTATAATCCAGGATGGCGAAATCACCCCAATTTCAGCTAGAAGTCTGAAAACCAGCAGCTTGCACAACCCCCTGCACCATATCTTGAACCATATCATGCACTCGTGTCTTCTAGGAGTTCTTTAGAAGACACTTTACATGCTTTTATTGAAACACAAGGGAAAACTAATCAAAGGCTTGAATCTTTAATTGTGCAGGTTGTTGAAGAACATAAAGAGATAAAGAGCCAAGTGTCCAAGTTAATGAGCTACTTGAGTGTGACTGAGCGAGGTAAGTTCCCTTCTCAAGCTCAGTCCACATCTCATGGTCAGCACCTAGTGCAACAGAATGTGAAGGAGGTGAATGCCATTGAGACAGTAAGTGGTAAGTTATTACACATCCCAACAACGAAAAAATCGGAGGATGTGGACGAAAGCCACCAAGAAAACATGATGGACTCATTCATGGAAAAGGTCCAGCACCTTAATCCATTAGAGTCCACCTTCACCCACAGCTTCACAAGAGCATATATCGAGCCAGAATTTGCGAGTGTTACTGATGACATCCTTGAGGCCTCTCAAAAACATACAAGCACCAAATTTAACAATGAAGCAGTGGCGGGTACATTCAACCTATGTTTTTCTAGGAGGGAATAAAAGCGTCTGGCTGAAGACGTAAAACTTAACGCTCATGGGAGGCACCCCACAGCATATCCTTTTACTATTATTGTTTTTCTTTCTTGTTTATTATTTGCATTTTTTTATGTTTTCCAGTATTAACTTAGTATTTCCTTTTCAAGGAAAAATGTACGAAGCAGTTCAAATGGTGGAGCACAATTTTCAGCTTCTGTGCACCTTTGGCTACAAGGGGAGTCTCCTTTACTCTTTCTTTTACATTGAAGTCAATGCAATTTTTAAGTTGGGGGTGGAGGAAACGCATCTCTTTGTTTCTATATTCTTTATTTCCATACATTTTTTTCTTTTTTCCATTGAATTGCTTGGTGTCATTTTCCTTTTTGTTTGTTTCTAGCATGCTTGGTGTTAGCCTTAGAGTTAATTCACATGCCAATGATATAAGCTTAATTGAGATAGCAGATAGCATGTAGAAGAAGTTAAATCTTGCTTCGGTTTGAAATTAATTTAAGTATAAATCTTCATTTGGTTTGAGACTCTAGTTTGTGGTAAGATTGTATGATTAGTCTTAAACATTTAGAGAAATTTTATGTGTGATTGTTTTATGAATACTTTTGCGGTCTTGACAAGCTCTAGAACTTACTTGATAATCACTTGAGGCGAATGCATAGAATGCACACTACTTAGGATATGATATAGGCCATTTTTTAACCATTTGAGCCTTTCAATCCTACCATTGCTATATTTATCACTAGTAATCTATTTGAGCCTTTTTCTTGTAAAGAAAAATTGAGCCTTGTTTCTTTCGATAAACCATTTACTTACCTTTATGAGCCTAAAAATATTTTATCCTTACTTTTCTTTTAAAAGAACTTAGTTATTCACATGTTGTGAGAAGCACTTAAAAGGAGTAAGGGTGGAAATATGAAAAAAAAAATATCACTACCACAACCCAAGTACATTAAAGGAGATAAGTTGGGGGTTGTGGAAAAGAAAAAAAAATGATGAAAAAGAAGGCAAATGGTTATGTGCCAAAATTTAAAAAAAAATTAAATTATGGCAAAGAAAGAAGATAGAAAGAAAAGAAAAAAAATGGTGATTTGTTGAAAGAAATGCTCAAAAAATGGTTGAAACAGTTGGGTGTTGAAGTAAAGGTTATCAAGTGCTTAAAGTGATTGTGTTTAAAGCTAAGAGATTGAGTTCTTTTACTTGTGAATCCTTCCCGTTCTTCCTTAGCCTTTACCTTAGCCTAACGTTACAAACTTATTAAAGACCTTTTGATCCAATGTAGTGTGATTTTTCTACAATAGTGGAGAGTGGTTTGAAATGTAAGCATATGGAGCTTGTTTTTGTGATTGATGTCACGAAATTTATCATGTTTTAGAGGCCAAGACTTGTATTCATGAATGTTAAGTATAAAATCATCCGGGTGTTCAGATTAATGGTTTGTGATAAGATGGATGTTAAGAGTCAATAACGATTTTAAGATTGATGTTTGGATTACTTTTGGATTTGGGTGAAATTTAATGATTCTTTGTGCCGTATGTTATGTGCAATTTTTGAGACAAAATGTGAATTACTCTTGGTTAACACTAATATTGCTTTTCATTTACTTTGATTCCCACCGTAGAATTCATTTCTTGTTTTCGCTTGAATTGCTAGGGACTAGCAATAAGCTAGTTGGGGGTTGTGATGAGAGTCATAAAATGCTTTTCAACAGTGGTTAATTGTTAGCATTTTAGGATTGATCTCGGTCTTTATTGCGCTTTTATGTGTTAATAACTCTAAAGTAATATTATTGGACCACTGACTTATTTCAGTGCAATTTTCAGGTACTTTCAGTTTAAAAGAGAAAAAGAAGCGATCGTTGCTTAAAATGCCAAGATCCCATTCTTCTGGAAGGACAAGATGGACTATTACCTGTACTGCGATCGAGCGCACATCCCATATCGACCAAGAAGTACTCTGCAGCGCAACTGCGATCGAGCGCACCAATCTGCGATCAAGTGCACATGCGATCGAATGCACTAAGGCTGCGATCGAGCGCACTCGGGTAGTATCCCACATCGGTTAGAAAACACATATCACTCCGGGAGTTTTCCTATATAAGACCCACTCCACTTCAGCTTTGAGGAACAATCGGAGCTCATCTGAAATCATCAGAAAGTGAATCCAGAGGGCCTTTAGGAGCAATCCAGAGGGTCTTTAGGAGCAATCCGAAGCATACTTTTTGGAGGGCAAGCTGAGGAATCACTGAAGCTTTCGCTACCAAAGAGGAGATGATCGTTAAGAGGCCGGAGGCAACTCAAGGAAGCATGACCTCCATGGCCGGCTAGTCTCCAAGCAAGGCGAAGAGATGAATCCCTAAGTATAGTTGTTCTTATTTTCCTTTATTTGATTCAGTTGCAGTTTGGTATTATTTTCATTAAACATTGTTGCATTTTATTCTTTAATTTAATTAGTAGATTTCTTATTAGTCCGGTGATTGCATGCTTCTTTTCCATATAAGTCTAGTCATGCTCTTCTTATGTGTATTTGTTTGGGTGTGATTGAGTCCTATAGATCTCTTTTATAGATTTGTCCATTATTGCGGTATTGTCATTTAGATATATCGTCGTCTTTTGATAATTTATAAGTTAGGTCATGTGTGCTTGAAAGTAAAGAATAATTCATATTAATTACATTAGGGTTTATACATGCGCTTTAATTGAATATTTTCCGATTGTTTGATTGGGATGTGAAACTTGCGATCGAGATAAAAACAACTGAATCAAATTAGGATTATGGCAACGAACCTAGGGAGGATTTCTGGAGCCTTGTTGTTTCTTTATTATATCCATCAAATCTATTTACACAATTATAATTTTCTCACAATTCAGATTTTGTCACTTTAACTTTTATCGTTTGTGTTAAGGTTCACACCTTCTCTTGTAGTTAGCTTGTTTCCCTGTAAAATCGACACCCCAAAGCTGTGCTACAACAACCGCGTTATATTTTGGGCGTAATCAAGAGTAAAAAAGAGAAAATGAAAAAAAAAATATATGAAGGAGTACTCTTGATGGTGAGCTTAAAGTTAATTTTAAACTGAAACTTATTGTTTAAAGCTTAATTAAATTAAATTAAATTAATTATTAATTGATATTTAATAAAATTTAATTTAATTTGATAAAGTTTTTGATAAAGTTTAAAAAATAAACTCCAACTTAAAATTAACTTTAATATCAACAAAACATCATTTTTATTGTCTCTTATTTTCTTTTCTGTTTATCCAAACATGTGTATTTAAAAGTACCTTTTTAAAAATAAAAAAAGGAAATGAAAAGTTTGACCAAAATTGCCAGTGGAGACAAAGACCAAGACAAAATAACTGGCTGCTTTGGCTTATAGAGGGCTAAATGTCAGATTCAAAAGTAAAGACAGGGAGGTTGTGGTTTTAGATGCAAATGAGGAGACCTCACTCCTTTTCTTTTTTAATTTTTTTTTATCAAGCTCTCTTTTCTTTTACAATTAGGCTGAAATAAGAAAGTTCTCAGCCTGGTGGACCCTAAAAGGTGTATATATGTCTGCTCAGTACAACTTTGCACCTATGATAATTATGGTAGCCAAAATCATGTTATTGACTTGTGTCAAAAGAGAAGACCATAATTTTTCTGTGTGCTCAATGGGGCTAAGAAGGCAAAGGGAAAAGGTAATTACCAAGAAAGAAATAACTTGACTAAATATATGCTTAAGTCTTATATCGTGTCTGACTTTTCATCTTATTTGAAATATTTGTGTCGAAAACATACTTGACCTGTTATAATTGAGCATGATTTTTTAATATTCTAATTTAATAAAAACTTTATAAGAAACAAATAAAAAAGCAAATGATCTATGTACCACATCAACATTTGTATGTATTTGAGTACAAATCTAGTGTTATGTTTTTTGCAAGTTCCAAAGACAAAAATATTTATGGCATGTTTAGCTAGCAGTTTTTTGTTTTCTGTTTTCAAAATTTGTTTTCGAAAATGAAAACTGAAAATAATTTTCTGATGTTTTCTGAAGAAAACATATTTGGATAACTGTAACTCGAAAACTGTTTACAAAATAAAAAACAATGAAATATTGTTTGGATAATCTTATTTTAAAAATTGTTTTGATACACCTTATAATTATTTTTAATTTTGAGTTTAAATTTAAAATCTATATTATTTTATTTCTCATATTTACTAAATACTTAAAAATAATTAATATTATTTTATTTTTAAAATTTTAATATTTTTTATATACCATAGAAGAATAATGAAACGGAGAAGTGAACACTGATTTTATGATTATTTTTTGAAAATTATGTCAGAAAACATCAATTTGGAGTTTTCAGAAAACAGTTTTTGAAAACTGGTTTTTTGAAAACTGTTTTAGAAAATTACTTTTAAAAATTGTTTGTCAAACATAGAAAAGAGTTTTTGAAAACTGTTTTCAGTTTTCAAAAACCATATCCAAACATGCCTTTAAATTTTACTACTCTTATTTCATATTAATGAGAATTAATGCAAGATCAAATAGACTTATCACATGGTCCAAATTATACTATGATCTCACAAATCATAATCATAAAACTATGCTCAATATGTACCATGAAAAAAACTATTCATTTTTTTGTTACATGCCAAAGAGGGTAAGTACGGAGTCTGTTAGGATTTTAGCTCAATTCTCGCAAGGAAAACTTCTAATTGGTTTGAAAAAGTGGTTTCCTATTTTAAATTGTTTGTTCTAATAGGAATAGTAGTAATTTACTATTGGATATTACTTATCTTAGTAGTAGTAGAAGTTGTTTTCTTTGTTGTTGTTCTTTTCCGATTAGTAATAGGAAAATCTCGTCTATAGAAAAAGGGTCTTAGAAAAGATTTGAGGCACACTCATAATTCTCATATGCATTGTAAACTAGAGAGGTATATTACTAGAGTTAGGATAGGAGCTTTGGGTGTATTGGGGTTTTGGATTGTCAAGTAGAGAGGACACTTACAACTAGAACTGGTTTAAGAACTATTGTTGTATTGGGACTTTGGGGTGAGAGTTTGACAACTTTGCTCTTCCTAAAATTGTAATTGAAGATTAATAAAGCAGTTGGTTTATTGGTGGATGCAGGAAAGAGATTATCGAACCACATTAATTCTTAGTGTTTTTACTCTTTATTTTATTTGCTTATTTGTAGACACCCAATTTCGTTCCAAATTTTTTGAACAGACCACACGTGGGTTCCTTTGACGAATCTTTGATCCTAGTGTGCTCGGACTTGGTAAATGAGAAAGTATGGATTTAATTGGGGAGTATGAGCAATTGCAAGACCCTTTTGTTCAATTCATTTAATTCACTTTAGGTTTAAATCAATTGGACCTTATTTGATTCAACTAATCCAAGACCAATGCAATACACATGTTCTCAAAGTAAGGGTAAAGAAGTAATTTGATAAATATGACATGAAATTAAAATAATATATATATATGAAAAATTTATTATTGAATAAAATAATTCTTAAAAAATAAGGAAGACACCTGGACGCCAAACATCCAGGTGTAGCTTTTAAAGTTACAAAGCAAAAGAAGAAAAACAAGTGTAGCACGACTACAATGAAAAAAAAAAAAAAAAGGGGGGGGAACTAAGTGAATGAGGTTGCTGGTGTCTTGCATGCAAAATGGAAACTTAAAGAATGGCAGTTCTTTAAGTAAGGTTTGGTATAAAACTTGTAGTTTTTGTTTAGTTTTGTAAAAAATCAGTTTACACTCTTAAATTACTCTCTTTCTTTAAACACCTTGAGACTGAAAGAAATGTTGAAAGATTGAAATTTTAAAAAATTTTATGGGAAAATTTTAAAGAGACTTAAGGGAAGCTTTAAGAAAAACAAAAAGGTAATAATATAAATTTTATTTTTGAAATTATGCATACATAAAATTACTCGAAATTTGATATAGAAATTTAAAGGGTATGAATTATGAAAGAATTTAAGAATAATTTAAAATTTTTATTATAAATATTATGTCATGTGTTGACGATTAGTAATTGGGTGAAATTGTTGAGAGGAGAAGGAAAGGCAAAGAGGTGATCCACGGGTAGCTTTAAGTGCTACGTGGTGAGTTAGATTTACTTTTAGTAATCAAAACCAAAAAATATATATAAATTTATGATATTTGAATAATTGTTTGAATTATAATGATTTAACGATGTACTTTTCTATAAGTATGGTAATTGATTTGGTTTATTGATTATGGATTTAATAATATGTTGAATATTAATTATATGAATAAATGAAAAATATGTTGAGAAGTTATATGAAATTTCTGAAAATATGATTGAAAAATTGATATGATATGTGAGGAGACAATTTAATATATATGATAAAAATAATAATTTTGAGAAAGAACTACATAGGTAAATTGAATGCTTGAATGTATGCTTGTTTTCATATTATGCTTAGATGCATAAAAGAAAAGACTAGGAATGTAGTTGGTCTGCTTGTTTTCATATTATTGCTCATATGCATAAAATAAAAGATCGGGAAGGTAGCCGGTCTATCTGAAAATAAAAGACCGGGAAGGTAGCCGGTCTAACCGAAAATAAAAGACCGGGAAAGTAGCCGGTCTAGCTGAAAATAAAAGACCAAGAAGGCAACCAGTCTAGCTGAAAATAAAAGACTGGAAAGGCAGCTGGTCTAGCCGAAAAGACTAGGAAAGTAGCTGGTCTGGCTGAAATATGCTGACATGTAGAAGGATGTTCCCAGATGATACTATTGAATGATCTAATGAGAAAGAAAGAAAGATAACTTAAATTCATGCATTATATATATTTTAAATATTGATTATTATTGATTGAGATGCTAAAATGTCAATCTTGATTGTGAAATTATTGATAGACAAATGAGTCTCACAGAGAGACAGATATGATAAGAAAGAAATATGACAGTATAATATGATAAAAATTTATTTGATTGATTGATTATATGCTGTGAACATCATAATGATGTTAAATTGATAATCTCAGTATGATTAAATATATGATAAGAAAAATTGATATGTTTGATGATTAATTTAAGATAAGATTGATAAATGGTTGAAATTATAATAGGATGTTATTTTTTATTTATATGAGATAATAGATGAATTAATATGAGAACATTATTTGAAAGGTTGAAATCATAAAATCACAAACAAAATCCTCATCAGCAGGCAAACCAAAGTCCTCACAACAAGCACCAGTCGATCTAGAAGTATTGCACGAGTGAACGGACGCCAATTCTGTCACTGTAGGTACGTATATTATTATAAGTGATCTTATGACACCAACTTTGCCCAACATCACGTTTACTTTTATATGCACATTGCATATTTATCGTTCTAAAATTTTAAAACAAAACAGCGGTGTAACGACCCATCCTGGGTTGGCCACCCCCGGGACAGTGTCGTCACGTTTTGAAATCCCAACATGAAACATATATGCAACAATATAAAAACATACATCTACTGAATATATATATATATATATATAGACACACACATACACGGAGCAATCATTAACCCTCAACGAGGGAGTTACATTATTAATATCTCAACTGAAACAATATATATAACATTATTGAAAAAATGGAAGAAAACATAAATTTTTATATTTTCCTAAAAATATTTGGAAGGAAGAAAAGACGAAAATTGATTTTAAATGATAAATGGAAAAACTGTGATTATGAAATGGCAAAACAGTAAATTTTAAATGATGGTAGAATTGTAAATAATCAATGACAAATATGTAAATTGTATTTAAAAAAAAATTCGCAGACTTCACGAAAAGGTGAAGCGACGAAGTGGGGGTAAAAAAAATGGATATGAAGAGGTTCACGTGAAGGTAAGAAAAAAATAATAATATATATAATATTATTAAAAATATATATATGATCTCTGGTGCAGTGGTGAAGAAAAAAAATATTCAAAAGCTTATAGTCTCTGAACTCAGAGACTTTGTTTTTATTGTTTACCAAATCGACTTTGTTTTTATTGTTTACCAAATCCCGTTTAGTTTCTTTCTTTCTTCAATTCAAATTTCTTAACAAAAATGTATAAAGAAAACTTCTCCAATATTAGATATAGTACAGTCATTCAATTACAATAGCAAGACTTCATCATATTTGAGGTAAATTTTCAATAAGACTCATAATTAAATAATTATATTGTTTTAATTAAGTTATGAAATAGTAAGAATTATGAAAGTTTATGATTAGGTGATGATGATCAGCAATCTCAGAAAATTGTTAAAGGGAGCAGGAAAGGAAAAGAGGTGGTCCACGGGTAGCTTTAAGTGCTACTGGTGAGTTCGATTTACTTTTAGTAATCAAGACCAATAAAAATATGAATTTATGATATTTGAATAAATTCTTGAATTATAATGATTTAATGATGTATTTTCTGTTAAGTATGATAATTGATTGATTAGGAATTAAAAAGTATGTTGAATATTAATTATATAAGAATTTTATTTTAAAAATGATGGATTAATGAAAAATTTGCTGATAAGTTATATGAAATTTTTGAAAATATGATTGAAAAATTGATATTATATATGAGGAGATAATTTAATAAATATGATAAAAATAATAATTTTAAGAAAGAGCTAAAAAATTGAATTGAATGATTTGATGTATGCTTACTTGCATATTATTGCTCATATGCATAAAAGGGAAGATCAGGAAGGCAGGTGGTCTGGCTGAGAAGACCAAGAATGTAGCTGGTCTGGCTGAAACATGTCGACATGTGTGAAGACGTTTCTAGATAATAATATGAAATGATCTGATGAGAAAGAAAGAAAGATAATTTAAATTCATACATTATATTTGTTTTAGATATTTATTATTAATGCCTGAGATATTAAAGAATCAGTTTTTAGTATTAAATGATTGATAGATAGATGAGTCTCATAATGAAACAATTTTGATGATAGATAAATAGAAATGATGACATAATAAAAAATTATATAATTGATTATTTATATAATGTGAACTTTACGATGATATTAAATTGGAAATATTAAATTCATAAAATATGTGAGGTATATGTATTGAAAGAAGATAGCCTGATAATTTATTTACTAAGAGAAATTGATAAATGATTGATATAACTAGAAGCGTACAAATCGAGTACTTCTAGTAAATTTAATTCACTGAGCTTGTGAAGCTTACTCTCATTGTTAAATAATTTCAGGTAGTGGGTATAACAGATAGATTTGTAAGCTGAGATTCAAACTGAGTTATTATCTGTAAGTCTCGTGGTTCACATCCTCAGACTAATGGAAGAAAAACAATTATAAATATTCATGCATAATATGTTATATATATTGTTTCAGTTGAGATATAGGAAGGCAACTGGTCTAGCTGAGAAGACTAGAAAGGTAACTGGTCTGGTTGAAACATGTTGACATGTGGGAAGACGTTCCCAGATAATAATATGAAATGATTTGATGAGAAAGAAAGAAAGAAAGAAAATTTAAATTCATGCATTATATTTGTTTTAAATATTTATTATTAATGCGAGAGATACTAAAGAATCAGTTTTGAGTATTAAATGATTGATAGATAGATGAGTCTCATAATGAGACAATTTTGATGATAGATAAATAGAAATGATAATAAAATAAAGAATTATATTATTGATTGTTTATATGATGTGAAATTTATGATATATTAAATTGATAAAATATATGAGATATATGTATTGAAAGATGATAGTATGATAATTTATTTATTAAGAGAAATTGATAAATGATTGAATATAACTAGAAGAATACAAATCGAGCACTTCTAGTAAATTTAATTCACTGAGCTTGTGAAGCTCACTCCTCATTGTTAAATAATTTCATATAGCAGACATGACAAATAGATTTATAAGCTGAGATTCAGACTTAGTTATTATCTGTAAGTCTTGTGGTCCACATCCTCAGACTAATGGAACAAAACAAAATTGTAAATATTCATGCATAATATGTTATATATATTGTTTCAGTTGGGGTATTAATAATGTAACTTCCTTGTTGAGGGTTGAGGATTGATGTGCACACACACACACACACACACACACACATACACACACACACACACACACACACATATATATATATATATATATATATATATTCAGTCGATGTATGTTTTTATATTGTTGCATATATGTGTCGTGTTGGAATTTTAAAATATGATGACACTGTCTTTAGGGTGGCCAAACGGAGATGGATCGTTACAAGCGATCACTCACAGCTTTTGATTGGAACTCTCAAAGGAGCCCCAATCAAAGTGGGGCAAACTGTAGAAACCCAATTTCATTCCAAATTTTTGAACGAACCACGCGTGGGTTCCTATGACGAATCTTTGATCCTAGTGTGCTCAGACTTGGTAAATGAGAGAGTATGGATTTAATTGGGGAGTATGAGCAATTACAAGATCCTTTTTTTCAATCCATTTAATTCACTTTAGGTTTAAATCAATTGGACCTTATTTGATTCAACTAATCCAAGACCAAAGTCTTCATTTAAACTTTGACCCAATCCAAAACCCACTAAAGCCCATTGATCTTTCCTAAGCTCAAACACTTTTGGCCCAAATTTCAAGCCCACAAAGACTTTTATTTTTAAGGGTGAACTTCCAATTTCACCCTACACTTGGCACTCATTGATTGGTTCACTTTTCTCAAAGTAAAAGTTACTCTTTTATAACAAAAAAGATGTCTCTCTCCTCTCCCTATGTGGCTGGCTATAATGAAGAATTTTCACTCTTTCTTTTTGCTTTTTGAACTCGCATATCCCTCATAGATTCCCTTATCTTCTTTTTTACCAAATGCTACCTTTTTCACACAAAAAAATAAGACTGTTTTCACCTAAAAAGCAACAACAATACACTTGTAAAGTAGCTGATTTTCCTCCCTCTTTGGACAACCATATGTATCAAAAAGAAGGAGTTTTTATTCTTCTCCTTTTGGAAGGTACCATATCTCTACATCATGGAGAACTTTACTAACATAGTGCATGGGCTTATGGACATCCATATCTTCCTGAATCAAAACGGAGGGCACTACTTCTTGTCTAACCGGCAAGTATAAGAAGAATTCCTCTCCCACTATAGGTTTGGTCAGAAGTGGGGGAGAACTCAAATACTATTTTAGCTTCTAAAATTATTTCTAACAGTTTTCAGGCCAGACAAAGTCCTTTGCCTTCTTGATGGCTCTGTAGAAGGGTTGACACTTCTCTACAGATTTTGACATGAAATGGTTGAGTACCGCTGCACACCCTATCATCTTTTGCACTTCCTTTATCATCTGATGAGGAGTCATACCGAGGATAGCCTCAATTTTCTCTAGGTTAGCTTTCATTCTTCTTTGGATGACCATAAAACCAAGGAACTTCCTTCCAGTAACTTCAAATGCTCACTTTGCAGGGTTAAACTTTATCTGGTGATACTGAAGCACCTCGAATGCCTCTTCAAGGTCGAATTTTTTGTCTTTGGCTTTGACACTCTTAACCAACATGTCATCCATATAAACTTTCATATTTCTTTTGATCTACTCACAAAAGATCTTGTTCACCAATCTTTGATAGATTGTCCCAGCGTTTTTAAGCTCAAACAACATGACTTTATAACAGTACAACCCTTGGTCAGTGATGAAGGCTGTTTTCTCCTTGTCAGGCTCATGCATAAGGATCTGGTTGTAGCCAGAATAAGTGTCCATTAAAGTCAGAAGTTCATGCCCTAAGGGGTGTCAACTAGCTGATCAATCTGCGACAGGGGAAAACTATCTTTCGGACAAGCCTTATTCAGATATGTTAAGTCAATGCAAATTCTTCACTTACCGTTGGGTTTTCTGACCATCACTACATTGGATACCCAGTCGAGATAGTCCGTCTCCTGGATAAAGTCAACTACGAGTAGTTTATCAACTTCGGTCTTGATGGTGGCTTATTGCTCGGGGGAAAATGATATTTTCTTCTGAGTGACTGGTTTGTGGCTCAGGTCCACATTTAGCTGGTGCACAATGACCTCAGGGCTAATCCCAGGCATATCCGAGCCTAACCACTTAAACAAGTCTTGATTCCTCCGAAAAAGATAGAGGAGTGATTCCTAAGATTTTTGGGGAGATTGGAGACAATTTAGACTATTTTAGAGATGTCTTCGCCAAGTGGAACAATGATTAATTCCTCAATGGGTTGGCCACGCAGGGTTTTGATCTCATCTCTAAAGTCTTCCACTTCGAGGGGCAAAGCTTCGGTTCTTTTTCTTCTTCTTATATCATTCAGATAATAAGACCTGGAGATCTGCTAGTCCCCTTTAACTTTACCCACTCTATCATCATTGGAGAACTTCATTTTTAAATGGTAGGTGGAAACAATCGCCTTCAATTTGTTGAGAGTGGATCTGCCGGGAATCACATCATAGGATGACGGTTGTTTTGACTACTAGAAAAGTAGTCAATACAGTAGTAGTCTATGGAGCCATCCCCAAGGTGATTGGGAGAACTACACTGCTTTCTGAGAATACCGGAGCCCTTGAAAAGCCGTATAACGGGGTAGAGATCGGTTCTAACTGACTATCTTTCAACTGCATCTTCTGAAAAGCATCATAGAATAAGATGTTCGTCGAACTTCCATTATCCACTAAGACGTATCTGACATCGTGGTTGGCTATTAGGAGATAAACTACCATGGCATCATCATGTGGGGTCTATACTTTGTCCAGATCATCGTCCGTGAAGGAAATTGTCTGGTTTGTCTTCCTCCTCTTATGAGGCTTGCTGACGAAAGCTACGGACCTAGTATATGTTTTTTTGTTCTGCCCAGAGTTGCCTCTAGTGGCTGGTCCACCGTAGATTGTTTTGATAATTCTAGTGATTGTGACTTCTTAGCCTCCTTGGTCAGGTTTTTCTCGGTTCGGCCTCGAACTCTTTTGGTCAGCTCAATGCTCTCGGTTCTGACTAGAAGGACGTCCGGGACTCCTCCCGGATCGATCGAGCATTCCTTCTTATTGCGGTCTAGTAATCTCTTTTAAGTACCCTCGGTTGATAAGAGCCTCAATCTATTTCTTTAGAGCGTGGCACTTCTTAGTATCATGGCCATGGTTTCTATGGAATTGGCACCACTTTCTTTTATCCCCGTTGAGACACTACGACTTTGGGGGCCATCAAAGGATTGCCTTGTCCTGGAACTGCACCAAGACATTGGTTCCGGATGCGTTGAGAGGAGTGAAACTTTTAAAATGGATGGTGGCCTTATTTATGCCCTCGTGGTGGGGTTTTTTGTTCGTCCCACCGCGAGGATCGCTGGTGTATTTCCTCTTTTTTTTCGTTTCCCCTTCCCTTTCTTTTCAGAAAGCTTGATTGTCTTCTACCAGCATGTACTTCTCTGCTTGGATCAAGACCTTATTCATGTCTTTAGGCGGTCACTTGGTGGGCTTGGAGCTGAAGATTCTAGATCTCAGTCCATTTTTTAATGCTAGCATTTGAACGTTGGGATCGAGGTCAGGGATTTCCCAAGTGGCAGCGTTGAACCTTGAGATATAGGCTCGAAGCCTTTCCCCTCAATGTTGAATGATGTTGAACAGGCTTTTCAATGACTTCTTAGGTCCCTTGCTGCTGAAGAAGTGGGAAGCAAAGACGTAGTTGAGCTCTTTGAAGGTGCTAATGCATCTTGGCTTCAGCCAGGAATACCATATGCAGGCAACTTTTTCAAGAGTCATAGGAAACGCTTGGCACATGACAGGATCGCAATGCTGATTTAGCATCACGGTGGTATTGTAATGCTATAGGTGGTCCAAGGGATCTGCCGAGCCGTCGTAGGGCTTGATTTGTGGCATCTGTAAATTTGGCGGGAGCAAAGCTTTAAGAACTTCCTACGTGAATGGTGGGTCCTAGATGCTGAGTTCATCTAGAACATTATGATTCCGGCACTTGAAGGCCTCGTTGACTTTTTCTTCCATCTCCTCGATCCATTTATCCAGGTTGAGGTTATTTCTAGAGGAGGAGCTTCCTTTAGATTTACTGGCGCGAGGTGGTGAAGATTCTGTAGTGGATCGACTGTTGATGGGGAGCCCATCATCATGAGGGCTAGTTTGCCTGGGAGTGTTGTGAGGAGATGATGAGGGCTGTCGACCTCATCTCCGAACTTCGGTGTCCAAATTTGTCACCAAACGAAAGAGCTCTAGAAACTATGCTTGAATCATTGGAATAACGGGGTGCACCGAGGTGGCTCCTCTGAGATTTTCAGGGGGATCCATCTTCGTATTACGAGTATGTTACATTCCCGGAAGAATTCGCGGGTCACAGCCAGAAGTCATGAGTTCAGACACGGCGGGGAACCTTGAGCCGGACTGTTGGCTGTGAGTATTGTTTTGTGTAGGTGCGGCGCATGTTCCAATGACTCCCTTATCGATATTCTTGGTGGTGTTTCTAGGTGTCATGGAAACAGATGAGTTCTTTAGATTTCTTCGCTTTTACTGGTTAGTGAGAGATAGATTTTTTCCTACGGATGGTGTCAATCTGTTGATGTCGAAAATCTACTGCTGAGTTAGAGGTCTGGAATTCCAAGGCTTGCATAGAGTAAGAGTGATGAACTAAGAAGTCATCATAAGGAAAGGGGGTGGTGCCTCCGAGGACTCTCTGATGCTTTTGTTAGTGCAAGGTTTTAAGAGAAAATGGAGAAGGCTATAGTAAGAATGGTGATAGTGTTTTGGTAATGAACTTGAACTGAGTTAAGACCTGCGTACCTTAGACTTTTTATAGTGGTTCAGGGAGCAAGTTTATCACATGCTCAGGATGATGCGATCCTTGAGATCCCGCTTTTCTTTCGAGGGGTCTTGTTGCGTGTTCAGGGACGGTGCAATCCCTGAAATCTTGCTTCTATTTTTGCATGTGAGAAGTTTGTGAATGATTACGACTTTGTCATCTGCTCTGTTGCGTGCCCATTATTAACATAGCCACGTGTCATTTGATCATTGGAGGTGGAGTTATCCATGTTTCTGCTACGTGTCCGTTATTGACGCAGTCACGTGTCATCCGGTCATTGGAGATGGAGTTATTCACGTGTCAGCAAACCACTGAAGGGAATGAATTATTTACTACATCAAACACAGTTTTATCCAAAGTGATGGCAAAATCACCTAGATGAAGCCAAGAGTTCCCAAGCCAGTAGCTGCCTTCTCAAAAATTGCAAGCCTAAGAGCAAAGAGTGTCAGTTTCTTCTCTGGCGCACAAACCAGTGGTGTTGTTGAAATTATAGATTTTTCACTGTTACTGTCTATCGTCTCTATACTGCTTTGTGGTTCAAAAATGGTGTTACTTGAACCACGAGTTTCACTGAGCTTTCAAAGATCGGCGACCTGTAAGCAGATGCTTAAAAATAGTACTGTTTTGATAGGTTTATTAATGTAGTACAAAGCCTTTAGAATATAAGCTTCTTTTGTGAATTTTGGCATAAGACGTGATAGGTAATCCAACAGGGTTTTTTTTTTGGTATGAGACGTGTTTGTTGATCTTTGTTGTTTTTTTCACCCTGTAGAATAGAAATGGCGCCAATAATGAGAGAAACGGTCTTAAAATTAAGGTTTCATTGCCTTTTACTGAATGAAAAATATAATAGTATTTTAATTTACTATTTTAACACTGTTAATTTTTTTTTTAAACAGAAACATTTTACAAGATATTTCCTATAACAAAAAAATCTCTTGGTAAATTTTAAAAATAAAATTAAAATATTTTTGTAATTAAACTTTATAAATATTAATAGCAACATTTTAAAAACTCTAAAAAAAAATTCAAAGATTTTGTGAGATTTCAACAAAAGCAAGTGCCTTCACTGTACCTAAGGGTTGACCGTTAAGGGAAAAAACCCGGGTGAAAATTATTCTCTTTAGATTTAGTATAGATATTATAAGCATCACTCCTCTCTCAAAAATCAAGACGCTAATCATTATCGTCACAAAATCTTCCACAAAGAACTAGAAATTCAGTGAAAAAGCTAAAAACCACCTACTGTCACCACCAACGACAAAAGCAAACTTCAACATTCTTTTCATATCTTTCTTTTTTTCTTCCCTTCAACAACAACTACTACTATTACTCCATATGAGAAAGAGAACCAGAGAGAAAAAGAGAGAACAGAGAGAGAAACAGAGAAAAACAGAGAGATCAATATGTACTACTACTCAATGCATTGTTCTTCAATTCCAAAATCCCCTTATCTAAAATGCCATGTTTTTTTCTTACTCTCCTTCTTCCTTTTTTTTCCCTCTTTTTCTGATCCAAAAATCTCAGAATCTGGCCTCTTCTGCAGCAACTCCACCTTTGGCATCACCAATTTCATCCCAACATTCGTCAAAGAAATGGAATCTCTCTCTCAAATCATAACCACACATCACTTTGCCACCCATCATCAAATCATGATCGACACCAACAACAAATCCGCCAAGCCTACAATATACGGCCTCGCTCAATGCCACAAAGACCTCTCTCAAACAGACTGCCTCCTCTGCTACGCTGCTTCACGGACGAGACTCCCTCGCTGCCTCCCTTCCCTCTCTGCTCGCATCTTCCTTGACGGCTGCTTCCTTCGATACGATAACTACAGCTTCTACAATGAATCTGTTTCCCCTCAATTGGATACCTTCAACTGCAGCCATGATTACAAAGCTAATACAATGGCTGATTCTGATTCCTTTGTTAGGAGTGTTGGTCACGCGCTGGGGAATGTGAGTAGTATTGCTGTGAGGAATGGAGGGTTTGGTGTTGTGGGGATTGAGGGAGTTTATGTATTGGCTCAGTGTTGGGAGAGTGTAGGGAGTTTTGGGTGTAAAGAGTGCTTAGAGAAGGCTGCAAAGAAGGTAAAAGGTTGCGCGCCGAGGAGGGAAGGGAGAGGGATGAATACTGGGTGTTATTTGAGGTATTCAATCGATAAGTTTTATAATAATGGAGGAGGAGAAGATGAAAAGGTCATGGTAGGTCTTGATTTCCTTTTAATATTTAGGCTTTATCTCGAAGGCGCGTTCAGATTTGGAAAAAAAAAAAAAAAAAACTCTAAAAAATTGGAGAAAATTTTCAAATATCATGAATGTTTCTTTTTTCTAATTCTCTATGTTGTTGATTTTTGTTGCTGATGATGTTTATAGTTTATACAGAAGGAAAATGAGGAAAAGGGCAACTTCTGAATCTGATTTTGTTATTTTTTGGGTGGTTGGGGGTGTTATGGTGGCAAGGAAATGGAAGCTTGAACTTTTAATTGACAAAAATAACAGAATCAGGCTTAGTTGAGGGTAGAAGAAATTCTTTTTGATTTAAATTTTTAGTATTCTGGATACCCTTTTATGTTATATTATATTATATTCTGTGATGTGATTCTGTATTAATCCTGTTTTCAGCTATTTGTCTCCTATTACCTTGTTGTCTATTTAATAACTTGTTTTTTAGCGTGTTGAATTCATGTTCAACAGGGTTGTCTGGTAAAAGGTTCATCATAGCTATTGTTTTAGCAACAGTTGCCTTCATCATGCTCTCTCTCTCTGCAGCTTATGCCGGTTACGAAAGATTTTCAAAGATTAAAAAAGGTACAGTTCTGAGAAATTTTCAGAATAAGCAGCGAGAATTTTAGGTGGTTTCTCTACAATTTTCGTAAGCAGATCTTCAGTCTTCTGATAAGTAATTCCTTTTCTCTTGCATTGTCTAGAAAAAAATAATCTCGGCCTGGCTTCAACGAGCTTTCACAAATCAAGTTTGAAATTTAAGTATGAAACACTCGAGAAAGCGACAAATTATTTCTCTTCTTCCAAGAAAATAGGCCAAGGAGGAGCTGGTTCTGTGTTCATAGGGAATCTTCCAAATGGGAAAATTGCTGCTGTCAAGAGATTGATTTTCAATACCAGGCAATGGGTAGATGAGTTCTTCAATGAGGTTAATTTGATCAGTGGAATTCAGCACAAGAACCTTGTGAAGCTCCTTGGTTGTAGCATGGAAGGTCCTGAGAGCCTCTTGGTTTATGAGTATGTACCAAACAAGAGCCTAGATCGGTTCATTTTCGGTAATTGTTTACTCTTCTACGTTATTTCAACTGCTTAAATTTCTAGAAGCAAATTTTTTGCATCGAATTTTCAGATTTATTTGACAGAACCATAAATTTTTTTTTCCCAACTTAATTCTTTAAGGATGTGTTCAGTAGAGAGAAAAGTAGAAGGAATAAAAAGTGAGGATGGAAAATTAGAATAATGCAAAAGTAACAGGAATGATTTTTTTCTAGATGATAGAAAACTAGAAAGAAAGAAAATAGTTTTCCTTTCTCTTGTTTAGTAGAGTCCAAACATAGGAGGAAAGAAAATGCGAATAGTATCAATTTTACCGGTACACTCTCATAATATTAATTCCATTTTTGAGGATTAGATGAGGATACATTGGCAAAATACTAATCTTGTCTCGTTTCTCTCTCATTTTGCAATCTCTAATCCACTCATTTTTCTCTCTTTCTGAACAAGTGAAAAATGCATTTCACTCACTGTTATTTCCTCTCTTTTATTTCTTTCCAACCTTTTCTCGTCCACTTCACTCTCATACTTAACACACCAAATTCAAATCAATGCACCAAAACCATTGATCTTATTTGCTTCACCAAATTCACATATTATTTGCTTGATTCTTCAGGTTGCTACATCCAGCCTACGAAAGAATGTCAAAATTTTGACATAAAGTAGCCAGTATCTTACTACATCCAATGTTTTTTTGAGTTTCATAAACTAATCTTTAAATTGAGAACCTATCCTTTCTTATAATTGAGAATGCATGGGAAACAAGAAAACAACTGCGAGTGATTCCAATTAATTTGTTGATAATTCTTCTTTGTTGTGCAGATGAGAAGAAAACACAGCTTCTAAGCTGGAAGCAGAGATTTAATATCATTGTTGGTGTTAATGTATTATATGGGCTTAGTCCCACATTGGTTGTATATAGCTTTGCTTCTCCTATTAGCTTGTATAAATAGGATAATCCCACATTGGTTGTGTATAGCTTTGCTTCTCCTATTAGCTTATATAAATAGGATAGCTCCCTTTGTAAGCAAATCACACCATTCAATACAATTCTTCTTTTTGTATTGTCTCACTTCCTCTCTTAAATTCAACATGGTATCAGAGCCATAATGGTTCTCGGTATTTTAAGAGTTGAGTATGCTCTGTGATTGCCACTATTAGTGGATCCTTCACATCAGAAATTCTCGGTATATTAAGAGTTGAGTATGCTCTGTTTGCCACTATTAGTGGATCTTTCACATCAGAAAAACTTCTAGTATATCCTTTTCATACCTGTCGGATCATCACTATAGTCGGAGTCTCATCGACATCATCTCCGCTGCCGCTCTTGTTTCAGAAACGCTGCTGCCACGTCAGCCCTAAAGGCCACATCAACGCCACATCAGTGCCACATCACCTGTTGACATCACATCCGCTGCCGCTCCTGTTTCAGAAATGCTGCTGTCACGTCAGCCCTAAAAGCCCCATCAATGCCACCTCACTGACACGTCAGTGCCACGTCACCCGTTGACCACCACATCATCAGTTGACCGCCACGTCACCAGTTTCTTGGAGGTTCACCTTCCTCTTTGTGCCTATGGCTGAATCGTACTTACCCCGGGTTATTACTACCGTTCTGGATGAATCTAATTATGTTGTGTGGGCTCAAGAAATGTCTGGTTTCCTCCGTGGACATAAATTGTGGCGTTACGTTACTGGAGATAGCACTGAACCCAAGAAGAATGACGACGAAGATGCTGACAAATATGTTAACCATCTAGAGGACTGGGATAGTAAAAATCACCAGATTCTCACATGGTTTCGTGCCACTATTATCGCAGAAATCAAACTTCAGTTTGGTATACTCCATACAGCTAAAGAAGCTTGGGATCTTCTCCAACACCGCTACACCAGGGCAGACATCTCAAATCGATATCATCTTCTTTCCATCCTTCATAACATGCGCCAAGAACCTGGACAAACTATCAACAGCTTTCTATTTCAGATGACTGCCGTGTGGAACCAGTTAGCTCTCACTGAGCCAACTTGGGAATGCACAAAAGATGCCGATGTTCATGGAAAGTACCGAACTATACACAACCAATGTGGGACTAAGCCCATATAATACATTAACGTCCTTTCTGATCTACTCAGTGAGGAAACACGTCTCGCCAGATTATAAGGATCTCATACAGATGTTGCCCTTACAGCACCCGTTGCTCTTGCCACCCCAGCTGCCAAGACAAACCCATACCAGAAGCCCTTATATTGCAAGTATTGTTATTCACAAAGGCATGAATTGCTCAAATGTCCTTCTCGACTATGTAAAGTCTGCAGAGAACCGGGTCACTATCTTGCAGACTACCCTAAACTTCCTTCTGGAAATCAGTCAAATGGGAACCAATATCGCTCACGAGGCTCATACAATCGGTTCTATTCCAAGCCAAAGAATACTGCTGCTGTAGCCACGGATGCTACACCAACTTCATCCAGCTCTTCACCTGATTGGAGTGGTTTATGCACCATTCCTACCGAGGCTCTAACTAAAACTGGTAACAATATAGCCATGTCAGCTACATCAGGTACATCCCGATGGTATTTTGATTCTGCTTGTTGCAATCATATGACTTCTGATGCCTCCATATTTTCTTTGAAAACCCGTGATGAGCATGCACCTACTATTCACACTGCTAATGGATCAAATATGTTGGTCAGCCACACTGGACATGTCGACAGTTCTCATTTGTCTCTCCCTGACACACATTTGGTTCCTAATCTTACGCTTAACCTTATATCTGTTGGACAACTATGTGATCTTGAACTTGATTTGCATTTTTCTTCTACTGGTTGTCGTGTATAGGACCCTCAGACAAGAAAACTCCTTGGAACCGGCCATAAAGTTGGACGCCTCTTTGAGCTTACTCATCTCCAAGTCCCATCCTCACCATAACCAAACCAATCAGCCGCATCCATCCCAGCACTCTCTCGTGGCACTATCGGTTAGGTCACACTTCATCCAGCCCTCTACGTTCTCTTATTTCTAGTGGTCAGTTAGGATCACTTCAGCATGAGTCTTTTAATTGTATTCATTGTCAACTTGCAAAACAATCAGCTTTACCTTTTAATGAGAGTCAGTCTGTTTCCCTTGCACATTTTGATTTAGTACATTCTGACGTTTGGGGGCCTTCTTCTCATACATCAATGGGTGGTGCTCGTTATTTTGTTATATTTGTGGATGAATATTCTCGTTATACTTGGTTGTTTCTTATGAAAAGCAGATCTGAACTCTTTCAAATATATTCTGATTTTTCTTCTATGGTTCAAACTCAATTCTCTCGGAATATCAAAATTTTTCGTTCAGATAATGCAATGGAATATAAAGACCGTGTTTTTCTAAACCTACTTCACAAAAATGGCACGCTTCCCCACCGCTCGTGCCAACCTCCCAACAAAATGGACAAGCCGAACGCAAACATAGACATATTCTTGACACTGTTCGTGCTCTACTAATTTTGTCATCATGTCCTGAACGTTTCTGGGGTGATGCTGCCTTAACCGCAGTGTACACAATCAATCGTGTCCCTTCCGCTACAATCCAAAATCAGTCTCCATTCGAGCGCCTTTTCGGTAAACCTCCTGATTACTCTAACCTCAGAGTATTTTGTTGCGCTTGTTTTGTTCTTCTCAAACCACATGAACACAATAAATTACAACCAAGGGCTCATCTGTGTTGTTTCATTGGATATGGTATTGAACATAAGGGGTATCGGTGCTGGGATCCTATTTCTAAAACTCTTCGTGTCTCTCGTCATGTCATTTTTTAGGAACATCAAATGTTCTCTTCCTTACGGTCATTTGACATGTCAACCATCACTAACTCCAGATTCTTTACTGATCCATCTATTGAGTTATTTCCTGAGAATCCAGTTTCAGGTACTGTTGAGTCCACCTCCGAATCACCAGCCGATATCACCCCTTCCGTTCCGGACCCAGCTCCAGCTCCAGAACCCTCAACTGACCTCACCTGTCCGACTCAATCGGTCGTGCCCGAGGATATTTCTATGTCTGATGAGTCTGCACCAACTCCCTCTGAGAGCCATCCTCCAGATCACCCCCGCAGATCTACCAAGGTAACTCATCCCCCTTCTCATCTTGCTGATTACCATTGTGATTATCATTGTTTTTCCACTATACTTCATCTGCATGAGCCTCAATCCTATAAGGAGGCTAGTACTAATCCACTTTGGCAGAAAGCAATAGATGAAGAACTTCAGGCCCTAGCTAAAACTCATACCTGAGATATTGTTGATCTGCCCCCTGGAAAAACTCCTATTGGGTGCAAATGGGTGTTTAAGATCAAGACACTTTCTGATGGCTCTATTGAACGATATAAAGCCTGACTTGTTGCCAAGGGATTTGCTCAGGAATATGGCATTGACTATAAAGAGACATTTGCTCCAGTGGCGAGGTTTACATCTGTCCGTACACTCCTTGATGTCGCCGCCATTCGAAGATGGACTCTATTTCAAATGGACGTCAAAAATGCATTTCTAAATGAGGATCTTCTTGAGGAAGTCTATATACATACACCTCCCGGCTTGGATGCCCCTCGAAACAAAGTTTGTCGCCTTCGTCGTGCCCTATATGGTTTGAAACAAGCTCCACGTGCCTGGTTTGCCAAATTCAGCACTACTATTCATCAGTTTGGGTTCACACTGAGTGCTCATGATTCAGCTCTGTTTATCCGCCATACTGCCAACGGTATTATCATTCTTTTACTATACGTGGATGATATGGTTATTACTGGAGATGATCTACATGGTATTTCTGAACTCAAAAGGTTTCTCAGTGGCCAATTCGAGATGAAAGATCTTGGCGTGCTCACCTATTTTCTTGGCCTCGAAGTCTCATCTAATTCTGATGGATTTTTTCTCTCTCAGACCAAATATGCCTCGGACCTCCTTTCCAAGGCTGGGATCACTGACTCAACCACTGCCACTACTCCTCTCGAGCCGAACGTCAGACTTACCCCACTCAATGGTTCACCTCTTCAGGATGCCACTCTATATCGTCAACTGGTTGGAAATCTTGTATATCTTACTGTCACTCGCCCTGACATTGCCTATGCCGTTCATCAGGTCAGTCGGTTCTTGTCCGCTCCTTGGACCACCCATTACTCGGCTGTTCTTCGCATTCTTAGGTACGTCAAGGGTACTTTGTTTCATGGGCTTCATTTCTCAGCACAGTCTGCCCCCATTTTACAAGCCTATTCTGATGCTGATTGGGCCGGAGACCCCACCGACAGACGTTCAACCACTGGTTACTGTTTCTTTTTGGGCAATTCTCTCATTTCCTGGCGTAGTAAGAAACAAACTGTGGTTGCTCGCTCCAGTACTGAAGCTGAATATCGTGCCATGGCTGATGCAACTCAAGAACTTCTCTGGCTTCGATGGCTACTCGCTGACATGGGTATCTCTTCTCCTGATGCCACTATCCTACACTGTGACAACAGGAGTGCTATTCAGATCGTTCACAATGATGTCTTCCACGAGCGTACAAAACATATCGAGAATGATATCCACTTCATCCGTGATCACATTCTCCATAATACAGTTCGTCTACAATCCGTCAGTTCAGCCGATCAGACAGCTGACATTTTCACTAAGGCTCATCCACCCGGACGCTTTCACTCTCTGGTTTCCAAACTCAAGTTCACCTCCCACTTACCGCCTCGAGTTTGAGGGGGGATGTTAATGTATTATATGGGCTTAGTCCCACATTGGTTGTGTATAGCTTTGCTTCTCCTATTAGCTTGTATAAATAGGATAATCTCACATTGGTTGTGTATAGCTTTGCTTCTCCTATTAGCTTATATAAATAGGATAGCTCCCTTTGTAAGCAAATCACGCCATTCAATACAATTCTTCTTTTTGTATTGTCTCACTTCCTCTCTTAAATTCAACAGTTGGGACAGCTGAAGGGCTTGCATATCTTCATGAAGGTTCTGAAACAAGAATTATCCATAGGGACATAAAGAGCAGCAACATTCTTCTCGATGAGGATCTCAATGCAAAGATCGCTGATTTTGGCCTGGCTCGATGTTTTGCTGCTGATAAGACTCATCTTAGCACTGGAGTTGCAGGGACACTGTAAGAAATATGATTCATTTAAAGGTCTTTTTTCTAAGATTATTTTTGACAAAGATAGTTTCATACTGTGAAAAATGATTCTGAGAGCAAACATTACATAAAACGAACATGCATATTTTACAAGATCTCATTATTTCCAGTTTCGTCTGCTGTGACATTTACCATGACAGTTTTCTTCACATAAATAGGATAGTCTATATCTTTACATATAGAATTGTTTCTAAAGTTTGTTACTGCACTACCGTTTGGTAAAGTTGCTGAAACGGTTTTTGTTTGCTACGTCAAAAACCCAAAAGAATGGTTTTTTTGGAAATAATTAGAAGCTGAAAAACAGTTTCGAAGAATTTGAATTTGTGTCAAAACAATTGTTTTAACAGCTGCTTCCCGAACGCAACAATTTTTAAATCAGCAGCAGTATTATCAAAAATTGTTTCAAAACCCATTTTGACAGTCAAATTTTTGCAGCTAAGCCAAACTGCAACTATTGAAAACTCAAAGAGTAGAAGAAAGCTATTTTCATTAGCCTTATATTTTCCTAAACTTCATGTTATTTGATACTGCAGAGGGTACATGGCTCCTGAATATCTTATTCGAGGACAATTAACTGAGAAAGCAGATGTTTATAGTTTTGGCGTGCTGGTTCTTGAGATTGTTTGCGGTAGAAGGAGCAATGCCTTTATAGAGGATTCTGGTTGCCTTCTGCAAACGGTAAGATTCAAAATTCTTCCTTTCTAAAACTTAACAAAGCCCATTCATGAGATGAAATTAAGCCGTTGAGAAAAAGTTTGCGCTTTACACAATTTTTCAGTTTGATAGCGCGAGATTTTCCTTTCGCTTTAGGTTTGGAAGCTTTATAGATCAAATAGACTGGCTGAAGCTGGTGATCCTTCCATGAAAGATGAGTTTTCAGCAGAAGAAGCAAGTAATGTACTTCAAATTGGGCTTTTGTGCACACAAGCTTCAGTTTCTTTAAGACCATCCATGGAACAAGTAATCTTGATGTTAACTAATAAAGGATGTGAGATTCCATCGCCGAATCAACCTCCTTTTATGAATTCTAGTGTAATAGAGCCAACAAGTTCCACAAGGTCTTACAGCACAAACAGTCTCATATCGAAAGCAGCCTCAAAGATTAAAGTGTCTTACACTTCCTCAGAGTCCTCTAGTACACAAAGTTCAGATAGACAATTAAGAAGTGAAGATTTTACGCAGAAGTAATTCCGAATACGTTTCCAAAAATTTTAGAGATTGAAAATCTTAAGATTCATATTTTGCAGGCTGTGGAGGTTTCTTGAATGATTTATCGGCCACAAAACCGAAATAAGTTACTGATAATCCTTGAAGCATGGAGTTGCACAGCAGATGCTTGATACTTAGTTGTAGTTTCAGTTTTTGGTTATCAAAACTCAAAAGAGTTTTTGAAACACTTTTAACAAAACAATTGTATAGATAAAAATTGTTTATGTTTAATAAAATAGTTGTAAAAGTTTCTGAATATGAGATTAACTCAGTTTTATATATATATATATATATATATATATATATATATATATATATATATATATATATTCAGTTTCTACTTCAGTATAGAAACTGTTTTTTTCTTTTGGGTTTTGGCTCAAGTAAAAAATAGAAACCGTTTTACGAACTTTACCGCACAATAAAGTTTAATAATAGAGACAGAGATGGAATATTTTTCTTTTTTTGTTTCTTCTCGTCATATCATCTTGTATGCATGAAGTTTGGAATTTTTGCAACTACAAACTTGCTTCTCTACGTACTTGTCACATTCAAGATATTCCATAATTGTCAAAAGTTGAGTAAGTTGGGGTTGTTGATTGGGACCAATTCTAGTGTTTTTTGGACAGTTATTGTGCATTTATTCAAAGGTGGGAGGTTGTTGGACTCCTTCTATATTTGTTTATTTAATTGTATTTATCCAATTGATTGTACATGTGGTATTGTCATTATTAATTTTAATAGTGATTGATGTAGAGTTGTTCCCCGATGTGTCCATTGACAGAAAAATGGCGGGCTTCAGTTACATAGAGTTTTGTTTACTTTTGGTTTGGACATCTACATCATAATACAGGTGTATCATTAATTTCAGTAACATTTTCATTCAAATCCCAACCAAAAAAAATTGCATTTATCACGCTCACTACCGTCAAACAGAAAAAGTTAAAATTGATTAATAAAGATTTTCCCGTTGGATTATTGGATGAGAGAGGTTGAAATGAAAGGATTTTTTTTTTGTTTTTTCTAAAAAATGAATAGCATGAATAAACTTCCTCTTTAGCAAGACGTTTCGACATCACGCTTTGAGCACCCACACTAAAGACCGTTACCGAGCTTAGATGTCCACCAAACCCTCTTTCACCATGAATATCAAGACACTGAGCACTCTCGAGCTTGAAGAACGAGGACTAGCACTCTCAAACTTTTTTTTAAAAAACTTACTAGAATGGAAGTGAAGAAGAATGAGAGCAAAGCACCCTTATATAAGAAAAAGAAGCATGGTGAACGAGGCAATTTAGGACGAACGGGTGGGAAGGTATGACATTCAGGATGCTCGAGGTTACTTTTGCACTCTCCAAAGAGCCCACCATTGCAAACGAAGCGATGTTTGGTCCGCTCGAGACACCATTTCGTTCCCTAAGAGAACGAAGCATTAATGAGTGTCGCAATTTTCACTCCAAAAATGGCTGCACACGTTAAATAAATATAACAAAAAGCCACGTGTCAAAACAAAAGTTCTAGAAGTATGATTAAGAAATTTTTGGGCCTAAGAGAAAATGGCCCAAAAGCGCAAAGACATGCTTCATGGGCCTAAAAAGCAAGAAGCCCAAAAGTCTACCTGGAACCCCATGTCTCCAAGGCCGAGCATATTGATTGAAGCTCATATGCTCGGACCAACATCTCCAAGGCCGAGCATATTGACTGCTCCTCATATGCTCGAACCAATGTATCCAAGTCTGAGCATATTGATTGAAGCTCATATGCTCAGACCAACGTCTCCAAGGCCAAGCATATTGATTGAAGCTCATATGCTCGGACCAACGTCTCCAAGGCCAAGCATACTGATTGCTCCTCATATGTTCGAACCAACATCTCTAAGGCTAAGCATATTGACTGCTCCTCATATGCTCGGACCAATGTCTCCAAGACCAAACATATTGATTGAAGCTCATATGCTCGAATTAATGTCTCCAAGTCCGAGCATATTGACTGTTCTTCATATGCTCGGACCAATGTCTCCAAGGCCAAACATATTGATTGAAGCTCATATGCTTGAATTAATGTCTCCAAGTCCGAGCATATTGACTGCTCCTCATATGCTCGGACTAATGTCTCCAAGGCCGAGCATATTGATTGAAGCTCATATGCTCGGACCAAGATCTCCAAGGGTGAGCATATTGACTGCTCCTCATATGCTCAGACCAACATCTCCAAGGTCGAGAATATTGACTGCTCTTCATATTCTCGGACCAACATCTCCAAGGTCGAGCATATTGACTGCTCCTCATATGCCCGGACCAACATCTCCAAAGCCGAGCATATTGACTGCTCCTCATATGCTCGGACCAACTTCTCCAAGGCCAAGCATATTGATTGAAGCTCATATGCTCGGACCAATGTCTCCAAGACCGAGCATATTGATTGAAGCTCATATGCTCGGACCAACGATCTCCAAGGCCGAGCATATTGATTGAAGCTCATATGCTCGGACCAACGTCTCCAAGGCCGAGCATATTGACTGCTCCTCATATGCTTGGACCAACGTCTCCAAAGCCGAGCATATTGACTGCTTCTCATATGCTCGAACCAACGTCTCCAAGGCCGAGCATATTGATTGAAGCTCATATACTTGGACTAATGTCTCCAAGGCCTAGCAAATTGATTACCCCTTAACTCTAAGACTGAACCCTGCCATACTTCCTTGAAGCACATAAATGTACTTAAGGAAGTGGGAGGCCTTTGATACAACCAAGAAAAACACACCTAATAGAGAACTGACATGTGGACAACCCTGGACCAACGATAAGGCGACACGTGGACAACCCTGGATCAACAGCAAGGCGACACGTGGATATTTTTTCTTCCAATAAAGAGATGACACGGGGACAAGCTAGTGACAGACCCACTGCCATCCTCGGACACCCCTACGCAGACCTGCAAAACACAAATGTCAGGGAACCCCATCCTCGGACATCCTTGTCCAGAACCCACGAACGCAAATCCAAGGATCACGATCCCCCTTGGATACCCAACCATACCCACTTGCAGAGGAACGGGATCTCCGAGATTTTCCCCATCCCTGGAACGTGGGTTGTCTCACCTCTAAAACACAATAAAAGGACCAAGGTATGCAAATCCATATAGAGACGCAATCACATTTTACTTATTAAAAAGCACCACAATCCTCATTCTTCTAAAAAAAACTTGTACTAACGAAGACATCGGAGCATCTCTGGAGGCATTTCCTCTCTGTCCTCTGGTGATCCTTTAGCTTCCGTCGTCTTCCCTGGGCAGGTTCCCCCAAGAACCAACTCAACAACATGTTTTTGGCATCAACAATATCTATTGCATGCATAGATTCTAGTTTGAGCTAGCAAATTCGTTAGGGCATGTATCGAATTGTTTTAGTATAATTTTACACTAACAGTGTTTAGTAGGAGAGAAATGAAAGGGAAAAAAAAAAGAATGTGGATGGAATGCATTTTATCTCTGAAAGAAAAGTGAGATAAAAGAAAACTAACAGTAATGATTTTTCCTTTTAAACGTACAAATCATAAGATATTATGAAAGATATAGTAATAAAATTGACACTGTTTGAATTTCTTTCCAATCATTTTTCCATACTATCAAGTAAGGGAAAGAGAAAACTATTAATATATATTAGTCCCCAAGAAATGATATTTCTTGTACCATTTTTATTTGAAACCTCTGCTGCTATATTTACGGCCGACTCCCGAAATCCGATAACTGTGACCCGTTTTTCTTTGATGAATTCAGTGGCAAATTCATCATCCGTTGCAGCATAATCCATAGAATGTAAGACCTTACCATGGAACACTTCAGGCCCTTCGTTTATTGGAAAATCTGGTGTGTTTGGCAAGTCAAAAAGGATCACAAAATCCACTTGATACACCTGGTATCATGGCCATCGCTGTATGAAAAACTCATATAATTCAAAGTATTAGTGTGCATTTGGTTGTAAAAAACATGTCCCTTTTTGTTTTCGTTTTTCTATAAAATAGAAAACAAATGAAAATGCATTTGATGGCTAAAAAAATTCTCTAGAAAATTAAAAATGAAAACAGGTCAAATTCAGAAATAAAAAACACTAGTTGTTTTCACTTTCAAAATGAAAGATGATTTTCTATGGAATTAAACATTGAAAATGAAAACAGAAAACCTTTTCCAAAACCAAGCACGCCCTTATACTCTCATATTTCATGTCATTAAACAATCAATTGCAATTCTGGCTAGTAGAGCTTATTATCTCACTTGATGGAAGTAAAGAGAGGGAAAAGAAAAACGGTATAAATAAAGGGCATAAATAACTGATCGCCTCTGTTGCAGCAGATTTGTCGTGGGCATCTTGTACAGTGACATTTCATTTCCCATTAGGTGAAAAGGGCTCTCCAGTTCCACCCAATAAATCCCAAGAAAACATATCCTCATCAGCCTCTGAAACATAATCAAAACAAGTGACAGGGAGGATGTTGAAGTGAGCAGCATAGGCTTCAATGTAATCCATCACTGGGTTGTGATCAGGGAAGGTCTCTTTCACTGAAGATGGCCATGCAAAATCTTAGAACTAGTAGAAATTTTTACGTGCTTGGAGCTTAGTAGACTCTAATGTCTCGGACCAGACTCCACCAATCCAACTTTTGGCTTCAAAGACAATGGGACTAAAACCCTTCTCTACTGCATATTTGCACGCAAGCAAGCCACTGGTTCCTGCACCGATGATAGTAATCCTCTTCTCCATTTTTAAGTACAGAAGATAACAAGAAGTCACTGTTGCTAGACTAAAGGGTTTAAGGTTTTGAACCATCAATCACTCTAATTTATGAATTCAATATTATGTTTTGTTAACAACGTTGGACTTTCTTTGGATTTTAGCTAAGAATTTTGGACCCAAAAAAAAACATATTGCTGCGACATAGACCTTACCTAAATAATTTTTAACTTTAAATTTTCCTAAAACTCTATTTTTTTATTACCCTTTTTATCTTTAACATGATCACTAAGAAAATGGTTTTTTTGAAAGAAAATTGATTAAAATTGGGTTAAAATAGCTTAACACTTAGTTTGATTCAAATGAATTCCGTAGTTTTTGTGGAATTCATTTGAATTCTATAGGTTGTTGTGTTTGGTTTGTTAATAAAGTGTGGAATTCATTTACAAATGAATTGACAACATGTTTGGTTTACTAATAAAGTGTGGAATCATTTACAAATGAATTGATCACATGTTTGGTTTATAAATAAAAGTGTGAAATTTATTTTCAAATGAATTCTAAGTAAAATTAAATTAGTTATGGACAAATTCTATCAAAATTGATAAAAATTGCGAATGAACTATAGACATGAGTTTTATATAATTAGATGGAAAAAATTACTCCTCTTCTCTACTCTTCTCCCTATTCCTCCTCTCTCTCTCTCTCCTATTTCTCTTCATCATTTATCACTGTCTTTCATAGTTACTTTATCTATATTTAGTTAGAAAGACCAAACTTTTGGTTTATTTATTGCTTTAGAATAAATTAAAAAAAAATGAAAGAATAGGTTATAAAAATAAATGAATATGTTACTATATTCAAATTGATATACACTAAAGTAAAACTAACATTTTTTTATTTAAAAATGGATTAAATTAATATTTAATTTTCAAATTTTATCTTGCAAAAAAAAATCTGATTTTATTTTTGGATTATAAATTCATCTTGTGAATTGATAAAGTAAATAGTGTTAATTTATTTGAATAATATCAGTAAAATTAAATTTTATATTTAAATAAATTAAAACGTGATATAATTAAGGGTGTTAAGTAAAATTTAAAAAAAAATGAATTGAATTCTTTGTTGATCCTAAACACAAAGTTCATTTCAATTCTACAGATACCAAAAATTAAATTTCATTTGAGTTTATTTGCAAATGAATTTTAGTTTCAATTCGTTTAAAAATGAAATATAACTTCATTTACAAATGAAATGAATTCTAGTTTCACTTCATTTGAAAATGAATTGTGAATTCATTTACGAATGAATTCTAATTTCAATTCATTTAAAAATGAATTGAATTCTATACTTGAATTCATACTAAACGGAGTGCATCAATTCATTTGAAAATGAACTGAATTCTATACTTAAATTCATACAAACACTAAACGGGGCTTAAGTGAAGTTTAAGTGACAACCACGTATTTTTCCATCTAAAATTTTTAACAGAAATTCAATTTTCCTTTTACTATCTTTATCTTTAACATTTAACATGATCACTAAAAAATTTAAGATTAAAAATTAGTTAATAATAGTTTAGGTGAGGTTTAGATGACAACCATGTGTTTTTCTATCTAAGATTCTTAATGAAAATCCAAAGCAATATAACATTTAGTCCCTAAACTAGAGTGATTGGTTGTTGAAAACCAAATTGAAACCCAATCAAATCCGCAATAACCAATTTTGTAATTTAGCCAGAAAACAATGAAAGCAATTCCTCAATTAACTAAAGCATTAATAAGCATTTCTCAACAACCGCAACTGAAAAGAGCAAAATAGAGAGGAGGCAAAGAAATTATGGAGACACTAATACATAAGCAAGTTAATTCGTCACAGAACGATAACCACCATATCACATTGGCTCTCCGACATCACAACCATTAATACAGACTGAATAATACATCTAAATCCATAAAATATCAGTTGTACACAGCGCAGCAAAGAAAATCAACAATATATTCATTTTATTTTACGTCTTCCCAAAAAATGGAAGAAAAAAAATATACACCATACATAAGATTTCCCATTTCTTCTTTTGTATCCCTAACTTACAGCTCTCTTCATTGTATTTCACTCCAAAATACATGACTGTCTTCATCTAGGTTATGACTAATGGATCCTACCAAACATTAAACTTAAAAAGGTACACATACTTTGTCATACTTAGGATTTACTTCCTATCTTCATCATGAGCTCCCAGGACAGACTGTCAAAACAAAAAAGATAAACCAAATAAATAGGTTGGACTTGCCGTTCTGCTGATACCCAAGCATGTAAAACAGCCAAAACATTTTAAGAAGAGAACAGAATATGCTTGCTCCATAAAATCCTTGTCTCTCAATATTTCACATCTAGAATATATCCTTTCCAAGTGATGGAAAACTTGAAGCTTACCATATTAAGAAGGCGGAGAGCAGCAGGACGAGTGAACTTTCTAGCGAAAAGGAAGCATGACGATGGTTTCCCTTTGCTGCTACACCATTCTCTTCTGTATTCAGTCTCATAATAAATATTATCAATGCCCTGCATATCGTTAAATTAAATCAATTAACATTTTTTCTCCTCATCCGATGAGAAGCAGTAATTTACATGCAACTTTTAATTTAAATCGTCTAACTTCCTCTGTTCAGCTTTTCCAGTCTCTAAAACTAATGTTGGATTCAAATTGCACTAATTGAATGATAAGATAATTTCATCTCACATCCCATTGGCTGCGATTTAGAATGAGAAAGCAATGAATATCGTCCATTTTGATGCTGAATATGATTTCCAGTGAAACTACAAGACTACTGAGGTGAGTCCTACAGCCCAATCCACTAGATGCTTTGCAGCATATATCTCAGGAAACAGCTTCCCTCATAACTTGGGTTAATCAAAGGAATTACTCACTTTCATCTCAATGGAGTATTTAAAGTATGTATTTAAGATTCTGTACAGTACCACTTCATTCTTTGAGTTTGTGTGATTGAACTTGTGAAAAGTGACTGACAAGTAATCAAACATGATTTTTTTTGCTTCTGTTTGGTAAAACTGACTTGTCAAAGGTAAAAACGACTGATGTATCAAAATAACAAATTTATGACTTATGTGACACTTTTTTCACATTGCATGAATTTATTTCAATTCCTAACTTATCACCACAAGTAAAATTTTAAAAATATGGTAAGATTTCATGCACATTATTGTTTTGCTGTAAATTTTGAATAATATTTTGTTTGAAAAAGTAAGAAGAAAATAGAAATAAATGAAGGATAAAGAAGAAAAACAATGAAAAATAAAATGAAGAAAAAGATAAGATTAAAAAGGGGAATAATAAAAATATAAAAAAAAATTAATAGAGGAGAAAAAATGAAGAACAAAAAAAAACAAAAAAGAGGAAAGCTGAGAAAAAAATTAAAAGGGCTTGTGTACCCAAACAGCCACTTCGTATCAAAAGTCTGATTATTTCCCTGAAATCTTCAAAAGCAAGTTTCATAAGCCCTTCTAAACGCCACATAAGTGTGCCAGGTCAAACAAGTGATGGTAGCAGCACAGTAATGGTGATGATGGTTATATCATTTTTTTATAAAGTAAAATTGTATTAAAAAGCACAAAACATAGACTATCTACTTATAGTAACTCCAAAAAATCTAAAAGACTTACGTCATTCATCAAAAATTTCCCTTTAATCCAATAATGAAGGATATTAAACCAATTATCTCTAAGCACATCAATAGGCCTCTATTTGCCATCATCATAGCCATGGACCCATGGTGGTGGCTTTAGAGGCAGCAGTGGTGGTGGTGATAATGTAAGCAACATAGTGGCTGGGGAGTAGCAGCAAACAATGGTTGTAAATATCCCTCACAACATGTTCATTGTAGAAACTTAGTAATTTGCTTTTTTACTGTTAGAGTTATTATTTTTATTTCCTTTATTTTTTCCTGAAGAGTAGTCTTGTACTTGGACTTATCTATCTCATATATAAATAATATGTTAGCAGGTGAGGGGTTAATTGAATAAACCTTAAACCTTTCTTCTCTATCTTCTTCTCTCTTTTTCTCTCTCATATCTAACCTAAACCCTAGATTACAACTCAACTTGGTATCAGAGCCTCCTAATTGATCCTTGTGTGACAAATCTGAAAAATAGACGAGGAATACAGCAAGAAATCATCAATACAGATCTGCTGACGTCATCAACGTAGATGCTGACATCGGAAAGGTAAGTTGATCCCCCCAATCTGGTCGACTCACCCAGGGAAAATTTTTGGTGAAGTTTCGTCGCGATCCGAGGTCGTTTGGTATGGTTTTTGAATTTTTCTTCCATTTTTCCATATTTTAGTGCGATTTTTAAAAACTCCCATTTTTTGGACTTTGGATCGACTTTGTTGCTTGGGGTAGTCTCTATGGGTGCCGACTAGGTGATTCTTGAGTGGCTTTGGCGTTGCTTTGATGTTTGGATCACAATTGGTTGTTTTTTATATGATTTGAAGAGTCAGCTGTGTTTTTTCTTGAAGTCTGGCCTCTGCTTTCCTGGTTTTCTGCTTTGGTATGGTGGTTGTAGCCTTGCTCTAATTCATTTTGCTGTGTAAAGAGGGCTGTTTATGTGCCTTTCCATCAGTTTATTGATCTTCTTGTGGATTTCTCAAGTGTTTTGGGAGGTTTACCTTTTTTCTCAAGTCTGTTACTGTTTCTTTGACTGATTTAAGGGTCTGTTGGTTTAGTATCAGATCTATTTTTGTTGTTTGAACCTTGTGTTTGAGATGGCAAAAGAGAAATCTAGCGCTAAGACTGAAGACAAACTCCCCATTTTTAATGTTAACAATGATTTGCCTAAATCTATCACTTTGAAAAAGTTGAATGGTCTGAATTACATGGCTTGGGCACATGCAATTAGAGTTTATTAATGTGCACATCGATAGTTGAAGTATTTGACTGACAATTCTCCTAGTGCTAGTGATCCAACTTATGAAGATTGGATTTGTGAGGACTCCGCTGTTATGGGATTGCTATGGCATAGTATGGATCCCGATATTGCTACCACCGTTGAATTTTGTGACTCCTCCAAGAAAATTTGGGACTCAATTGCAGATTCATTTTCTCATCAGAGTAATGTTTCTCGTGTGTATGAGCTCTATAGGAAAATTTTCATCACCAAACAGTCTGGGAAAATTATAGCTCCAGCTAGTGCTAGTGATCCAACTTATGAAGATTGGATTTATGAGGACTCCACTGTTATTGGATTGCTATGGCATAGTATGGATCCCGATATTGCTATCACCGTTGAATTTTGTGACTCCTCTAAGAAAATTTGGGACTCAATTGCAGATTCATTTTCTCATCAGAGTAATGTTTCTCGTGTGTATGAGCTCTATAGGAAAATTTTCATCACCAAACAGTCTGGGAAACCTTTGGCTGAGTATTATAGCACACTTAAGAATTTGTGGGATCAATTATTGAAGCATAAGCCTTTTACCACTAATTTAGAGCAGCAGAAGAAGCAATGGGAGGAGTTTATGATTGCTAGCTTATTGTCTGGTTTGGACTCTGATCTTCATGCGATAAAGATCAGATCCTTGCAAGTGAGGCCTTGCCTACGGCTGCTAATGCCTATTCCCAGCTTTTGCATTCTTCCCTAGGACATCATTTTCCCTTGATTAGTTCCCATGTTACTTCTTCAGAGACTACTGCCTTGGTCTCTAACAGTGGAGGCCGTAGAGGATTTTGTAGTGATTTCCGCGGTGGTTGTGGAGGCCGTAATTTTCGTGGTGGTTCTTGTGGTGGTGGTGGTCGTGTTGGTGGACGTAATGACAGGAAGTGCAATTATTGTGGGGGTACAAATCACACTGAACCTTATTGCATTCAGAAATATGGTAAGTCGAATTATGTGAATCAAGTCAATGATGGTGTAGCACAGTCTCTAAGTATGGTACAGTCACAAACCACCTCTGTTGGATCTGCTTCTTCTAGTTTTGGTTCTCATGATACGTTCAGTACTCAACTTGGCGAGCTTCTCGTCCAGTATTTGCGCATTGCCCTTCCTTCTTTGCAGCCTTCTTCCTCCTCTACTGCTACCATAACCAATTAAGGTAATATCGCATGTGTCGCAGCTTCTCCCCCTTCATGGAATATTGATTCTGGTGCTACTAAAAATATCTCTGTTTTATTATCTTGTTTTTCTGATTTAACACCTGCTAATCATCATGTCGTGTTAGCTGATGGCTCTTCTCGGCCTATTCATGGACAAGGTGTTCTCCACCCCACCACCTCTCTCTCCTTATCTTCTAATCTTTATATTCCTAATTTTCCCTTTAATTTACTCTTTGTTAGTCAGTTGACAAAAGCGTTACAGTGTGAAATTCTTTTCACTCCTACTTCTTGTATTTTTCAGGACCTCAAGACCAAGAAGAAGATTGGTTCGGGGCATAAGAAGGACGGTCTCTATCTTTTGGATCCCAGTGAATTCCTATCTCTCAGTTCATCCGCTTTGTCTGCTACAGTTTCTCCTCTTCAGTGGTACTTCCGCTTGGGTCATCCATCTTTGGCTAAATTGAAGACTATTATTCCCTTATTGAGTCATTTGTCTAAATTAGAGTGTGAGGCATGTCAGCTAGAGAAGCATCACCGTAGTTCTTTTCCTAGTAGTACTTATGATCGTCAGTTTGAGTCATTTGCTTTGGTTCATACAGATATTTGGGGTCCATCTCGAACTGCTACTTTGAGTGGTTTTCGTTATTTTGTTGTTTTTGTTGATACCGAATGACTTGGTTGTTTTTAATGAAAGAGAGGTTTGAATTGCCTAGAATTTTTCTTCAATTTTATAATGAAATTCTTGTTCAATTTAATAAGTGTATTAAGATTTTTTGATCTGATAATGCCTTAGAGTATACCCAGACCATTATGAATTCATTTTGCATTGATAAAGTCATTATTCATCAGACTAGTTATTCTCACACTTCCTAGCAAAATGGTGTGACTGAGCGGAAACACCGTCATTTACTTGATATTGCTCGCACTTTAATATTCAATATGAGGGTACCTAAACATTTTTGGGGCGATGCTGTTTTAACTGCTTGTTATCTCATTAATCACATGCTTTCTACTATTTTGAATCATAAGTCCTCTTTTTCTCTTGTTTATCCTGCTCGGCCTCCTTTCTCCCTCACTCCTCGGGTTTTTGGTTGTGTTGCTTTTGTTCATGTGCTTAATTTGGGTCAGGATAAATTATCTCCTCGCGCTCGGAAATGTGTCTTCCTTGGGTATTCCCGTACTCAAAAAGGCTATCGTTGTTACAGTCATGATTCTCGTCGCTACTTTGTGAGTGCTGATATCACATTTTTTTAGTCTACTTCATTCTTTTCCTCCCAAGGTGAGAGTCTATTTTCATATCTCATATCTTGTCGTGAGGGGGAGCGTTTTTTTCCCTCTCCTACTCTTTCGATGCCCATGTCTCCACCTATGGTCACTTCTCTGGTTTCCTCAGCTCTTTCTAACCTTCCGTTGCAGGTATACCACCGATCTCAAGATAGGCGTGTTATTTCTTATGGCCCTGTTCCTACAGCTTCAAGGTCTAAGGATCCTGTTTTTTCTCCTTCCTCGAACACCGATGATTTACCTATTGCTCTACACCAAGGTAAAAAAACTTGTACACAACATCCTATTGCTCATTTCTTGTCTTATAGTCATCTTTCACCTTGCTTGCAGTCTTTTGCTTGTTTTTTGTCCTCTATTTCTGTTCTTTCATCCTATAAGCAGGCACTATCTTCTTCTGGTTGGAAACAAGCTATGGATGAGGAAATTAGCGTTCTTCATAAGAACCACACCTGGGAGCTTACTCCCCTTCCTCCAGGAAAACAGACAGTGGGTTGTCGTTGGGTTTATACTATTAAGTATCTTTCTGATGGTTCTATTGAACGTCTTAAAGCGCGGTTGGTTGCGAAAGGCTATACCCACACCTATGGTGTTGACTACTTGGAGACCTTTTCCCCTGTTGCTCGCCTAAACTCTGTTCGCAGAGCTCTCAGTGGCTATTAATCGTTCTTGGTCTTTGTATCAACTTGATATCAAGAATACATTCCTTCATGGTGATCTTCAGGAGGAAGTGTATATGGACCAGCCACCAAGATATGTTGTTGCTGGGAATGGCCATCTTGTATGTCGTCTAAAGAAGGCCTTGTGTGGTTTGAAACAGTCTCCTCAAGCTTAGTTTGATCGATTCAGTGTTGTTGTTCTTGCATATGGTTTCCAACGTTCTACCTCTGATCATTCCATCTTTTTTCGTCATTCCACTGCTGGCACCATTGTTTTGATTGTTTATGTGGATGACATTATTGTTTCTGGGAGTGATTCAACTGACATTGCTGATTTGAAGTGCTATTTGGGCCAGCAGTTCCATACTAAGGACTTGGGTGTTCTTCCATATTTTCTTGGGATTGAAGTTGCTCGCTCTTCTCGGGGTCTTTTCCTTTCCCAACGGAAATAAATCCCTGACCTTTTGTCTGAAACAGGTCTCTTAGGCTCACGCCCTATGGATACTCCTATGGACTCTGCAGCGAAACTTGATAGTGAACAGGGTGATCTGTTTGTTGATGTTGGTCAATATCGTCGGTTGGTTAGAAAGTTAATCTATCTTACTGTTACTCGCCCTGACATTACCTATGTTGTTGGCGTCGTTAGTCAGTACATGCATGCTCCTCGACAACCTCATTTTGATGTTGTTTGTCGTATTCTTCATTATCTGAAGGGTACCCTTGGTAGAGACTTGTTGTATAAACCCTCTACTTCTCTTTCTATCACTGGCTTTAGTGATGCTGACTGGGCTGGTTCTCGTTCTGATCGGTTGTCTACGTCCGGTTATTGTACCTTTGTTGGTGGGACTTTGGTTACTTGGAGGAGTAAAAAGCAAAATGTTGTTGCTCCTTCTAGTGCTGAGGCTGAGTATCGAGCTATGGCTCATACGGCTTCTGAAATGTTGTGGGTCTGTGCTCTCCTTCGTGACCTTGGTATTGATGTTTTTGTTCCTCTGGAGATGTATTGTGATAATCAGGCTGCTATTTTTATTACTAATAATCCCGTCTTTCATGAACGTACCAAGCATAGTGACGTGGATTGTCACTTTATTTGGGACTTGTTGCTCCGGAAGGAGCTTATTACTCCATATGTTCGTTCGAGTGATCAACTTGGTGATATTCTCACAAATCAAACATGCCCAACTTGGAAGACAGCTGCTGGAATGATATTGCTTCTTGAATTTGGAGTAGAGAGCTCAGCTGCTAGTTAGAGAAAAAAAGATCCCCCAAAAAGGGTTTTCGGTTGTGCTCTTATAGAAGGAAAACTAAGGTTTTCGATTGTTCTTAATTAGAAGGAAAACTAGTGTTTTCGGCTGGGCTTAATTAGAAGGAAAACTAGGGTTTTCGACTGGGCTTAATTAGAAGGAAAACTAGGGTTTTCAAATTTTAAATTTCAAGCACAATTGAGGTTGCCGAATTCTTGGCTTGATTTTCTTTCCTTATGTGCAAAGATCTCTTCCCAAGCTGAATCAAAAACTCTTCAAGCTTCTAAACATGTCCAGATACATGCAATCATGTACAAATGCATGCATTAGGGTTCTTCTACACAAATGGCCCACATAGGATTCCTAGTGGACTCCAATATTTTCTTGTGTTTTGACACATCATCTAAATAATTCCAAGGTGGAAATTTCCTTCAAAGAAATTATAAAATAACAAATAAGGAAAGTTTCCATAATTAGAAAGAAAAGATATCAAAAAGGCAAGTTTTCAAATTAGGAAAGTTTCTTAGAATGATAAGACTATTTTATCCACTTAGATTTCCTAAAGTAACTAGGAAAACTCATTTTTGCACCTTCTTTTACCATTCCCATGTTCACAAGCTCTCTAAACACTAAGAATAGAAACTAAGCTCAAAATAACAAAGTTAAGAGAATTACAAAGCAAAGTAAGGTAGGAAAGGCATTAAAAACGTCACACAAAGTGTTTCTATCAAGAACTATCTCTAAGTTCTCGGGGAAATCTTTGCAAAGACATAGCCTATCTTATATTACAGATATCACTTGGTAAATGGTTTGATTTCAACTTGATGTATGATCATAACTGTACAAGTAGTTCAACTAATTATGTTGATATTATATGTCATCTTTGTCTAATACTTTTTAATACAAATTGTTAAGTTGTGTAAAGGTCCATGAACTATTGTCCTCTAACATTTAGATCCCTAAACAGTTAGTTTGGCACCAAAAGTCCTTAAATTTTCAATTAGTTGCAATGTTATTCTCTTCATCAATATAATGCTAATTTTTTTACTTTGAGATAATTGAATACGCTAAATAAAAGGTTTCAATAAACTCTATAAACCATTTGGAGATCGTCTAATAATTCTAAAAAGTAAGATTAAAATCATTTCAATATAATAAAAAAATTCTCATATTTTTCTCATGATAGAGCACATTTATCTTAACATGTGTACAAAAAAACCTTGATCAAATTCTTTGTATTGTTAAAATTTTAAGACACTTTTTACTAATGAATAAAGTATAAAGGGTTACATTACAACTAATTGAAAGTTTGAGAACCTTTGATGTTAAATTTATAGTTTAAGGATCTAAGTGTTAGAAATCAATAGCTCAAAGATCTCTGATGCAATTAACTTTAGGCAAATATAAACATATTTATCAGTAATTAGTTAATTACACTTCATAAATCTTCCTTGTAGTTTTGTAATTTCCTGTCTTTTCTACTCTTAAAATGGAAAGTATATTCATGTGGAATAGATCATGTGAGCTTGTTTCCTTTGTGGCCAAAAATCAAAGATATTTCCATATTTCGCCAATAACACTCATACGGAGCGCTTCACGGGATATATATATATATATATATATATATATATATATATATATATATATATCAGCTGATTATTACATTTTGGGGATAAAAATTCTCGTCCTAAATATAAAGAGACAAGCTTCACACGAAAGTAAAAACGTTATTCTTTTGTAGAGATTTTAAAGAAGATTCATATAAAAGATTGAAAGCTCAATCTCCACGGGAATAACAAGAGAAAAGATAAAGGAAGTTATATATATATATATATATATATATATATATATATATATATATATATATATATATATATATATTCTACTCCAAAGAATTTTGGATGTTTGAAAAGTGAAAACCGTGAAAATCCTATAAACCTCTCTAGTGGTAGCAAATTTTGGTTTTGATCTTCCGCGGTCGCTTTCTTTTTTTCTTTTTTGTTGCAAAAAATTACATTTAATGATAATTTTTATTAAATTTAATTATATTTTGATTATATCATCATCAAATGTACTCATTAGCATCAATATAATTAAAATTATTATAAAATGTTTATAAAAATAATTACAACTAAATATGTCAAACATAACAGATGTTCGACAAATGCCTGTGTTATAAATTAAAGATTCCTTACAACACTACATTGACTCATTGATACCCTTGTCACATCCTAACTACGTGTTTTTTTTAGTTCACATAATCCATGACAATGAATTAATTCAATGCAATTTGACAAATTAATGTTGATCAAATTCATGCAATTTAATTAAGTAAACCAAAAAAAATCCACACAATTTAATTGTATCATATTTTCTTATTTTTATTTTATTTTTTCTCAAGGACATAATTATATTAATTTTTAGAGTAAATTCATATATGTACGTGAATAAAAAACCTGATGTAATTAGAAGTATTAATTTTTTTTCACTACTTATCGTTTTACAAACTTTATATAGTATTACAGTTTCTAGGGTTAAAATTCTTTGCCCTTTAATTGACAAAAGACAATAATATTGACAACATATCTCCATCTGTGTCAAATTTGAAATTTGACGGATAACCCAAAGAAACAAAGTTCAATTTGCATAGTCGGCTCTTCGTTTGTTTGAATTGAATGGTCAAAAGAAACCAAAGAAAAACACTAGAAAGATGTTTTATTGTACTTTTAAGTGCAGACACGTTAATAAAAAAATAATATTATTGAGCGATCGATAAATTCTTATCTAAACCGAAATAATGGAAAATGATTGAAAGGAAGGCATTAGACACCATCACATGGCAATAATTTCTTCCCTCTCACAGATCTATTGAAAATGTACGGTTCAGTCATAATCTATTGAGTGTAAGTATACAGACAAGCAACCCAGTGAACTATGCTAGATTAAAGCGATGTTTGTAAATTAATTAAAATATGTTAAAATTAATTAATTTAAATAATTTTTATTTTTCATCATTTTTAAGTTTGTAAATTTAAATATATCTTAATCAGTTTTCAAATATCACTTAATTAATATAATATTATTATTAATTAGTTTTGAACGGTTTAATATAATCAATTTTATTCTTGAAAATATCATTTTTCTCAACTATTGGTCAAACATAAATCTAGCTGAGATCCTTGATAGTGATATCAATTTAGACCATGATCACAAACAAATAAGATATGAAAAATGATATTTGAAAAAATTATGGATAATCTTAAATAATTACACTTTTTCCTGTATATTATTACTGTGACCCATTATTTTATCAAAACGACTCCACTTTTCAATTTTTATTTTTTTATTAAATAAAATAGGAAATCAGCACGCAATTTCCTTCATGGCCTAAGCCTATATATGGGGGCGGCATTTCCCTTCTTGTTGAGCAAACATAAGGAAAGCTCAAAGATTTCATTAAACACACACAATCAAGCTGAAAGATCGATTCTACTTTGCACTTTTAAACCCATCCTTCCTCTATATAATCTACCTTATACCCTTCTCTTATTTTGCACTCTCACGACTAAACCCAACTATTTTCAAAGCAATAACCTTTTTCTTTTCTTTTCCTCCTGTTATAATTATTTTCCTTCTTCATCAGTTATTATGGCTCCAAGCTTAAGCAAAAGCAATTCTGTTGACCATCATGGCTGTAAGATCAACAACCAGTCTCTCATCACCCTTGAAGGATCAAACCTCATGGCCAATGGCCACGTCATCCTCTCTAATGTCCCTCAGAACATATCAGCCACTCCCTCCAGTACCATTGGATCATTCTTGGGGTTGGACGCAACCGAGCCCAAAAGCCGACACGTGGTGCCCATTGGCAAACTGAAGAACATCAAGTTCATGAGCATATTTAGGTGAGTCATTCTCAGATACTCTGGGTAATAAGCTAAACCAGTCATGAATTTTCATTTCAAAATTTATTAAGTATTTAATATTTTATAATTTATAATTTTTTCAAAATGATAAAATATAATTGGTCGTGAAATTTTTTCTATACAGGTTCAAAGTGTGGTGGACAACTCACTGGGTTGGCTCCAATGGCAGTGATCTCGAGCATGAGACCCAAATGCTCATCCTCGAGAAATCCGGGTCGGTTAAGGGTTCGGGCTCGGTTTCGAGTCGGCCCTACGTGCTGATTCTCCCACTTCTCGAAGGCCCATTCCGTGCTTCCCTCCAGCCTGGTAGTGACGATGACGTGGACGTCTGCGTCGAAAGCGGGTCCACCAAAGTTTCTTCCTCCAAATTCAATAGCGTCCTCTACGTTCACGCCGGATACGATCCGTACAGTTTGGTAAAAGAAGCGATGAAGGTTGTGAGGGTTCACTTGGGAACTTTCAAGCTTTTGGACGAGAAGACCCCTCCGGGAATCGTGGACAAATTCGGTTGGTGTACGTGGGATGCATTTTACCTTACGGTGCACGCTCAAGGAATTTGGGAAGGAGTCAACGGTTTGGTAAAAGGTGGGTGCCCACCTGGACTCGTATTGATCGATGACGGGTGGCAATCCATCAGTCATGATGCGGATCCGATCACCAAAGAAGGCATGAACCAAGCCGTTGTTGGTGAACAAATGCCATGTAGGCTGTTGAAATTCCAAGAGAAATACAAATTCAGAGACTACGTTAGTCGTTGTCGTGGTGTTACCGAAAAAGCCCCCGATAACAAGGGCATGGGTGCCTTTATTAGGGACCTAAAAGAGGAATTTAAGAGTGTCGATTATGTTTACGTGTGGCACGCGCTGTGTGGGTACTGGGGTGGAATTAGGCCTAATGTGCCTGAATTGCCTGAAGCTGTTGTTGTGAAGCCGGAGCTTTCGCCGGGATTGGAGACGATGATGGAAGATCTGGCCGTTGATAAGATCGTTAATAACGGTGTGGGGCTGGTTCCACCGGAGTTCGTTGATCGCATGTACGAAGGGATTCACTCACACTTGGAGGCCGTTGGGATTGATGGTGTCAAAGTGGACGTTATCCACGTATGATTTTTTTAAGTAACATTCTTTTTTCTATTTTGAATTTATTTTTTATTCTTTCACTTTTTCTTGCTAGGTGTCATATTGTTGGACCAAATCTCATTTATGTCCTTTATTATATTTTAGAAAGAAAATGCTTTTTTAGGGGTTTAAGGTATACTTTCGGTTGCGGGGAAGAAAACAGTTTTCTGTTATACTTTTGACCAATTGATTTGGTCGGCACGTTATTGGTATTTTATTGCATTACGCTTTTTATCTTTTCCTCAACAAATCTTTCATTGCCATGTGCATTGTAATTTGTGCAAATATTTTTTTTATTTAAAGCATTTTTTCCATTATAATTTTTATTGAATTTTCATTAACAATTTAACCAACCAATAATTTATCCATCCAGTATATGTTTTGCTTGTCAAAATTTAAGGGTATTTCCAACTTGATGATATTAAATTGAACTCGTAAGACTTATTTGTAAATTTTGTTAGTAAAAATAGCATTATTCAATTAAGATAAACAAATTAATGATTAGTTGAAAATTTAATTGATAATTTTGAAGAACTTTATTAATAATATCAGTATAATCTTAATTAATTTTTTTGACTTAATTTAATTGAGTTTTTATTTATGAAGATTGAAATTAGCTTTAATTTGTAAAATATTTGATTTTCCATTTTATAGTTGTTGGAAATGTTGTGTGAGAATTATGGGGGAAGAGTTGATCTTGCAAAAGCATATTACAAGGCATTAACAGCCTCAGTGAGGAAACATTTCAATGGAAATGGTGTGATAGCTAGCACGGAGCACTGCATCGATTTCATGTTCCTTGGAACAGAGGCCATAGCTCTTGGTCGTGTTGGTATGTCCACATATTATTAATTTTATGCAATTTTTTTATGTTAAGTTTCTAAATGTACTATATGTATATTCATGTTTTTAATTTTATTTGGTTGTAGTTTAAGGTTAATTAAGTTTTTTTTTATAATTTTTAAAAATAAATTCTAATTTAAAAGTAGTTTTAAGTTGAACTCAAACACTTTCACAAAATTTTTAGGAAAGCTTTATATTACATATTAAATACTATTGGGCCTAACCGTATGATAAAAACAGGTGATGATTTTTGGTGCACTGATCCATCCGGTGATCCTAATGGCACCTTCTGGCTCCAAGGATGTCACATGGTGCACTGTGCTTACAACAGTTTGTGGATGGGCAATTTCATTCAACCAGATTGGGACATGTTCCAATCAACACACCCTTGTGCCGAATTCCACGCTGCGTCTAGGGCTATTTCTGGAGGCCCGATTTACATCAGTGACACTGTCGGAAAGCACAACTTCCCTTTGCTCAAACGCCTCGTGTGCGCCGACGGATCGATCCTCCGGTGTGAGTATTACGCTCTTCCAACCAGAGATTGTCTCTTTGAGGATCCTCTCCATGATGGAACCACAATGCTCAAGATATGGAACCTGAACAAGGTAAGTCCTCTTGGCATGTACTATGCATTAAGCCTGTTACAAATTGGATTTCCAAAACTTTAGGCCCTTATTGATAGTGGGCTTTATATGATTAATTAAAAAACTACATTGTTTCATATAAGGGCATGGTCTATAATAATGGCAAATGGCAATACGTTTTGATGGTTCTTGTTGAATCGATTATCAGAATTTGATCTATTAAATAATCTTGTCAAATATTTTAATAACGATCCGTTTATTGATATGGTAACATGATATGATTCGTATAGCCTTTTTAATAAATGTATCGTGTCGGATCAAAAACAACAATATGATTCATATAACTTATTTATGATAAAAATTTGTTAATCTCATCTTATTTTATTTTTTCTACTTTGCAATAGTACACTGAAGTATTTGGAGCATTTAACTGTCAAAGTGGATGATGGTGCCGCGAGACAAGACGCAACAAATGTGCCTCCAAATTCTCTCATATGGCAACTGCTAAGGCTAACCCTATGGACGATATCGAATGGAACAATGGCAAGAACCCAATCTCCATTGAAGGAGTACAAGCTTTTGCCTTGTATTTCTCCCAATCCGAGAAACATGTTCTCTCCAAGCCAACTGATAACATTGACATATTATTGGAGCCTTTCAATTTTGAGCTCATAACTGTTTCTCCTGTGACCATCTTGGCTGCAAAATCTGTCCAATTTGCACCTATTGGCCTAGTGAACATGCTCAACACTGGTGGTGCCATCAAGTCATTGGCTTACGAAGAAGATTCTGTTGAAATTGGAGTGAAGGGAACGGGAGAGTTGAGAGCTTTTGCTTCAAAGATACCAAGAGCTTGTAAGATTGATGGCAAAGATATTGGGTTTGATTATGAAGGAGACATAGTTGTTATTCAAGTGCCATGGTCTAGTCCTTCTGGTTTATCTTTGATTGGGTACTTATTTTAGAGTAATTAAGAGGTGATTTTAATTCTCTTTTTTATTTAGGAGTCTGATGACTTTGTTTTAATTTACCCCAATTAGGGGAAGTAAGTTTACTATTAAGTGCAGTTAAGTACGAAGTACTTTGTGGTGTTGCTATTATTATAATGATTTATCTCAATGTTATGCTATATTTCTTTAGCAACATATTTTGAGCCTTTTTCTCGTGCTCCTGAATTTCGATTAACATGTTTAAGTAGTAACAAGTTCAGCTAGTCATTTTTTATTAACAATTTGATTTAGAGGGTGTAATCTTCTTCGTTCTTTTTTCTATTGATTGCAGAGCGTAGTTGCTTGGCAAGTTAGCATTGTAATCTCAATTTGAGGGATAAAAAAGCTAAATATTGGTATGAGAGGAGTGTTTGGAAAGAAATATAAGAGGAAAAAGAAATAGAGATGAAAGTAAAACGTTGATCTTTATGTTTTCAAAGTGATAATGAAAAAATAGAAAAAAAAAAAATCAACATATTTTATTTTTCATTCTCCAATCATTTTGATTTGTAAGTATTAATTATTAATGTTAAGATCGCTCCAATAATACTGGAGAATTTTTTGGGTGAATGCCACATTATTTATAGTGTTGATGTGGCACTCACCCATTGGTGTATTAATTCAAAAATTATCTCTAACTATTGAAATGGATGTTAATCCTAACAATTAATTATAACTTTAAGAGGAAAAGGTGAAAGAAAAAACGAATATTTTTATTTCCTTTCTTCTCATTTTCTCTTTTATATGAAAGACATTCATGAAATAGATGAACTGGTTAAAGAACAACCGTAAAAGATTGAGAGAACCAATTAACCCTTATATATACTTGTAAGACAATTAATTATTCAAACTTGTCTAACGACCTACTATTATAACTATTTATGTTAATATAACCATAATTTATAGTGTTGATATAATATTCATCTAAGAATTTATTAATTCAAAAATTCTCTCCGATTAATGGAAAGATATTGGAAATGGAAAATAGGAGACTTGCCTCAGAGTTGGTCAATTGGGAGAAGAGTAAAGGAAGTTTTAAGGGAATTGATGTTTCCTGAAATTCAAAACAAACAAATCTGTGAACTTAGACTAGATAGGTATCGACAAAAAACTCTTCTATTTTGCCTCTATGCCAATCATAAATTACATAAAACTAGACCATATTAAACCACTAAGCTACACAACTATTCAATTAATTTATTGCTTTTTTTTACTTCAATTTAATCCGCTACCTTTTTGTTTCATTTCATCACTACACTAAATTACGATAAGATTTGATTTCTTTCATTACATACATGTTATAGTAATAGCAAAACCGAACCAATCGAAAATTCGAGTCATCAAACATCTGAGTCTTACAACTATAATGTCAATTCATTTATTTGTTTAATACTAGAAGCAATCTTGAGCTTCTCTTACCCGAAAAAGAAAAAAAGAATAAAAAGTAAAAGTTGAGTCTCCTTCGTGTATCGATGCATTTACAAATGGGGTCTTGAGCCCATTATAGGTGGATCTCTATTGATAATAGAGAATTAGAGACATTTAAGCATTCAAAGAGGTTGGGCTTCGAAATCTAATGGGCCAGAAAAATTATTGGGCTTATGCAGCCTAAAGGTTAGTTGAAAGTTTCATTGGCCCAGCCCTGAATTTTCTACCAACAAAAAAGGTACAAAAAAACAGAATGTACAATATTCTTTTTTGGTGGAAAGAATGGAAAATATAGATATATTATTGATAAAAATGATAACGATACAAAGTACAAATGGATAAATGTCACTTAAGGCGTAATCTTGCTGACATAGGCCTTCGTTCCTTCTCGAAGAAGAAAACCAAACGAAACCCAATCAAACACAAAATCCCCACCCAATTTATTAAAAAAAAAACATAAAATAACGAACCCCACCCCCCAAAATTCCTTTTAATCGATGAATAAATCGCAGTTTATGGACAAACAAATAATGGATTTGTCATCATCATCAGCACCATTATTATCAACGCCTCGCAACGGTAAAGATTTCATCGATCTAATGAACCAACCCCAAGACGATGATCATCACAAGCGCAGCAGCGTAGTTAGTGATGATGGTAGTGGTGATAATGGGTTCGATAATAAGAAGGAAGAGATCATGCCCAGCTACGATTTCCAGCCGATTCGCCCAACCAGTGGCTTGTCTCAGTCAACTTCTAATCTCGCAGGATTTGCGAATACTGCTAGGATTTGGAGCTCTGCTGATTCAAAAACCAACTCTACTTCTCCTATCAGAGTAAAACCCAATTCTTCTCTCTCTCTATTTATAGGGTTTTTTTTTTTAAATGTGTATTTGAGTTGGATCTGTCTATGGGGTAATGGGTTTATGAGGTTTTAATTGGGGTGTTTTAATCTATGATTAAGTGCTCTATAATGCTGTTGCGTGGTTGGGGTTCATGTAATTTGACTACAAATGTGTGGAATTTGGTCTGTGATGTGTTAATTAGGGTTTGTGTGTGCTTTTCATTTGTTTTAACTGATTTTCCATCTTTTTATGGAAGTGGGCCATGTACGCTAAAAGGTTGCCTATTGTTTTTTTTTTTAACAACATCACTGATTTTTAGTGTAGTTAGTTTTGCAGTCGTTATGATTCAGGCTTCGTCCCTTATGACGGGCTTGATTTTATCTAAAATTGAAGAACACTTTTATTATCTAATTTATGAAGACCTCTAGGCATGATTCACATTCTTACTACACTTGGCATGATAGTTTTAATCTAACGAATCTGCTTCAGAAAAAAAAGTTTATTTAAAAATAATGTTCATGCTCTTATTTTTCCAATAGAATATCATGGATTTGCACGGGTAAGTCTACAATCCTGACCATTGCTCATGTGCCTTATGATAAGATAGTTTCGATAATTAGACCCTTTTGCTAAGTTCACTAACAATGTAGATTTCTCATTTTCCTTTTCTGGATCAAAAACTTTAATACCCTCTGTTGGGCTGCATTTTCTTTCCTGCAACGTAAATATTTTTTTGTGAATATTGCCGTTATTTCATGGGATGCAGTGGTGAGTGGTAATTGGTATGATAATATGTTTGGTTTTTGCAATAATTTTTAGCATTTACATGGTGCTTCCATGTACTGTACAGAATTATGGTTCTCTGGACTCTATTGAACCTGCAAAAATCATTCTAGAGAAGGATCAAAATGTCTGTGAGGCAGCAATGGTGACTGAGATTGATCGAACAATGAAGAAACATGTTGATAATTTGTTGCATGCGCTGGAAGGTATCAGTGCTCGTCTAACACAGCTAGAGACCAGAAGCCGCAACCTTGAGAACTCGGTGGATGATCTGAAGGTATTTTTTGGCAATAATCATGGAAGCATTGATGGGAAAATGAGACAGATGGAGAATATTCTCAGAGAGGTATCTATTCATCAACCCTTCCTCAAGCTTAGCTAAATTTTAGCCTGCCTTTCATATGTTGGTAGAAGTAGGTGCTATTTGAGCCCACAAGACATGCCGAACTGCTTCCTCCTGTTTTGAAACAAGAAGCTTATAAATGTTTCAGCATTTTGAAACTGTCACTAGTATAGATCGGGAGGGGTCAACTTCTAGGAGTGGAGTAAAGAGCATTTCCCCTTCTAGGATTGCTAGTTCCGTTGCGGATAAGTTTAATTTTTTTCCCCTCATTTTGACTATTTAAATTTTTTCCAGGGGGAATAACTAAGAATGGGAGATCTTATACATCAATAGAATAACAAATATGACAATACAATAAGAAGATGAATAAGGAAAATTATGAGCTTTTCACAGCCTAAAGTAAAATGTAAGACATAGAAATGCTTATATGTGCACCAGTCTTGCATTATAAAATGCTTATATATGCATCAGTCTTGCATTATAAAAAGTCAGCTCTTATATTGGAAGATAATTAGAGTCAGGCTGCCCTGCATATGCCCGTGAGTGCTAGCTGTCACATACACACATTTTCATATATTTAATTTTGACCTACATGTTTATTTATTTAATTTCAGAAAGCTCCTTTGTGTGTGTGTCTATATATGCAACGCTCTGACTTGTTACTCTCCCTTTGACTTTTCAAACCCTAACTATGCACACCAATTTTTATATTATGTTTCATCCTATCTTTTTTCTTTCCACAAGAGGGCCCCACTCTCCCACCTAATTATATCATTGATCTTTTCTGAGTTATACTCCGCTAATCAATTCCTACACTTTGTCAATTTCCTTGAGAACTGACTGAAGAATATAGATCCTTTAGGAGCATTATGTTTATGTACAACAGCCTTTGCTGCCTTCTTTTAATAAATGACTTTCTGGAATGGAGGGACTTGAATTTGAAGATATTCTGTGCTAGCATATATCGAAAAGAAGGAATGTGCACAAACAAAAGTTGTTCTTGTAATAGCAAAGACATATCATGATTGGGAACTTTAATCTCAATAGAGTGGTTCTATGAGGTTGTCCAGATGATAACTTTGACATGGGCCAGCAGTTAAGCAATGCATATCGATAAGATATGTTTAAAAGCTGATTTCAGAAACACAAGTTTTCAAGCTGATATGCTCTTGCTAGTTTTAGCTGTCAAATAATTAATTTGTAGCTTATTTTTTATTGCTTTTGTTAATCATAGGATGTTGCTATTTGGTTTTTGTCATCAATTGCATTTCAGGTGCAAACAGGAGTGCTGGTTATAAAGGATAAGCAAGAAATAGTGGAGGCTCAGCTTCAGGTTGCGAAGCAGCAAGTGTCCAACGTAGACCATCAATCAGAAACCCATAATTCTGTGCACATAGATTCCGCTCAGCCAGCAACATCTGCGCCATTGCAGTCCCAACAGCAGCTTCCTCTTTCTGCTTCTATCCTGCAACATCCTCCTGCACCTATTGTTCCTCCTCTGACTCTTCCTCAGCAGAATCTGCCACCTCCAGTTCAGCATCCAAACCAATATCCTTCGAGCCAGATTCCTTCTGTCCCTCAGCGAGAGCCTTATTTCTCACCACCTGGTCAAACTCAAGAAGCACCTAATCAACAATACCAAGTACCTCCTACTCAGCAGCCACAGCTGCCACCTGCTGCACCACCGCATCAACCATATCAACCTGTCCCTCAACCTCAGTACTCTCAGCTACCACAGCCTCCTCAACTTCAACCTTCATTGGGCCACCATCCTGAAGAGATACTGTACCTTCCTTCTCAGAACTATCCACCAAACCTTCGCCAACCACCCTCTCAGCCACCCACTGTGTCTGCTCCCTCTCAACAGTATTATGGGGCTCCTCCCCACATGTATGAGCCACCATCCAGCAGATCTAGTTCAGGGTTTTCTACTGGATATGGCCCACAACCTGGGCCTACTGAACCATATCCATATGGTGGATCACCTTCTCAGTTTGGTAGTAACACCACAATGAAACCACATCAGCTCTCTTCCCCTGCGATTGTTCAGAGTAGTGGAATTGGTTACCCGCAACTTCCAACTGCTCGGGTATTACCACATGCTCTACCTACTGCTTCTCGAGTTGGTGGTGGGTCTGGTTCTTCCGCATCTGGAAACAGAGTTCCTGTTGATGATGTGATTGACAAAGTGATTAATATGGGATTCCCAAGGGACCATGTTAGAGCAACTGTAAGAAAGCTGACAGAGAATGGCCAATCTGTTGACCTAAATGTGGTGCTAGATAAGTTGATGAATGACGGGGAAGTGCATCCCCAGAGAGGTTGGCCTCTACGGTAGCTTTGTCTCATTGATTCATATTGTATAGAATTATCACATGATACTGGCTGAAACTTCACTGAGATGAGCTGTTTGCCTGGAGATTGGGGATTATTTCCTCTTGGAGGATTTGCTTTTTTGTTCTTTATATCTCCTTTTCTTCTCTATTTTACTTTTCCTGATGTTTCTTGGTCATTTTGAAGCTCTGATTTGTGACTTTGTCTCATTTGTGTATAATGACAATAATTCAAAGCAGATTATTCAGTATTCTATCTGTTCAATCTTGTCATTTTAGTGTAACAATGATATATGGTAAGATGGTTGGATTAGCACTTTGTGGTGTACCTTGCATGTAAGTGCTGCCAAGGAAGAAGAGGATATTTCAAGTTTAGGGGCTGAAGAGTACAGGAGCTGGATTGTCCAAAGTTTCAAGAAGAGGGGATAGGTAAGCAATATTACAAGATTCCCCGGGTTTGTTTGGATGCTTTGTGTTGACTATTCGATTATCTTAATACCCGGTTATACGATACTGTTTTTTTAATCTTGTTATTGTTGAGTACGTGAAAATACTGTTTCTTTTTTATTTCTTATAATTGTGAAATGAGGTCTTAGCGGTTTCATTAGGTTCGGGTTTTTCATTTAGAATATTCGGGTTTGATTTTCAAGGCTCGGGTCTTCCATTTAAGAGATCACTCCACCACCCACCAATCTATCCAAAAAAAAATCGCCATTAAACTTTTAAGTTGTTTCTCACCATATCATTAGCGTTTAGAATTTTTTTTTAACAAAATTGCTTTTATATATACAAAGCCATTCTTGAATCTGCACAGCTTCAAACTTGGTTTTTGTTTGTTAAGCTAAGCGTAAAACTTTAAAAGGGTCAGCATTCAACCCTGCGTGTCCTGTGCGAGAGCTCCCTAGTTTGATCCTCACAGGTCACAACCCTGAAAATTGCTGAAAATGTACATGGCTGACCATTCTCTTTGCTCAGGGAGTTGCTTAGACAGTTACACATGTCATCTCTAATCCCAGATGTTTTAAAATAAAGAGAGAACAAGACAAAAAAAAATATAAGTCACTTTATTATTTTGTCACTCCTTAATATAAAAAATGTTATTAAAAGTTAGAAATATAATTATGAGTATTGAAACAAACTGTATGAGTATTGAAACAAACTGTAAGGGAGGTACGCCATCAAATTCTTTTAATTTGGGAGAATTAAAAAAAAAATTGAAGATTCAGAATGAAATGAAAAAAATTCTTAAATAAAAAGTACATGCATCCCTCTTTTCTTTTCCTTTCATTACCTTTTTTCTTTTTTTTTTTTATCTTTTTTCCCTTTTTCAATCCATAAAACATTTATTGGGTGTATGAATTAAATATAATGAAAGATCATTTTTTTTAACTCAGTATCTTTGGCTTCTGATTCTTCATAGAAGAGACTCAAATTTCGATCTTCTTCTTGCAAATATACCCCAAAAAAATTCCTTTCTCATGATGCTCATGCATGTTTCATGTATCAAATTTTGTATATGATCTATGAATCCATCCCATTTCCCATCAGAAATTTCTCTTCCAACAATGAAAACTGTGCACCACTCACAAATTACCAAAATAAGCCATGGCTAATATAAATGGTAGCATTGTAGGAAAATTAAAATAAACTCTAAATCTTATTCAAGCAGAGTGGTTGTACTTTATCCTCTTGAAGTCAAGAAGAAACTTGAAATTTAATGTCAAAGGTAGAAATATAAAAAGAAAATATGAAAATAATAGTACAAATTACAAGATGTGCCCTAAAAACAAAATGGTCCATGTAAGTATATAAATTTGATAGTCATCAAACTTTTGGTTTTGTAGTAATTACTCCTTTTACGGACTATAGTCCAAAACTTGGGGTTCAATCCTTCGCAAGTTCATCAAAGAAAAAAAAAACATAAAAAAAAATTAAAGCATAGGAATGATCTTCCTTTCGGTCTCTCTTAATTGAATTTAGAGCTTTAAAATTTCTTGATTTGATTATTATGAAATTGATGATGAAAGTAAAAAAAACCAATGCTAATTAAGAAGCTCCATTCTCATATTTGACTAAAAATAATAAATATGAAAAAATAATAATACATATTTTTTTTTATAAAAAGTTCATTGGATTTATAAGTTTCCCAATGGAAAGTAGAATTTTTTTTTTTACCTTTTTTAGTGTGAGAGGGAGTTGAACTCATCTTTAATATAATTTTTTTTTTTTCATAAAAGGTTTGTTGGATTTATATGCAGGTTACAAATGGAAAGTAGGTCTCACTTTTCTTCAATTTTTATTCTAAGAATGAGATTCAATCTCCAATCTTTTATGGGACTTAACCAGTTAAACTTATTGGAAGTTAGTTTACCGTTAATAAATTTTGGACCACGATCCTCTCAATTTAAGAATTGAAATGGATGTTAAGTTTATAATACGATTAAATGTCAGATTGTTAAATTTGAACTTAAATATTCTTCGTTTGATGACATGACATTCAATTTTATCATAAATTTGATTTAATTTCAATTTTTAAATAAAAATAATAATGATTTATGAATTTTAGATAATGAGAAAAAAATAAAGAGAATAAAAATGTATCACTTAATCTCTTAATGATCCGATTTTTTTTTATAGAACCACAAGTTGGTGAATGTTTTATATTCGGTGTAGGAATGTATACAGCACAAAGAGTATTCATTTCCATTTCTCTATTTTAATTTTTAGAGTGACTGAAATTCGATTAAAAAATTCTTCATTATGAAAAACAACTTTACAAAAACTACTACTACTAAAAATTATATAAGATGAAGTCATCAAGAAAATAAATAAATTATGCTCCATGGGATGAAAGAGTGAATAAAAGTGGTAATTTCTAAATAAAAAGATTTTAATGGGTCATTACACAATTTAAGAAATGCTCATGGGAGACAATTGTAATATCCCATTTTTGTTTTCGTCCTCACTTCGTTTTATTTATGCTTTCTATTTGGAACACCATCGTCTTTTTCTCTCTCAATGAAAATCCTGTATTTGCTTTTCGCAGCTTATTCAAACCCCTGACACAAAACTCACACTCGCAAAAAACCTCTCTCTATCTCTCTCAAAATCTATCATCACAGTTAGATATTAAGAAAATTACCCCATCGATTACCTGTTTATTCCGATCTCGCCCCTCCTATTTGCCTATAATTCTTCCCAAAATGCCAATCCGCGGCCTCGTCGATTATCTCCCACTGTATTAGACACCGGGGTCGAATTAATTTCTGATTAGATGAGAGCATAGGAAGCATTGTTCACTCAACTTCTTCTAGAAGATTCTAAGGTATTTTCTTATCATTTTATTATATATATATTTTTTAGTTTTCTAATATTGATTATTGTGCAAATCCTGGTTATGTCTTGCTTACTGTTATTTTTCATATTTCTTGCGAATTTCTTGGATTGCATGAAATTTCCGTTTGTAACAGTGAAAATTAGGGGGAATAAAAGCTTAATCTGATAGCATGTGTGAAGTATTAATCCTTATGTTAAAATATTATTTCAATTTGCAGTTCATTTTCTGTTAATTTTTTGCTTTTGTTGACTTCAATCGGTGTGTGAAATTATTTGTTTATTTTTATTTTTGGGAATAAATGTGGTCTTAACCAGCTCGGCTATTGTTGATGATTTTGAAATGGTTAGGTCAGGATGAGGAATCAGTAATTAGATGTTGATAACTAGAGAGGGAATCTACTCTGCAGTGTAATTTTGTTATAAGTACCCCCACTACCTAATGTGGAATTAATTTTGATTGTCATTAACTAACTTCTAAATATGCTTTAGTGTGCTAATATTTTGATGACTACCGTACGCATTTAGCATTTTGGTTCAGAGTTAAGGCTGATACTGTGCAAAGATTTCGGTTTTTGGGGCGTGGAAGATATCATAAAATTAAATTTAAATTCAACGTTGCGTCGAAGTATAGTGTTGAATCTTGCTTCTGGGTAGGAACAGTTTGGAAACTTTTCTTGGTGGATAATTAGTGGTGTGCAATAATGCTTTGATCATAGAAAGTTGCAGTAATTTTGATTGGTCATTACTTTGATTTGGTTTTTGTTGACACGTCGAATGAGAAGCTTATCTGTGCAAATATAGAAAACGGTTGGTGTTATTATTATTCCTTAAAAAAATTCACGTGTATTACTAATTAGATTAGTTAGTTATGCTTTAGGAATAAAGAATGTAAACAACTGTTAATAGGTTAATACACCTCTAAACATATGTTTTCGTAAGTGTAGAGATGCCTTAGCAGCTGGCAGTTGTGGAGTAAGGGTTGCTTCACCGTGCTTATGGTCCTGTTTGGGTTGCTTTGCTTTTTGAATGGCTGCATACGTGTGTTTGTCATGTGATGTACAACGTGTTTGATTTGTATTCTGTGCTGCGATTCAAGATACTGCAAATAAAAAACAAATTGAGTAGCCTCAATAATTCTTAGAATCAGACTCAGACTAGCTTTAGGTATTCACTAAAGCAAACTCCTCAACAGATTTCAGTAGAAGAAACAGTGAAGATTGAGTTAGCTTTTATGTTCCTAAACTTTATTTTCAAGTTCGCCAGCATCGTATGAATTGGTGCAAGCGTGGGGTGAGCTATTTGGACATTTAAAACATATTGTAAACCTTAACTATTATTTTTCTTAAATAGAGGATCAACTATAAACAAGGGGAATGATCGAAAATGTTTAAAAAATTTAAGGACAGATCGATGAATGTATCTTAGTTGCTAGATAAGAAAGTGCAAGTACTTAACAAAAAAGATATGGAATTGCAAGTGCAAGATGACCTGAAAACCAGAAGCTGGAAACACGTCATCAAGTGCCCAGGATATATGATAAACACAAAACAAGAAAGAAAAATTATATTTGAGATGTCACCAGGTAAAGTTATTTTGAACCAGATAATACTTGTAGCCTAAAAGTCTGTACTTTAGTTTTGGATTATAGTTTATACTTATAAAAAAAATTGGATTATAATTTATAACTATTGTGATTGTAGGTTCCCCTCCTCCCTAGTCAGTTCCCCGGGGTGGGAAGTGGCACAATAACAAGCAGTGATTCTTGGTTTTGTCCTTCTACCACCGTCATAGTTGTTAAATTGAGATTCGAATCGTGAATCGGAATCTCAATTTTGTGAATTGAGAATCAAATCGAATAGTAAGATACAATTCAAATTCTTAAAATTAATATCAATTTTAGTTGACATGTATACATGTGAAACAAATAAAAGACATTAATAGGGAAATATTTTAACATATATTGAATGATCATGTGACAAATTGGAACTCTAATTAACATATTATAGTCATATAATAGTAAATTGCTAACAAATAACAACTAAGATAGCACAAAAAAACCAATATAAAAAATAATAAATAGTAAATAATATAGTAAAATAATAGTGTTATTATACTTGGGTCTTGTTTGGCCTAGCAGTAGAAACGATTTATGGTAAAACAACATTTTTTTTTTAAAGTAAAAGGTATATTAATAACGCACCAAAAGGGTGCAACTCATTTACAAAAGGACTATCTACAAGATAGTAAATCTAGGAAATCCAAGAACTCTTCCTCATGTACAAAAAAATTTCCCTTAAACCATAAACAAAGGGTATTTAACTAATTATGTTTAATGGTATCTATAGAACTCTACACCCTCAAAGGCCCCACTATTTATCCCCTTCCAAACTATCCACATGATAGAGAGAAGAACCATTGAAACAACCTTACTCATCTCCTTACTAGCTATAATTCCACTCCAAGCCCAAATATCACTTTGAATGGAGGCGGCCATAACCCAAGTTAACCCCACCATGCAAAGAGCCATCTCCCAAAGCTACTTGGAAAAAGGAACATCCAACAAATTGCGATTAACATTCCGTAGTTACATGAAAATCTGAAATTCTAAATTAGTGTCCTGAAGTTGCCTGGACTTGGTTATGTGTTCGAGTGTCTAGAGTTTACTTCTATTATTTTTTAAGATTTTGTAAGTTTTCCTTTTATTTGGAGTGTCATGTCCGACATAGGTATGACAGGGTCAAAGAAAGAGTCCAAGCAACCATGACTCCTGATAATATCTGATATATAGTATTTTATTTACTGTAATTTCTAAATTTTAATTTTTTGAAGCTCCTCTTCACTTGATGTAGCAAGTAGTTGCATTCAGAGTAGAATTGGTAGTATCACAGTGGTGCTACTTACTTTATGTCTTTATCCCATTATGCATATGAAAGCAAGAGGAGATTGATTTCTCCCTTCAATTAAATCAGCCTGTGCTTCAGTTGCCTATTAGATGTTATAAAAAAATGGACTTTTTTTTTTTCTTTTTCTGATAAGCAAAATGGGCTAATTGATCTTTCTTAAATTTACCAATTATTTATTTTATCCGGCTCTCCAGAGACCTTGTGAGCTAGGAAAGAACCTGCCCGCCCTATCGGCACGGGAAATAGATTCTAATGTATAGTTTTTTTTATAAAGTACCAATGCATGGTTGTTCTTCAGAAGGGGCCTCACTGAACTCATGTAGAGGTGTTAGAGCTGCAATTGGTTAGTGAAATCAAGTCCATCATGCTTGCTGCCGGAATTCTTACAATTTGGGACAGTGGGTGAAATAGTGCTTTATTTGCAAAAGATGGGTTCTACATTCCTCATTTGTCAGTGCAGCAAAAAGTAAATAAGAAAGATTGAGATTAATCCACAAAAGGAGGAACCACGAAAAGTTACGGTCTATATGTAATTTGACTGTCTATCGATTCTGACCTTAGCATATTCGTAGGTTCACCTTGGATACCTAGTTGACTTTGTCTCATTGAGTTTAGATGCATGGAGCAGAGAACTAACTCAAAGAAAGGGGGACGAAAGAGTGAGAGTTTTCAAATTGCGTGTGAACCGTAATAATACCCCTCCAATAGGTACCACATCATGACTCCTGAATGTAGATATCCATATGGTTTGCACTAGTTAAGTAAACTTACAGCTTATGTTTTTTTTTTTGTTTTTGGAGGGGGGGGGGGGGGTACTCATATGGTTTCTGCGTCTTAATGTATTTATCATATATTCTCTCTTTAATTATTTCTATAATTTCAAAACTATACATCTGTCCCAAATGGATGTATTAAATTCTTTATCTACTTTCTAAATTGGTGAATAGAATCCGTTAACTTTCCAGAAATGCTCTTAACATATTGTCAGAGAGTGATTTGTATGGGATTCTTATCTTTTGTCTTTAATAAATAAGTGATTGCTTGTGAGACTCAAATGAAGAACTTTGGGAAATAAAAAATTTGTTGAAGTTTGTAAATTTTGGAAATATTTACTTTTCATTATGGTCTCAAGTCCCTTCTGTTCAATCACATGACGATTATTTGTTTTGATGTTTGAAATTTACCTTGGTTATTTTTTTATTTTTGAATGGGAATGCTTGAATTTTTATACTCATGCACATGCAATGATGTAAAGACTTCAAGCCGTAAATTTTGCTTTTGTTGTAAGCTGCTGCTGCATCTTTTGTTATTGCCTAAAATAATATAATTCTTCCTTGCTGTTTCTAGGTTTTCCTCCACCTGCTGAACTGTTGCCAGCAATCAAATTGGTTTGACAGCTGAATTTAGTGAGAGTTTGGAACTTTGCATATATTTATTTTAAGAGGATCATATGGAGCTGAAAGTTTCATCCACAAAACGAGGGACTCTCTCTCCTCCTGATTGTGTCAGTGACCCCGAGGAAAAGGAGGTCAGTGATGAGGATGATGATGATCGCAACCATAAGCATCGTAGGCGAGAGACACGGTCTCAATCTATGGAAAGAGATGGTTCAGACCAAGTGTTTACAAGACCATACAGAAAACACAACAAACATTTCGAAAATGGGTATCCATTCAGGGGAAATGAATCTCAACCAAGTGGAGCTTGGAAAAATTATAACATTTCCCCTCTAGAGAAAGACCTCACTACAAAGTTTGAAAGAAGACGCCCTGGCTTACCATCTCTAGCGCGTGGACCTTTGGATTTGAATCAACGAATCAGAGCAAACCAAACATTTTCAGGTGACCCTGGTCCTGGTAGGGGAAGAGGAAGAGACTCTGGTTCCTGGAACCAGCGTGATTCCAGATTCAGCTCTGTTGATATTGCATCTCATATGGTTCAGCCAGGCTCTATGGCTCCAAGCCTCTTTGGAGGAAGGGGGTTGTCTAATGTGTCAAGTGCACAGAGTGCATCCTGGGCTGCATTTGGAATACTTCCAGGGGTACCAAATAGTGGCCTGGATACGCTCCATTCCATTGGTTTACAAGGAACCCTCAGACCACCTATTAGTTCTTCATTAAATATGAGCATTCCTCGCCAGCGGTGTAGAGACTTTGAGGAGCGTGGATTTTGTCTTAGAGGAGACATGTGCCCGATGGAGCATGGTGTTAATCGTATTGTTGTTGAAGATGTTCAGGTATGTATATGGGATACAATCTTCTATTTCCCTGTTAATGTCATATTCAAAATTGATGAATTTGGCAGGATAGAGGAAACAAAATGCCATTTCAGTAGGACTCAATACCGACAGCCTAATGCGTCTGGGAAATTTATGTTTATATTTGAATTGAATTACTTTATTTATTCTGGCATGGTTACAAATGTAAAAGCATGGATTAATATTGTATTTTGATTTTTGATTAGCTCATTTCCAGTGCCTGCTAAAAGGTTGGTAGCAGTGAATTTGGATGCATGATGCTGATTGAATCTTCTCTTCTTTCATCAGAAATTTTATTTTTGCTAGTTACCCTACTTGGGTATTGTAATCAATTACTGTTTTAGATGTTCTAGTTCTGCTATCACGCACCGACTTGTGCATCAAATTTCCACGCTGAGATTTTTCTTGTGTTTCGTAACTGCCTTAAGACACCAATCTTTGTCTGCTTTAGTGTTTAAATTACCAGAAGTAATTTCTTCTTTGGCCATTTGCAGAGCCTTTCACAGTTCAACCTTCCTGTTTCACTTCCATGTGCTCAGCTACTGGCAGCACCTGTTGGACCAGGACCACTATCTTCAGTTGGTGCTCCTTCAACAATGATTAATAGCAAAGGAGTACATAGCAAAAGTAGCAAGCCTGGAATGGTCAATGATGGTTTGGGATTAAATGATGCATATACTGGTGCAGGTGGAGCGGATTTTTATGATCCTGATCAACCCCTGTGGAATAACAGTGCTCCTGAAACTTCAGCTGCTCTCTCTGCGCTGCATTCACCCAAAATTGATGAAACTGAACCCTTGGTGGATGATGATCATCATCATGGTGCTGATAATGAATGTCCAGTTAGAAGCACTGGGGCTGTCGGTTCACAGAATACAAGTCTGTCAGTTTGGGGTAGAATTGGTAGTTCAAAAAATAGGTTGAATGCAAAAGAGAAAACTGATGCAACATTAAGTTCCTCGGATTTTCTTGAAAATGAAGCTAAGGAGGACCAGGAGCCTTTAGCCAGCACTCAAGGTAATTCTCGTCGAGGAAAGCGGAGTATTGCTGACAATGCTGGCTTAAATGCTGTCAATTTATCTTCCAAGACACAGAATGATGCTATACGTAATATGAGGAAACCATCTCAAAAGGCAATGCGTACTCTATTTGTCAATGGGATACCTCAAAAGAGTAACAGGAGGGATGCTCTTCTTTCACATTTTCAGAAGTTTGGGGAGGTTATTGACATTTATATTCCATTAAATAGTGAGCGAGCTTTTGTTCAGTTTTCAAAAAGGGAAGAGGCGGAAGCTGCTCTCATGGCACCTGATGCTGTAATGGGTAACCGCTTTATCAAGCTATGGTGGGCTAATCGTGATAGCATTCCTGATGATGGCCTGAGCACTGGCAGTACTGCACCTGTAACGCCTCGTAGTATGATAGCTGCTTCAGTTTCACCCCATCAGCCTGTTGCTAGTAAAGGAAAAGATAATCTTCAGTCTGCTGCTCCAAAGGGTAACATAGTCCATGCTGCTGAAGTTCCTCCACCTGTCTCTGATCACACTAAGCCTGTAATCACAAATGGTCCCAAGGTTCCTCCTCCTTTGCAAAAGAAACTAGAGACTCTAGAGCAGTTGAAGGAGCAATTTCGCAAGAAGCAGGAAATGCTGGACCAGAAGCGGAATGACTTCCGCAGACAATTGGACAAACTTGAGAAACAAGTAACACCAAGTGCCCTTACCTTTTTATTTAACTTATTTGTTATATATCGTTAACTAGTTCTGTGCCCATGTTACGCATGGGTGCTTCTAATTTAAGAACGTTAAAAATATTTTTTTGTTAGTTTTTGATAAAGAATGTTTGAAGTAGCATTCCTACTATTTTAAGAGACAGGTGAGATTTAAATAAGTATGTAGCTTTTTGACTTGGGGATAAATATATAATGATAGGAGAGAAAAAATGTAAGATATATGTCAAATATTTTACATAAAGATTAAAGGTTTTAAAATTTACATGTATATTGACATTTAGATGGGCTATATTTATTAGTGAAAGTATCCACAAAATAAATTCAGTTATTGCTGCCTAAGTTTTTTTATTTGATTCATTGAATTTGTTAAGTAAATAAATAGCTAATGTTTTTTTATAAGTGAAGAGTTAATTGTTGTTGATAACTTTTGATGTAGTCAACATAACAGGTGAGTAAAATGTAAATTTAAAAGTGGAAATTTTGAAATTTGATAATGTCAAATAATTTCATCGCAAAAAACAAATAAAAATTTAGTTAAGCATAGAAGAAATTGTTTATTGTTTTCCTTTTTATCTACTAACATAACTTGGGGGTAGGAAATGTAAACTGAAAAGTAAAAAAATTAAAATTAAAACTGTCAAATAATTAAATATGAAATTAAGATATCAACGTCATATTAATTTTCTACTGTAAGAAACCTAAACAGTAATAATATTACAAAAATAATTCAATAAAACTTGCAAAGAAAGTGAAAATATTGTAATGTTGAAATCCAATCTATTAATGATGCTAAAAAGTAAATTTGTGGTAGAAGCTTTTTTTGTTGTTTTATTTTAGGATACAATATTAGAGACTTAATTTGTTAGTTTCAGCTTGGGTCATACTATTTTGGGCCTTTGTAGGGTTTATAGACTATGTCTATATAGTCCACATCATTACGAACACCAAAACAATGTCGTCGTTTGGGTAAAAAGATTTTAAAAAAGAAGAAGAAGAAGGCCATGTGGTGCAAGGGAGGAGCTTCAGGCTTCATGTGTAATATAAGCTCATAATTTTTTGGCTATGACTAAAGTGTTTGGGTGCATTTGATTTTAGAATTTGGACCCCTTTTTCTGTTTTCATTTTCGTAGAAAATAGGAATGTGTTTGGCGGCTCAAGGCCAAGAAATTTTTTTAGAAAACAGGAATGAAAACAGGCCAAATTTAGAGAACAAAAAAATCAGGGTTTTTATATAACTGAAAACGAAAATGAAGATCTTTATGGAATTAATAAAGTGAAAATGAAAACAGAAAATGTTTTCAAAACCAAACACACTCTTCGTTTCTCAATGGTGTTATTCAAGAGCTAGAATGCTAAAGTACTTACATAGTGGGTCCTGACATTAGAAAAAAATAAAAATTGTGATCAGTACTTGTGGGTGTCTGGTTTTGCATGTTTAATATACAAAGCGAAAAGTGCAAATACGTCTCTTAGATTGTATTCTGAACATACGACACGTTTGGTTCATGGAATTGAATTTGGTGGAATAAAATTGTAATTTGACATGAATAGAATAGAATTAAGGTGGAATAGAAGAATAGCTAATTCCATTCCATTTCGATTGGTTGGATGGAATAGAACGTTGGAATGGTGATGGAATCTGTTAAAAATGACCAAAATACACATCCGCTTCGAAATAGACAAAAAAATGAACGGAAGTTCATTATAAAAATAGCTTATATTTTTAAAACTATTTAAGGCAATGCAAAATATTATTTTGATATCTATTTAACTATTTTATTTTTAATCCATATTTTTTAATTCTTTAATATTTATAGGTATTTGCTAATTTTTCTCTATGATAGAAAATAGTATTAAAAAGAAAACATGACATATTTATGAGGGTAATTTTGGAATATAATCTTTATGTGAGGGATTTTTCATCTAAGCAGGAACAAAAGTTATTCCATTTCCATGTGGTTGTGGAATTTCAAATGACAAAAGGGGGGGGGGGGGTGTGATATTCGCTACTCCATGTTTTCGAGGAATTGAGATTGCTATAGAATTGCAATTCAAACTTCATTGTCAAACCAAACAAGTGAATTGGTGGAGCATTAAGTGACAATAGAATTGGAATTAACTCCAACCAAATGTGCCGATATAGTATTTTGCTCCCAAAGATGTTATCTTTAAATGTTTTTGTTATTTGCATTATGTTTATGGAAATGCCAGGGAACCAAAATGAGAAGGTACTTTGTTAAGTTGTGGTGCTGAGAAATTTTGAGTAGTTCTGGTGGGTCTGGTTTTGTATCTTGAACTATGCATGTGCATTTCGTAGATTACATTATATAACATGCAGTATTTTTCTGTTAAGATGTTCTCTTTGAATGCTTTACGCAATTTGTATCATAAATGTTACAATGTTATATAGGGTTAAGAAAGAACGATATGGATAGTTGGCGATTATTGACAAGTAATTCATTGCTGTATTCTTTCCCTTCTGAGAACATCAGGATGTTAAACTGTGATCTTTACACCTATGTAAAATATCATTTCTATCTAAACATCTATTTTTGTATTTTTACTCTTTGCAGGCTACAGGAGTCAAAAGTGAGGTAGTGACCGAGCAAGCTGCTAAGAGAATTAAAGTGGGAGTGGCAGCTGATCTTGCTAAAGTTGCTACCACTAGCTCCTCCGATCCTGGTGCTGCTACGGCATCACCTCATGCTGAGGTGCTCACAGATAAGAATAAACCAGTGGAGAATGTTGTGTCTCACTGGCCCAAATCAAACACAGGCATGGTGCTGCAGGAACCCAGGAGCTTGAAACCGCAGATTCGTCCATTAGCACTGGGGAACGATCCTGTTATGATGACTAGATATAAATTGGACAATCGCCCCACCACATTTAAAATTGTTCCACCTTTACTGACTGATTTTGCAGATGTAAGGCCTCTCTCTCTCTTTCTCTCTCCATCCCTATCTCTATCTCTCCTGCTGCATGTCATCTACGAGAGTAGATTTTGGATTTTCCCACGTTCATGGGACATCCTTTTTGCACCGTGCTCTGGATGGGGTTCCTAATCATGAACTTTGACTGGAAGCAGCAGGTAGGTGCTTTCTTATAGATTTGAGAAGGTGAAGGCATGAGACTAGGCAATACCAAAAGAAGCCATAAGACAAGGCAGTTGGATACCCCTTTGTGAATGCGTAAAAAAAATTATGACTCATTACGACATGAATATAGGTTCTAACTAAGGTCTTCAGGGGAAAAATGAAAAAGAAGATAAAAACAGAGTGAAGGATGAAGTGCAATCAATTGTCTGTATGCCGGTGTTAGATGGTCATGGAAATAAAATTATATCCGAGTGGTTGTGACTTTGACCCCTTAGGCATATTTTGCAGCGAAGTTGAGGCGCTAATGACTGAGAGACCCTTAATACCTTAAATCTCTGATCTTCAGATGGATCATTGAACAACTTAATTGCAATGGCCAAAAGAAAGTTGCTCCTATTCTTGAACTTGATATAGAATCTATGCATTAGGCATTTACCCTCACATGACTTTTTTTGTTGGTATTTGCCTAAGGGTATAACTCTGGTTTTTTCTTTTTTTTTTCCCCCTCTTCTTACGATACTCTTCCAGCATAAATATGACTGTAATTTTAGTACTCCATTATAGTTGGGGTATGGTAAAAACTAATGGTTTTTTTTCCATGGATTCTTTTTCAGTTTTGTCATGATTTAAATGGCTGAAGATTAATTTGGCATGCTATAATATATATTATTCAATCAGTGAAAGGTAACTGAAGTCTTTATTTCCTCTAGGTTGCTGTTTTGAAGGAACATTTCTCATCTTTTGGTGATCTTTCTACTGTGGAGTTAGAAGATATGGAAGCCCATGATAGTGTTGACGGGTCAGAGACATTGAGAAATTGTGTAGCTCGTATAACTTATACAACACACCATTCAGCTGAGAAAGCATTTGTAAATGGTAAATGTTGGCAAGGACACAATTTGCAATTTGTGTGGGTGACATCTAGTAATTCCAGCAGTCTCAGTGGTAGTAGAGAAAATTGTGTGTCCACTTTTAAGGGGCCTTCAGATGCTGATGTCCAGACTGCAGAGAAATTAGCATGCATTGTACCTCAGGAAGATGCTGCATCAGGAATCGAGGAATCTGAAAAATCAGAAAGAGAAAGTGGTATTGATCTTTTGGAGTTGCAAGAAGCTTCCCGGTCTAGTCCAACCACAATATCCAGTGAGAAAGAGTCACCCAAAGGCGATGTTTGTTGAGGATGGGATGATTGTTGGATTTGTACAGTGAGGTAAAATGTTAAATCTGTTCAACTCTAATTTTTAGTAGACCACTTGCATCAGCAATTGCTGAATTTTTTTTCTTCAATATATCTTATTTCATGCATGAGAGATGTAAAAAGGAAAGTTTCTGATTTTGGACTGCCACCCAGGATAATGGCTTGTTGTGGCAAATTATGTTGTTTTTCAGCTTATATGTCTAGAACTAAAGGACTAAAGTTGAAAATTTCTGTTGAGGTTAATTAAATGTTCACAAAAAATATGGGGGGATCTGACTCCCATCCAGTTTTGAGTTATACCATATGAGATGATTTTGGAAAATTTCTGCTCCATTATTATCTCTCTAACTGCAGCATTATGACATTGTAACAGATTTGTTCGATGAGGACATATCAGCTACTTTTTTAAGTGCAACCGTTGAACATGCATAAGAAATTCTATTCTCTGGCAGCTGATATGTCAATGTAAATTCTCTCTGCTCCTTTAATTGTTCTAGATTTTCTTTTCTTCTTAAAACGGAGGTTGAAATACAGTTATTGCAGTGAGAATGACCCCGTTCTTGCGAAGTTAGTATCTTGAAAGTTTGGCTCATTAGTTTTTCTGGACAATTGGGTCTGAAAATTGAATATTTCTCTCGTCTCTTAATGACAAAGGAAAACCAGTAATCTTTTTCATTAATAAAGGATTGATTTGTAAAAGAAAATCGTCTGGGATTTAATTAACTCATTTTTTATTCTAATCGCGGAAGTCCGTTTTGGCATTCAAGAAAAAAAGACTGAAGAAGTTGATTTGGAAGCTTTAGGAAGACTCATCACAAATCTGCCGAAGCTTTGTCTGTTTTTTAACCAAACGAGCTCGGAGCCACAGTCAACTTGTGTGCACCCTAAAATGACTTTCAATTAAACTATGCTGGGTGCGAGTGTAAAAATGAGGAAAGTTACTGTATAAAAAGCTTCTCAGTACACGTGTTATTACAAACGGTGAAAAGACGTGTCAATCTCGGGTTTCAAGTATAAGTTATGGGACCAATGTCAATATTAGAATGCTAATAAGTCCTAGTCTAAGAGACGGCTCTTACTCTTGTGAACCAAATTTTTTTTATTGTTTGGGGTTTAAATTGTAAGTTTGATCACTTGAAAATTTAATTAATAATTTTAAATTTTTTTATTAATAATGTTAATATAAATATAAAATATAAAAATTAATATTATTAATAAAAAATTTTATTAACCTAAACTCAAAGTCAATCAAATAAAAAAATCCTCCTAATAAACAGTTGGAGTTGAAGTTAGGAACGAGGTTTGCATGTCGAGTGCTTTGGTGACAGAAGCTGAAGAGCTTCCTGCAAACAGAATTATAAGCAGCAGAAAATGATTAAAAAAAATATAAAAAAAGTGTGAAATGAATTTTTTTTGTTTAACAAAAAAATGTGAGAAAAAATTAAAATAATTGTTTTTTTACATACAAGATAATTATTCTGTTTTGTCTATTGAAACGTTTATATACCGAAAAAAAAAATGTACAAGAGTATATGAATCTATATCCTTTGTTGATGTCGAAAAATTGCTACTGTTGACGTGGCCTTGGTGATGACATGTCCTTGGTGCTGATGTGGCCTTAGCCCTGCACAAGTAACAGGGATAAACTAAAAACCTTCGGAAAGAGTGAAGGGAGAGACCTCCAAGGGTGCTCCGATGCTTAAGTTAGAACGAGGGTTTAATGGAGGCCGAGGCCGAGGGTTTAATCTAAAGCGGCTTAAGTGCAAATAAATAAATGTGAATGAATTATGAATTTCGTACATCTGTCTTCTTATAGTCCCTTGAGTAGGTATTGCCCATATGGGGGATATGGCCTTGCCCATGCCTTCTCTGCTTTCAGTGGTTAGGCCTTAATTGCGTGATCAGTGGATGGTGTGTGTCAGGGCTCGCGTGTTGCAGAAGGGTTAGGTCTGCTAACCATGCTTTGACGTGACAGTCATATGACTTGACAGGATCCACGTGTTGGTGTTTTATTAAACGAGGGTTTTGCGGGCCACATCATCCTTCAATGGAAGTTATCATTTTAATATAATTTATCTTTTCAATGCATTTATCTATAATTGTAACAATTCCTTCACCTGATTGGTAGAGAAAAAAAAGTAATAAGAAAGAATATAGAAAAAAAAAATACAAGATGAAAAAATAAAAAAAATTGATGTTTTCATCGAGTTGATAAAAATGATGAAAAAGTGAGAAAACAAGAAAATAATAAAAAAATAGTTTATTTTAATTTTCGCTCACCAATTATCCCAATTTAGGAGGATTGTAATTTGTTTGTGGAAAAAAAATAATGATTATTACGCTCTTCTTTTTTCTTTTCTATCAAACGATTAAAAAAGTACTCTTATCTCATTTTTTTTTTCTCTCATATTTTTCTCTATCAAACGATAGAAAAGTATTTTCCTGTATACCAATCATAGACATAGATTTTCAGCAAGACCGAACTTACTTTTCAATAGGTCCACGACCAAAAACCTCTCATGCTGTTTATATTTTCATGTACTTCAAGCACTTTAATTCCGCTCAATGGAATTCCTTTTAATTCCAGCAGCAATTACTTTTCATTAGAAGTGGTATTTGATTTAGTATTTTAGTTTTAAAACCTATTTTTGAATCAGCAGCCCGTTGCTTATAGCCCACAATCAATTTTCAAAAATAAAGGAAAACACGAGCACAGGGTTGATAGGCACAGCAGGAGAAGGTTGAGAGAGAGTTAAGTTGGACATCCTCAACATAAAAGCAGGCAATCTGAAATTAAGTAGGACGTCCTCAACATAAAAGCGGGCAATCTGAAATATAAAAACAAGAAGGCCGGCAATCTCAAGAGATTTTAAGGAACATATGCACAGAGAGGACATCCTGAACATAAAACACCATTGAAAAACTGTTGAAGTAATAATGCTTGTTCTTGAGAGGAAATTATGTGGCTTTTAGAAATCTAGGTAATACAACCAATGTCTCTGCACATATTGCTAAGTGAAGCTTTTAGAAAGCAGTCACAGTTTTAATTTAACAATTCAACATTGCAAGGAGTTTATAATGAAATTCTAAAGACTATGTAGATTGGTTCTGCTGTTTGGTAATCTGCTTGCACGAGTAAGATTTTAACCCGCCCATAAGCTATGGGCAGTTTTTTCTTCAAGATTTTGATCTCTCTATGTATTAATCCATAATTCTACCACAATTTAAAGCGAATGAAATAACCAATAAATTAAACAAATAATTTACACGTTGAAAAAAAAATAAAATTCATACTATTGACACTTTGAAGATTGTTATTAACACTTATTTTGTCTGTTTAACTTAATCTTTAATTAAAGTTAAATGTTTTTAAGAATGCAATACCAAAACAAAACAGAAAAAAGTGCCAATAACAGTTTTTTAATCGCCAATAACATTACCCAAAAATAATAGTAATTGTTATTTATGCACTATGTATTTTTTTTATTTAATGAATTTACCTACACTTTATAGTGAAATATCAATGTACACTGGTGAACTTAAAACTTTAATTACCAACATCCAATGGCACTCGGCAATCTACGTTGAAATTAAAATTAACGTAATGAGGAAAAAGAAAGAAATTAAAATTAACGTAATATCTCTATATATGCTTGTGAATTCCATACAAATTACAAAACATGTTGAAGCTTAAATGCGTACTGTCTAATACATGAGAATCAACTACCGGTGTGTGGGGGCAGGTACACCTTAGTACATGAAAACCAATTCAGCCACTGAGAAAGTTGAGCGCTCAAAAAAAATATGTTTTCAAGAACTGAAGAGATTCACTAGAATTTACTTCTCGATGGATGGTGTTTTCTACAAGCTGGTTTTGACCCAGGAAAAAAAAAATCATCGTACTATATATACACCAGATTTACTATATAAACTCGAAGATCACCATAAAACTGAGCGAAAAACCCTGTGCGACTCTTTGGTGACTTCAATGCCTTAGTAATACATTTGATCATAAATCCTATATATTGGATGGTAAAAAAAATCATATATTTGATGATAAAAACTGATACATTTATTGGTAAAAATAAATAAAACTCAGTTTTAGTATCGAATGCATGAGTTTTTACCATCAAATGTATTACCAATGCATGGAAGTCACTGAAGTTGTGCCCTAAAACTGAAATCTACAACCAAAGTTAGCAGGCAAATATGTCAGCCATTTCAGGAGGAAACCACAAGATGCTTAATTGGGTTTCTCATCACAGCAAACGATACGTTTTTCTTTTCAATTACAGAGCAGTGCCCATATCTGAAGTGACAACCAAGTTGGCAAGCCATAGCTGCTTCTCTAGAGGCAAGTAGTCCTTCAATGATACGCAGAGCAGATGCATCGCACACAAGAAATCCAGCTATATCTTTCTCACTTGTATCAATAGGCTGTAAGCTTGGTGTGTTATCCTCACCTAGCTCTGCTTGTGTAGCCCAACTATAAACGCGTTTGATTGATGCGCAAAGATAAGAAACGAAGTCTCCGCAACAACTTCCCAACTGGGGTTCTGACAGAAGAGAAGGGTAACTGGTAGATCACTCAACACCGTAGATCGGTCCATGATAAGAAGAGGCAAGTATTTGCAGAAACTACCGAGAGAAGACAACAAAGAGAAGTGCCTGCAAGAGGATAACGAAGAATTTCTGTAACAAGCATGGTATAAATAAATACAAGTTTGCAATGATAGAATTAGCTGACACCTCTTATGGTACTAACAAAATTTTGGGTAGCCTCACTTTTATCCATTTTGTTGAATTCCCAATGATGGCAACCCACCACATTGAAACATAGGCATGCCAGCCCCTTAACCAAAAGAAAGGGAAGGGCATTGCCAATATATCTTAGTTCATTAAAACAAACTGACAAAAAAAACAGAGATCGAATACTACACGTAATAAGATCAAGTGGTAGCAGGGCGTAAACTGCAGACTTAATATGCGAGATGACATCTGGATTGAGAAGGGAAAAGACATACAATAAATAAAAGAAAAGATTGTTTATATGAACTTCGAAGCGACAAAAAGAACGGAGCTCTGTCACGTGCCATATACAAAGTCCTTTCAACTTATCTCATTTCAACCCATCACAGTCAGCAACCGAAATGGACTTTTTCTGACATCCAATTTATTGAATAGTTGTTAACGAAGGAACCGTCAAAAGACGAGTGCCATATGCATTTTCTTGCCGAAACTTGCCTTCCTAGTTTATAATGTAATAGTTACCATGAGGATTAGTGCCTACCGTGGAAGGATAACTTGAAACACAACTGATTTCCACGGCATCAACAAAACATTTCTTTTTGACACTTCCCTCTGCATTTTGTAGAGCTCTTACAACTTCAATAAGCACATCCCAAATACCTGAAAATTTAAAATTTAAAAATTTGTAAGGAAATAATTTTTCAGCAAAACTTGCTAAAAATATATGAATAAGCACAAAAATAAACTGTCCGGCAATGTGACATGCAAACACTCCCAATTTTTTAATATTAATGACTTGTTCATATCAGCCAAATGTCATTCATTCTATACAAAGGAACTAACCAAATGATTCACAGTTCAATATATAGGCCTTTATTCTCCCCAGCTCAGTCAATGGGATAGACCCAACATTAACTAGCTTGGCTTTTGCTTGAATCTTCTTTAGCACTTCACTGAACTGACCATCATCTAATATAACTGAAGGTTCAAATGCAATACCATGCATCTACCCTTCTATTAACCAGTTTACATTCACATGCAGAAGAGTCAGAATATTACTACTTCCCTAGTCCAATAAAAGAATCAGTAAAAGCCTTATTTTTTTAATTACCATAGTAGAAGGGTTTTTTTTACATGTGACCAGAATATAAGGTTCAAGTGATCAGTCACCATATGCATATATGAAGCCTCAGAATGCAACAAGAATTTTCATGAGAATGCTCAAGTAAAAAGGCCTAAATAAAGCAAATGTGTATACCAGCAGAAAATCAAATAACCAACCCTGCCGAGACTTCCCTAAGCATTTAACTGCCTCAGACCACTCCTTTAAGGAGTTTAGCTGGTCCACTCGTATGATGGCGGTAGATTTTGATGCTGGTAACAAGGGAAAGAGCACCTCCATGCATTTTTCAATGTTTGAAATGTATTCTAGAGAGTTGAGAGAAGATTCATCCAGACACAGATAAAGACCCCTCCAGCAAGAAAACCGTAACCAACTTTTCTGATCAGAGTTATAAACTTGATTTGATATAAGGGAAAAGAAGTAGTGAGCCATATCATCAAATAGTTTCTCTAGCCTCGAACCTGAGAATATTTTTATCAGGTCTGCCAGATGAAAGAGCAGACATGATTGCAGATTGAGCTCAAATGTCCTGAACCTGGACCGGTCAGATAGCTCATCAAGGAAATTTAGGAGTGCATCAAATTGGCTTGCATGAGCTAATGAGAACCGCAAGCATTCCTCCCTAAGAGTTACTTCCTTAAGCGCTGAGTCAGGTGGCAACAGCTCGGCAACTTGAGCCTCATATCTCATGCAGCGTCTGATGATTGCTCCCCAGTCCAAGGTTGGCAATCTAGGAGCACAAGAAAGGCAACTCAAAACAGTTGCCACTGTGCCAACTTTCACAATACTACCTGTCTGAATTTAACAGTAAAAAAAAAAAATCATGAAGATCATCAGCAGAAATTTCTGAAGATAGGTAAGAAATATAATTCTTTTGAATGTGAATGCGCACACTTCTGTGTGTGTTACAGAGAGAGAGAGTTGAAGACTCGAAAACATTAGCTCATTCGAGAACGAAAACAGTGACGCAAGGAAACAGATATAAAGGATTCTGATAAGTTATTACATGCTGCAAATCAAACGACAAAAGAGTCAAATCTTTCAAAATTCGGTAATTAATGGAGAAAATTTGCTATCTACGGTTACATGACAAAGATGTAAAGGCATCAGAAAGCAGGTCCAGTTTAGATTTCTATCTTGTACGACCATAAATACAATGTTACAAAAGCAGCTGAAAGTTAAATCCTCGTTTGAGGACATGAAGCACAGCCAACGAAACGAACCCAAAGCAAAGACCCTAATTAGTTTGCTCAAAGGAAAATTTAATGAGCAGAAAGTATAAAACTAAACTTCTATGAAGGATTCTCATGGAATCTTTATGATTTAGAAGCACTGCTACAACTCTACATAAATCCAACTCCAAGCTACTGCCTTGTAGCCATAAGTTGCAATTCTAAATCCCCCTAGACACTTGATGCAAGTAATTCTTGGGGAAAGAAAACTTTAGGTTGCTAAGCTCCAACTAGAGTAGAAATTAGAAAACTAACCTGCAGGTTCAAGAAGAAAAGGGAGACCCTTTCCTAACTAAATTAGGTCTCATTATTTTCTCATATTATATGGGTTGACTAATAGATACCGGAATTTAGAATGTATGCATGGCATTATAGAATACATTGAATAAACAATCTTCTACAAACAGAATGACATATGGCCCAATGCAGATCATAAACAATGATGGATTCTTTTCTTTGCACCTCAAGAGTGCCGTCTTTCATTTTTGAACATGTTATGGTTTCATGGCCAATATTTTTGCATAAGCTTGTTCATTTCACCTAAAAAAATATAATCCCTCTGTCCATGTTGATTGTCCTTTCTAATTCTCTTTTGCTAATAAATATGTGTCCAATTTAGAAGTCTACGCTGGATTTGTATCATTTTCTCAAATTTCCCCTCTCCCATTCTTGTTGGGATTAAGTCTAAGGCCGATAAGTTAAATTTCATTTTTCCCGCTCACTTTGTTGTTTTAAATCAATGGAGTGTCATTATTAGAAAGATAGTATGAAGATTAATGATGCAGAATGAAAAAATAATTATACACTATTTTAAGATTTTTTCGGTATTTAAAAATTATGTTTTGATTTATTTTTTATTATGCAAAGAATTTTGATTTGAGAATTATTATGTTTTGATTTATTTTTTTTTTATATCAAGGATGTTATTAATCAATAGAATTTCTTAATATGCTTTGTGTCTATATAAGCACTTTATTATCTTGATTTTGAAAGATCTAAATTATTAATTGAATTAAAAATTTTGATATTTTCTGTCATTTTACTCTATTTTTTTAATATTAGTTTATTTCTTTTAACTGATCTATTTTCTCTCTATCTTTTATCTCTTTTTTCTACGATGTTCCTTTCCCATTCTCAATGGTATAACAACAACTGAAACAGCTCCATCCGCCACTTTCCTTCGACTTCCAGTGTGCGCCACCACAACCACCAGAACTGAAATTGTTAGGCAACCAAAACCCACCAATTTTCGGTCAAAACCACCACTGCCATCGCTTGCTGCCACCGGCCGCCACCAGAAAATCACCCATCCGGAATCCAACCACACCATCTTGTTCGGCATTCCCTAATCTATTTAGATCTGGTGTTCCTTCGCCGAGATTCTGCCGGAAAATGGGTTAAAACCACAGCAACCTCCACCGTAGACGATCTTCTTTTTCAGTGAGGAATTTGTTGTGCGACTGCCACCATTGAGCTCGCCTCGAGCAGGTGACCACAACCCAGAATTTTCCAGCAGATCTACTGTAAGAATCCGGCCACGCGCCACCTCCAAAAACCTCCTCACCGAGATCTGTTGGCACCACCGGATTCGGAAATTTTTGATCTATCCAACCCCGGTCACCACACGCCACGCAGTTGCCCTCTCTGATGCCAAAAGAATCGCGACTTGATTCAAGTTGTGGCGCTCCATCTAGCGTTTCCAGCCACCCAACACCATTTCTGACACCACCTCGGTGACCGGAAATACATTTCTGGCCGATCCCAGAAGACCCGGCTCCAATCTGACCGGATTTCCACCAGGTCAGATCCGACCCGACTGCCTGACCTGTGAGCAGTTGACCAGTTGGCTTAGCCAAGCTGAGCCATTTGCAAGCCTTTCTCCAGCCAAAGCTGCATCACCTGTGTCCTGCCGACATCAGTGGAAGTGTATCCCATTTGACATTTTGGTTCTTTTTCTTTAAGTACACTTTATATATATAAAAAAATCGGAAAAAAAAAAGCAGCAAAAAAATCATCAGCACGAAAAAAAAAAAATATTATCACAGGTTTTATTTTCCTGTTTTATTTATGTTTCACTCAATGAATTAATCGAGTTGAAATCTTTTGGTTACAGTACATCATGTACTATATCCAATTTCAGATATGTGCTTCATTAAGTTTTTGATCTATTTGATCATGCGGAGAAAATACAATTCAAAGGAATTTCAAGTTCTTGTGTAATACCATTAACCTCAATATGCTATCTGAGCTAAAACCGATTTGGATGGACTGTATATTTATGATAATTGTTGTTGTTTAGAGATGGAGTATTCCAATTTTGAAACTCGAATCCTCAAGATGCAACGAACATCACAACTAGTGGAAGCAGCCTTCAACAAAACTTTCACCCATCAAGCTTCTATTCCAAACGAGACGGAGTATGAAGCTGTGTCTTCCTTGAAGAGCAAGCACCAATCATTGAAGAAGGATTTCAATCTCAAGAAGTACGCGATATATCTCTTAAACCCCTTCAAAGTGAAGATAACCACGGCCAAAGCATGGATGCCAATATGTGTGCCCGACATTCCTTCTATCGATTTTGTTTTACTGCTTTGGTTTGAAGCTCCTTTGATATCATTATCATTCCCGATTGCAGACACCATATTCAGAAAATTTTAAGTCTTCTCAACTCCAGCATTCACTAGTTTTGATCATTCATCACTTCAAAACTTGAGGTCAAGTTTTTTGCAAATGAGGTAGAATGATGCAGAAAGGGAAAATAATTATGTACTATTTTAGGATTTCTAAAATATTTGGGAATTATGTTTTGATTTATTTTCTATTATGTTAAAGACTTTGATTTGGGAATTATTATTTTTTGATTGGATTTCCTAGTGTGCTTGGTGCCTACATAAGTATCTTATTATGTTGATTTTGAGTTAGCTGAATTATGAATTGAATAAAGGATCTTCTTGCTCTATCTTTTATAATCTCGGTTCCCTTATCTTTGTCTCTCTTCTACCTGATATATTTTCTGTCGGTTCCCTGCTTCTGTGTTGTTTCTCTCACATTCTCAATCTGCTTCTCTTTTGATTATATGTCCTGCATCAATTAACAAATATATTAACTTTTTCAATGAGGACAACTAAACCCTTGTTCCTTCTTTTGGTTAATATGGAGAATCACTATGAAAGGAGTATATAATAACAACCTATATGTCAAATGATGACCTTGGAGCCTGTTTGTGACAATATCCAAAAATTTGATGTAACTGAGCACATAGTTAAAGAAAACACATGAAAATATCAAGATAAATGAGAATGATCACAACTACCACATGGGGGGAACAAAAGTGAGACCCGTACTATGAATATAAAATTTGTAGTAGAAGACCTACCATAGAATAACTCAGATGCGTTAGCCATAGATTAAGCTTCATGACTACACTGTCCTCAGAAACACTTTGAGAAACAGATTTCGAGCGAACAATATCAGCTTGGATGCTATAGTCAAGACTTGGTGATAGGAACACTTTGTGTGACGTTTTTAATGCCTTTCCTACCCTATTTGGCTTTGTAATTCTCTTAATTTTGTCATTTTGAGTTTAGTTTCTATTCTTAGTGTTTAGAGAGCTTGTGAACGTGAGAATGATAAAAGAAGGTGCAAAAATGAGTTTTCTTAGTTACTTTAGGAAATCTAAGTGGATCAAGAAAATAGTCTTATCATTCTAAGAAACTTTCCTAATTTTGAAACTTACCTTTTTGATATCTTCCATTTTCTAATTATGGAAACTTTCCTTATTTGTTATTTTCTGATTTCTTTATAGGGAATTTCGACCTTGAAATTATTTGGATGATATGTCAAAACACGAAAGAATATTGGAGTCCACTAGGGATCCTATGCGGGCCATTTGTGTAGAAGAACCCTAATGCATGCATTTGTACTTGATTGCATGTATCTGGACATGTCTAGAAGCTTGAGGAGTTTTTGGTTCAGCTTGAGAAGAGATCTTTGTGCATAAAGAAAGAAAATAAGCCCAGCCGAATTCCTATTTTTCTCTTCTACTTAAGCCTAGCTGAAACCCTATTTTTCTCTTCTATTTAAGCCCATCCGTAACCCTATTTTTAATTCTAATTGTGCACAGCCGGCCACCCTAATTTCTCTCCTAAATAAGCCCAGCCGCAACCCTAATTTACCTTCTAAATAAGCCTCGCCGGCCACCTCAATTGTTCCTAATTAAGCTCAGTCGTAACCCTATTTTTCCTTCCAATGGTGCACAACCAAAACCCTATTATTCTCTTCTAAATTAAGCCTAACCGGCCACCTTAATTTACCTTCTAATTAAGCCCAGCCGGAACCCTATGTTCCTTTCTAAATTAAGCCCAGCTGGCCACCTTAATTTACCTTCCAATTGTGCACAGCCAAAATCCTATTTTTATTTCTACTTGTGCACAGCTGCAACCCTAGTTTCTCTTCTATACATACAAAGTCGAAAACCTTTTGGGGGGATCTTTTCTCTGAGCTCTCTACTCCAAATTCAAGAGAAGAGGCTAAAACACTCCACCATTCCATCTCCAATTGTGAGCACATAAGGACTTCTCCAAATTGTGTTCTCCTTCATTGATCATCATAGCCGTGAGGATCATCACCATTAACATCTCAAGCTTCCTTGAGTGTATTAAAGAAGTGGAACCCTTACGGCTATTCTTTTTAATTGTTTCAAACCTGGTTGTTATTGGATAAAAGAATATTGAGTTAGATTCTTATGTTGGAGATTATTGTTAATTCAATGAGTTGGTTAATTTTCAGATGATATATATATATATATATATATATATATATATATATATATATATATATATATATATATTTTATGTATTCGAATTGTTCATGATATGTAGATATAAGAATTCATGATCTTTATTACATATGTTGAATTTTCGGTTCTTTATCCATAATTGCACTTTCGATCACCTAATTGATCTGGAGTACGATTTAAAATGATAAAAGCTATAACTTTGATATTGCAAATCATTGAAGCCATAATCGCACTTCCTTTCACCTAATTGATCTGGAGTACGATTTAAATTTAAAGCGGTAAAAACTATGAACAATAGCCAATGTTCTGGAAATTGAATGTTCTTTATCCATGAATTTTTTCATAGGAATAAGGAACAAGTTATTGAATCATAATTCATTTTGATCTTAATTATTTGTTTAAGTAATTGTAAGGATGCGCCGAGTATTAACTTGATTACTTAAACAAAATAACTAGCTGATGGACTTTTCCTAAGCTTAGGGATTATCTAAGAAGGAATTTATAAAATGCATGATCTCTTTAAGCTTGCACTTTGATTCAATTCTGATATGTGATTGAGGCATGAATTCGTTGTCTACATTGAACCAATTTGATTAGTCATTTAATAAATTTAATTTTCCGAATTATGAGAAAAAATGATCAATTGTAAATAATTGTTTTTTAATTTCCTTAGTAAAAAAATCATATCATAAAAACCCTCTAATTTTGTATGATATGTTAATAGATATAGATTTAAATTTGTTTATAAACTGCTAATTAAACAAACCAAATTTTTTTATGACTCTTTAGTATAGGAGTACCCGCAATCCCCGATCAATAACGATACCTTACTAATCACTTTAGTACAATCTTCTGCAGGGTTTGTTGATGACTAAACAAACGGTCTATCACTTGCCAATTCTTTAGACCACGAATAATATCCAAGAAATGAAACTTCCCAGGCAGCATATTGTTGTAGTTGATGGTAATCAGAATTTCGTGCAACAAGAAATATCTCTTGTATCAATGGTGTCAAATGCTGCTCACAAACAGGACTCGAAAGTAGAGGACCAGAAATATAAGAATATTCTTGTTGAACAAACATGAGTAGTCAAATACATTTTTTATTATAGAAATGAATAGTCAAATACATAAATAAGCACTGAAACACACATACATAATGAATAGATCTGGTAGAAACAGAAAATTTAATTACCTTTTCTTCGTAACCAGTATGTGATGTGGGGGGTAAAGGATGAACATAAACCAAATTCCCAGCACCTGCCCCCAAAGCATTAACAACTCCAAGCATTCCACCCAAATGGACGACAAGAGGGTAAGGATAAGAATAACATTTTCTAAACAAGTCAAGTATTTTATACATTCGACCTCTGTAGAGTGGACCCCTTCCTTCAAAGTGCAGGCAACAAGGCTTCCTGCTCCAGTGCACGATGCCATCAACAAACTCTTATGGAAATTGCCAGATTTCTTAACAGACAACAACTCAGAAATGAGATTCCTATAGCCATCAACAAGATGATCTAGTTCGCTATCATCCAACAACTCCACTCTCTGGCAGAAAGCCACTACAATGGGAAGTGCAAGACAGGATCCAACTGATAAAACTATCTCAGATCTTTCACTGTAAGAATCAGAATTCAGAAACAGGGAATCAGCATGTGGAATCCAGGATATAATCAAGTCTTTTATCTTGAGCACAGCATCATGTGCTCCAGCTCTTTATATTGCACCAACAGAGCTCCCCAAACCAATGACAAGTTCAGCAACACCCCATATATCAACCTCCAAGTCATCATGATTCTCACATGACAATTCAGAAATATTTGTATCCATATCATCTGTGCTCACTGGAAAATGCGAAGAGAGACATTCTAGAATATTCGATGAAGACTGGTTCAGATGTAATAATAGCAGAGTAGCATCCTCACTATCCTTCCTAGTAATCTTTCCTCCTGCATCTTGTAGGTTTCTTTATCCAAGTTAGAGTTGTCAGCAGCTTTGACCCTGGTAAGAAGATCTTGGCTCGAAAATCCCAAGCCAACCCAGAGGGAACGAAATTAAGGCTCTGATACCACTTGATGCCGAAAGAATTGAAAAGAAATTAGGAAATTAAAAATAGATGATCCAAATCACATGGGAACACTGAACCAAATCACATGGAACAGTAGTTCAAATCACATAGATAACTCAACACTCAATCATAGAGTATGAAAATTTGATAATTTAATCTGAATTCATTCATAAGCTGTTGAATAACAAATGAATCTCCCATATATATAGGAGAATCCTAACCTAAAGATAAAGACTAAATCCTTAAAAGATAAGAACAAAAGATCAGATAACAATGGAAAAAGATAAGCCTAATCCTAATCATATTCCAATAAGGAAGCTAACTAAGATAATAATTCTTAATATTTTCAATTACATAATTATCCCTATATCCCTCAATTCCTAGATTAAAATCTCCAATCCTAATCTTTCTCGTGTTCCGCATCAGTTTTTGCTGCCACAGAAAACCTGGAAGCTTGTACCATCAGTAAAATACACCACCAGACAATTTCAATAAACATTTCTTAAAAGATCTTTAGCCATTCCCTTAGCTTATTATCACAATTCTTTTGCACAAGTATTAAGCTCCTTACAACTGTGGACATTACCGGTTCACTTATTGATACCGGATTTAAATAGAATTGAAGGAAACTAAACAAACAAACAACGAAATGAAAGATAGGAGTTCACCACCCAAGAGATAACACCAAAGGGATATAGAATATCACCACCCAAAGGATTAACACAAGGGATACAGAACTATAGGAATTCACCACTCTAAGGATTATACCAAAGAGATACAGAATTACAAGAAGGAGAAAACTCTCTTCTCAAAAGCCAAAGGCTGATTTCAATTTATAAACTCAAGTCTGATTTTTCAACTTACAAACACAAGTATTTATAGAGCTTAGAACAACCCTCTAAGCTTAGGACATGCAAGCAAACAATCCCTAAAACATGCAAGGAAACAATCCATAAAACATGCAATGAAACAATCCCTAAAACAAGGAAGGAGACCATCCCTAAAACATGCAAAGAATCAAGGAAAATGCTAAAAGAAGAATACAATCCCGGAATATCAAGAGGACCCAACTGGCAGAATTCAAACGGTCATATCTTCTTCCACACATCTCCAAATGTGTTGAAACTTGTTGGGTTGGAAAGATGACATCTTGTACTTCAATTTAGGCTTAATAAAGTCTCAAAAAGGAGATCATTTGGGCCTGATATGATCAGCCTAAATCCAATAGGCTGTTGCATCCGAATCTTCTTCCACTTTGGGCTTGGACCTTGCACCTTGCTTAGTTGACAAGAGATTATTAGATTTTTGTTGGGCAGGCCCATGCTAGGTTGGACATACCCATGTCAGGCTCCCCCAGTTGATGGGGACTTGCCCTCAAGTCCAAGATTTCTTCATTTACTTCATAGGGAGATAAGTCACTCACATTGAAAGTTGCAGATACTCCATAATCTCCTGGAAGTTCAATCTTGTAAGCATTTTCTCCAATGCGTTGAAGTACCTTAAATGGGCCATCAGCTCGTGGCAGAAGTTTAGACCGTCGTTTTGCGAGAAAACGTTCCTTTCGAAGATGAATCCATACTAGATCTCCTTCTTTGAAAGCTGCAGGCTTTCTATGTTTATTTGCTTGCTTGCGGTACTTCTCATTTTGCTTCTCAATATGAGCTCGAATCTGCTCATGTAATTTCTTGATCTCCTTCGTTCGTTCATCGGCATCTCCACTAAATTGGGTAGTAGTCGGAAGTGGAGCCAAATCAAGAGGGCTAATAGGTTTGAGACCATAGACAGCCTCAAAGGGGCTATAGCCAGTGGTTTGGCTAGCAGACCTATTATAGGCAAATTCAGCTTGAGCTAGGAGGAGATCCCATTGACGGATGTTCTTCCCCACAAAGCATCTCAAAAGATTTCCCAAACTTCGATTAACCACTTCAGTTTGACCATCTATTTGGGGATGATAAGCGGAGCTGAATTGAAGGATAGTGCCAAGCTTTTGCCAAAGAGTACGCCAAAAATGTCCGACGAACTTGGAATCACGATCAGAAGTAATCGTCTTAGGAATGCCATGAAGTTTGACAATTTCTCTGAAATATAGGTCATCAACATGAGATGCATCAAGAGTTTTGTTGCAAGGAACAAAATGAGCCATCTTTGAGAATCGATCAACCACCACCATAATGAAGTCTTTATTTCGTTGAGTTCTTGGCAAACCTACAACAAAATCCATACTAACATCCTCCCATGGGGCATTAGGAATAGGTAATGGGATGTATAGCCCGGTGTTTTGCTTGCGGCTCTTTGCGAGGTGGCAAATTTGACATTGCTTCACATGTCGCTCAACATCTCTCATCATTTTGGGCCAAAAAAAATGTTCCTGCACAAGAGTTAAAGTTTTATCTCTACCAAAATGACCAGCAAGGCCTCCTCCATGGGCTTCTTTGATAATGGCTTCTCTCAACGAACATCGAGGAATGCACAAAAGATTGCCCTTGAAGAGAAAACCATCTTGTAACAAGAAATGGTTGTTAGGACCATTAGAAGATTCCTTCCATGCATTGCCAAAATCAAGATCATCTTTATAAAGTTCTTTGACAACTTCAAAACCCAAAACCTGCACTTGCATAGTGTTAAGTAAAGAGTGTCTTCGACTTAGGGCGTCAGCAACTTGATTAAGTTTACCTGACTTGTGCTTGATGGAGAATGAATAGGCTTGTAAGAATTCACTCCACTTTGCATGTCGCTTGTTGAGTTTTTGTTGGCTGCTCAAATACTTTAAAGCTTCATGATCAGAATGAAGTATAAACTCTTTATGGAGTAGATAATGACTCCAATGCCCCAAGGCACGAACAAGAGCATAGAATTCTTTGTCATATGTTGAATACTTCTTTCGAGATTCATTGAGCTTTTCACTAAAAAAGGCAATGGGTTTACTTTCTTGGCTGAGAACACCACCAACCCCTAAATTAGAGGCATCGCAATCAACTTCGAACACTTAGGAGAAATCTGGAAGTGTAAGGACTGGGGCCTCCGTTACCTTCTGTTTGAGAAGTTCAAAGCTCTTTTGGGCTTCCTTCGTCCACTTGAATGTTCCCCCTTTAAGGCATTCCGTGATAGGAGCAATAATGGTGCTGAAGCCTTTGATGAACCGTCGATAGAATGATGCAAGTCCATGAAAGCTTCTTATGTCGTGAAGGGACTTGGGAATAGGCCAGCTGGTGATTGCCTCTATCTTGCCCGGATCCATCACCATGATTCCTTCTTTGCAAACAACATAGCCTAAGAACACAAGGTTATTAGTGAAGATATGACACTTCTTCAAGTTGACATACAACTTTTGTTCCCGTAAGGTTTGGAAAACTTGATGAAGATGCTCCATATGTTGCTCTTGAGACTTACTGTAAACTAAGATATCATCAAAGTAAACAACAACAAATTGACCCATAAATGGTTTGAAAATATGATTCATAAGGCGCATAAAAGTACTCGGAGCATTAGATAGTCCGAATGGCATGACCATCCATTCATAAAGACCATCTCTCGTTTTGAACGCTGTCTTCCATTCATCGCCATCTCTCATGCGAATTTGATGATATCCGCTGCGAAGATCGATGTTTGAGAAGATTATGGCTCCATGAAGTTGATCCAAGAGAGAAGCTGAATCTAAAAACAGAAGCTCATTCCCATCCTTACAAACTTCAATGGCTTCGAAAAGGCAACGATATTCAGGTAACTAAGAATTGCTTAGTTCAATTCTCCATTGGGAAAAATTATGAGGATGAAGTTATGTGTGATGTTATACTACTTGGTAGGCCATGGCAGTATGATAGGAAAGTTATCCATGATGGTCTCAAAAACACCTATTCTTTTGTAAAGAATGGAATTAAAGTGACTTTAGCCCCACTGAAAATGATATTCACTCCTAAACCTTCTAAAGGGGAGGGTTGTAGTTTACTTTCTGTAGGTGAAGTTGAGAAAACTTTAACAGAATGTGGAGAGGGGTATGGTCTTATGGTAGTTGAAAAGAAAGATCCCATTGAGATTCCACTTATAATACAACCACTTCTTAAGGAATTCCCTGATATTATTCCTAAAGAACTTCCACCGGGCCTTCCACCTATGAGGGGTATACAGCACCATATTGATCTTATTCCAGGTTCTGTTTTACCTAACAAAGCAGCTTATCGGATGAATCCAATGGAGCATGAAGAGTTACAAAGTCAAGTTGATGAGCTGATCTCCAAAGGCCTTGTACGAGAAAGCATGAGTCCTTGCACTGTTCCAGCACTTCTAGTACCAAAGAAGGACGGTTCATGGCGAATGTGCATTGACAGCAGGGCTGTCAACAAAATCACCATCCGGTACCGCTTTCCCATCCCACGGTTGTAGACACCACATTCTCACAACTTCCCCCATCAATGATGACATTACACACCTTGCCATTGGAAGTGCATTTGGTGTGGAAAATGTTGTTTCGAAGCCAATCATCTTCTGCATAAGTTGACTTCAAGAGTCTACGAATAACAAGAGACTCTCCTTGATCCGCATACGTGAACTCCTCCTCGGATTCGTCCTCAACTTGCTCCTCCTCAGCATTATCTTCCAATTCTTCTTCAACAAGGGAGATTATCTTGCGATTTGGACAATCGGAAGCAATATGTCCAAAACCATGACATTTAAAGCATTTTCTACTTGAATTAGAATTATTGAAGCGATTAGAACCTGATGGAGCTTCATTCCTTGCAGGTGGTTTGACAGCTGCAGTTTTGGTTGATGGAGTGGCCTTGGAAGTAGAACTACTCCCCCAGTTTGTGATTCCATCGCGATTGAAAGGTCGATAAGTATTCTTACGCCCTTCCATTAATTGTTTCTCCACCTTTAGTGCTAGCTTGCAAACATCATTATAGGTCCAGTAAGGTTGTAATTGTACAACATTACTGATTTCACGACGTAACCCTCCAAGGTAGCGGGCTACCATTTGTTCTTTGGGCTCTACGATGTCACAACGCATCATAGAATAATCGAACTCTGCTGTATATTCTTCCACGGAGAGATTGTTTTGTCGAAAGTTGTGGAACTTAAGAAAAGCATCTTGCCTATAATCATCTGGCAAATACTTCTTCTTAAGAGCCTTCTTCATCTTTGCCCATGTCACAATGCGACTCTTTCACGTTCTCGCTGCCTCTTAAGGTGTTCCCACCAAATAGAAGCATGTTTTCGTAGCTTGATGGCAACAAGCTTCACCTTCTTGTGATCTGCAACATCTTTGTAATCAAAGATCCGCTTAATGGTGTTAAGCCAATCAATGAATTCATCGGGTTGCATTCTTCCTTCAAATTCTGGAATGTCCACCTTGACGTCATAATCACGTTGGAAAACATGATTTCTTAGCTCACGGGGGTGAGGTGGCGTGCTGTCATTTGAGGCATGGCTACGAGCTTGGTGAAAAGGATTAACTTCGTCTCCATCATTGCTGGAAACTTCAACATCTGGGCCATGATGAGGAGCACCATGTTCAGAAGTTTCATAACGCTCTAGGCGTTGTTCGAGTTGCTGCACTTGTCTCCTCAAGGCTTCAAGCTCGATATCTCGCGGGTCTCCTTGCGGTGCTGGAGTTGCTATTGGAATAGCTTGACCACGACGACCACGACTAGCCATAATAACAAGAACTATGGAAATCAAGGTGTTAGATATCACACTTGGGAAACCAAAGCTCTGATACCAATTTGATACAGGATTTAAATAGAATTGAAGGAAACTAAACAAACAAACAACGAAATGAAAGATAGGAGTTCACCACCCGAGAGATAACACCAAAGGGATATAGAATATCACCACCCAAAGGATTAACACAAGGGATACAGAACTATAGGAATTCACCACTCTAAGGATTATACCAAAGAGATACAGAATTACAAGAAGGAGAAAACTCTCTTCTCAAAAGCCAAAGGCTGATTTCAATTTATAAACTCAAGTCTGATTTTTCAACTTATAAACACAAGTATTTATAGAGCTTAGAACAACCCTCTAAACTTAGGACAAGCAAGAAAACAAGGCATAAAACATGCAAGCAAACAATCCCTAAAACATGCAATGAAACAATCCCTAAAACAAGGAAGGAGACCATCCCTAAAACATGCAAAGAATCAAGGAAAAGGCTAAAAGAAGAATACAATCCCGGAATTTCAAGAGGACCCAACTGGCAGAATTCAAACGGTCATATCTTCTTCCACACATCTCTAAATGTGCTGAAACTTGTTGGGTTGGAAAGATGACATCTTGTACTTCAATTTGGGCTTAAGAAAGTCTCAAAAAGGAGATCGTTTGGGCCTGGTATGATCAGCCTAAATCCAGTAGGCTGTTGCATCCGAATCTTCTTCCACTTTAGACTTGGACTTTGCACCTTGCTTAGTTGACAAGAGATTATTAGATTTTTGTTGGGCAGACCCATGCTAGGTTGGACATACCCATGTCACTTATCATTTTTTTTCTTCTTTTTCAGGAAATATAATATCTAAGAAAAAAATTAAAATACAAGGAACAAGAAGGAGCAAGTAAGAAATGACGATTAAAATTGAAATGAACATTATAGATTACAACATCTCTAGCTTAAAAATTATGGCTTCTCAAATTCAAAGCAGTAGGCCCCAAAACTTTAAAGGAATTAAAAGAAAATAAAAAAACAGTAGGAACAAGGATCAAACTTCAACTTCGGGTCATTAAGGATGTAAGAATTGAACTACTGGAAGTGAATAGCATCTTAAGCAAAATCCTTGATCATGTGAGAGGATTCAGTAGAGAAAATTGCAAGTTTTAGGTATGGTCCTATAGAATCTGACCCATTTTCTCATTGAGCAAAGGATACAAAATAAATTAAATCATCCAGATACATGCAGTCCTGACTATAATGACACATTCCTCCATTTTGTTTTGTTCAAATTAAGAATTGAAAAGAATTTTGTATTATTGATTGATTATCTGAATACAATTCAACAGTCCTATATATAGACTTATGAATATTAAACCTAATAGGACTAAGAGACATCAACTAGATAAGACAGACATAAACTAAATAAGACTAAATAACTTACTAGGACACATAATAGGAAACCTAATTAGGACTCTCAACACTCCCCTTCAAGTTAGAGCATACACATGCACCAACTTATTACAAATAAACCCATACCAACAACAAATCTCATCCAATTTGAAACAAATAAACTCAAACTCATAAATTACAACAATCCATAATAACACGTCGGGGCTCCACACCCACGACAAGCAGTTAAGTCACCATGTCAGTACCACCTAATAAGACAAGATTCGATAATTTTTTTTACTAACTTTGACTTTGACTTGGATGGTCAGCAATCATTGAGTCAATAGGATATAACATCAACACAGGTTGGATTGGGTTAACAACATCAACATTGGAGGTGAGGAAATCTTCTTTTGCTTTTTTTAACTGTCCTCCCCTTATTTTGTTTTGACAACCTTCATATGAATCTATTTATCAAACTTACTCTACTACAGTACCCGAAAATAGTGAGTACTCGCAAACAGTGCCGTGACTAGTACCCGCAAACAAATTCATAGTTTTTTATTTTTACGTACAACACCGGGGTTGCGCCGAAAAAATTGCCGAAACACAAAAAACAAAACATAAATAAAAAAATTCTAAACTATATATAAAAAAATATTTTAAACTATATATATATTAAAGGTGTTTATCTCAGATCACCTCCATGATTACAAATCTTGAGCTCTGATACCATGTTGAAATTAAGAATTGAAAATAATTTTGTATTATTGATTGATTATCTTAGTACAATTCAACAGTCCTACATATAAACTTATAAATATCAAACCTAATAGGACTAGGAGACATTAACTAGATTAGATAGACATAAACTAAATAAGATTAAAAAACCTATTAGGACACATAATAAGAAACCTAATTAGTACTCTCAACATAAATCTAATTATAACTCTCAACAGTTTTCATTGAAGCTAAGATAATAAAAGAAATTGGCACATTCAAGTATTTCACCAAGTTGCAAACAGAAATGAGAACAAGAGGAACACACATACACACACATTTATATATTGTTATGTATATCTATCTATATTGAATTGTGAATACAGAAATGATTCTATTATTTCTAATTAGACCAAAGAAATATGGGTCAGACTGTCAGAGACAATAAGTATAAAGATTGAAGGCAATAAGTAGGCATTACTCTCGAACAATGAAACAAGACAAATGAACAATTTATTGAATGTCCCAGAGTATCCATTCTATTTCCCAAAGTTTGTGTACTTTACTTTTAAAAGGGATAGATTTTTAGTCTATGCTTGTCACCCAGTATACTTGCTACATCCCTTTAGACTGGACTGATTCAATGATAAAAATTACAGTAAATTAATTATTCTATTTAGACAATATTTTCAATACACAATTTCTCTTCTTTTCAGAGGGGGGGAAGAAGAACAGTTCCAGAATAGTATCATATTGGCACTCTGTGTACCTCAAGAAGTCCAGAGATGTTCTCCAATTTTTGCTTGTGATCAGTCACATGTAGGGAACTTGAGATCAATCCAAGCGATAGAGCAGCTGACCATTGGCGATGTTCGTGTTCATTCTGAAACAACCAACTCAATAGAAACTTTGAAGCAGTTGATTTGATAGTATGGGCATGCAGGCAAGTCCTGACAATAGCAAGCAAAACCAAAATATTGAAAACTGAGCACTGAGTCATAATAACATTATGATGGTTAAACTTATCAGTGTTCTTCAACAGTCAAGGTAAAAATTTTCAAGCCACCAAATTATGAATTCTAGAGAAAAATTTATTATCGTAATGAAACCCTTACTGCACAAAGTGCACCAATTGCCAGTGCAACATTTTCAGCAGACCTAGGGATAGATTCTTCAGCAATTTGTAGAATACTCTGCAAAATAAAAATAGAGAAATTTAGCATCAAATTGGATGTTAAAAATCCATTTCAAACTGGACAGATAAGAGGAAAAACAAGACTGCAACAGCAAAAAGGCAAACTTGAACCTTCAGAATATCATTAGCAGCTTTAAAAATTTTATCAGAGGTGGTGGATGGAGCTTTAGCATCAATAGACATATTAGCCCTTGTCCAATGTCTCATGAAGGATTTCCATGATTGCAGCGAAAGAATTGCAACAAAAATAGTTCTTGAGAGCTGGAGAGATGCAGCTATTTCCATCAATGCATCCACATACTCAGGGTACATCTCGCAATCCTGCAAACCATATAATGCAGATTTAGAAACACACTAAATCCCCAAGAAAATAACTTTTATAATTACGATTATCTTACTCTAGATGCCCCTTGGTTGTTCACATCCCTAGGAGTAAAGGAAAGACATAACGATGAAGCACCAGGTAGTTCCCCAGCATGTCTTCTTTTTCCTGCAAATAAAATACTTATATGCCTAGCTTTACAGGAGATACAAGTAAGCATTTTTCATAACATTGACAAGAATTACCATCCTTGCTTTGCCATGTGCCTCAATTTACAGAAAAAAAGAAGTCATGTTCCACAATTGTAAAATTGCATTCAGCTTCTTTAGTTATTTATTTTTATTGAAAAAAGTTCCAATTTTACAATTTCATTTTTTCCTTGTACACTTTTTTTATAAGTAAATTTGTATTAAAAGAGCACGCACCAAGGGACTGCAACCCATTAACAAAACTATCCACACAAAAGAATCTCCACAAAATCAAGAAGATCTACTTCATCCAAAAAAATAAATAAAATACATAAATAAAAAAAAACCTTAAACCAAAATGAAGGGTATTACTTTCCCCTATACACTTTGTTTACACTGCAATTCCAATTGAACAATTTTGAATCTTTTGCATGTAGTACAAGTTGAATTAATTAATGAACTTCTTTTTTTGAATAAGTATTATAAAGATAACTGAAGGGTAAACAAAAGCATTCTCATCAGAGGGTTTTCTTTTTCGCTGGAGGTTTTTTTTAGGAGGATCAATTTCTCTTCTGACGGTAAATTATGGAAATGATACCTGAAGAGAAGATAACCTGAGGAAATACATCCAGCAACTTCTCAATCTTACTTCCTGGGACTCTTTTCTCCTTCACATATCTTCGCCGGAAGCTGGAGCAAATTGACAAAAGGTTATCAGTGTTGAAAACATTCTTAAGCATGTGAAGCAGACATGCATAAAAGGATGACTTCTTTACATGTGCTCATGTGTTATAATCTTGACTTGAAGTCCTTCCAAAGCCCGGAGTACATCTGGATTTGTCTCAGAAAAAAGCAACTCCACAACCTTTTTCTTGAACTCTGGGATATTTCTTTCAATATTTGATACCTAGTAAAACATCAATAAATTTGGAGCAAAGTCTTATATGGCTACGCCAAATAAAGTGTAGAAAAGTCAAATAAAGTCAATAGAACAATAAAGAAGTGGGTAAGGACTCAGAAACAGACATTCACCTCATACTGGGTTAAGGCCTCAAAGGCAGAGAGACCTTTGCCTTTGACCACTGTAAACCATGAGCCAGGTGCGTAGAGCCACCAACCTCCCACAAAATTTTCAAAACATTCCTTGAAGGTTCTGGATATGCTTCAGCATCCATTGCACCCCATCTTAGAAGAAGGCTTACACTGCCAATAAGCAGAGATTAGCAGGCATTGTCTTTAAACTGAAAGAGGTTATTCAAATGTTTTCAGCTAAGTATTACGCACACTTCTATTGTGTACCATACAAAAATGAACAAAGTAGAAGAGAACAATTATTCAGTAGAAGCAACTATAACCATTTAAAGAAAGAAAAAAAATACTATGGTAAGACCCTAGAAACAATTTCATAACATTAAGGACAGGTTGCTTAAGTAAAAAAAAAAAAAAAAAAAACGACTTAAAACTAAAAACTAAAAACATTTTTTAAAGTAAAAACTCACTATAAAGGTGCCAAGAGGGTCCCAACCCATGTACAAAGTTATTCAAAACTCTATAATATCTTCTTCATTTACAAATAAAAAATGGCCAGTAAACTCAAAGTTCAGACTTCAGAGTATTGAGTCCACCTATCTTTAATCAAAGCAAGCGACTTCTCCTTCCCATTAAAAGCCCTCGTATTTTTTCCATTCCACACTAACCGAAATATATAGTGGAATCACAAGTGATGCACTTCAGTTCAGGCAGAAGCTAGAGCACCTTGACACCTGAGGCTGCAATGCTACACGCACTTCGGATTGTTTATAGAGAAAGAATTGCTACATGTTCTTTCATTGTAACTATAGAATAAGAAAACTAGAAATGAATAAATATAATCTGTTTGGACAAACACAAACAAATGAAATGGCTTAGCTTCATTGATATATCTCATCTTTATAACACATGGATTTAATACTCTGGGATTTTTGTAGCTTTTGCGGAAGTGCTTAGAGGAAGTAATGCGACGAGAGCAGTGCAAGACAGGGTTTTTGATATAATGCACTTTTTCATGAGGTTACCCACGAGCGGTTTTGCAGCCTAACTCGTGTCTCCTTCCCTCAAACACAATCCAAAAGTAGCCTAAGAGCGACTTTAACACCCACTCCCAAACTAACTCTTCAACCTCAGAAGGAGAAATTTTCAATTTTTGCAACAAAAAAAATAGATCTTCTTCTCTAAGATAATGATAGTTATGATAATAATTATGATGAACAAGCATGACCGTTTATCGTTATCATTATGATGGATAAATGATGCTGTTGACGACTCAAAAGTCAAAACTAGCACAATCAATGCTACAAGCCTAATACTATTAATCAACTGACCTAGTGAGACAATTTACTAATTGGCTCCTCAGTTAGGTCAAGTGCATGCCTGCAATGATGGTTAGTACACTTAGCAAAAAGGACTGCAGCACCTTAAAGGTTCCATTTGCTTGTACCTAACTTACTGATAGAGACATCTTAATAACTTTTAAGCATGAAAAGAATTCAATGCTGTCACAAATTCGTAACTCCTTTACTTAAGATTCACGAACAGAATTTGACTACAAATAGCTCCCAAAAATTCACATTTAATTTCACAACAATTTACAAGCTCTTGACTATCAGATGATTGCATTTGGAATTTAAAAAATTAATAATAATAACTCTATTTCCAAGATCAACCAAATCTTAAAAATAAATAATACATGAAGACAATGACAGCAGAACTTGATCTCTCACATAAATCTAAAAGGATTACCAATCACATCAGCTTCACACTGGTGAGCTAGACTTTGAAAACCAAGAGCTTGAATTATTGGATCTTGGCTCTCAATGCAAGCCTATCAATTCAAAGGGGAAGAAATTTAAGAGACCTTAGAACTGCATCCATAGCTGAAAGCAAAGACAAAACAATCTTTGGAAAACCCATACCGAAACATACAAGATAAGGTCCACACCCCTGTCCTGGTTTTTCCTGCAAACATCCCGAATGGAAGCAGCCATACTTATACAGATTTGCCTCTCAGACATTAACTCAGTGAACCCTTTTGGAAGTAATACTCCCTAGATATTGAGAAGAAGCAAAATAGAATCAGAAGACAACATACTAACAATACGAACTGGGAAAAACAAGAAACTATCAAGGTTAAAAGGAAGTATAGTAGCAATCCGCATCTCAGTAGTGGAGTCTAATGGTCTTAATTCGGGGTTTCAGCATGAATTTCAAGTGCAGATTATTTAAATTATCAGGCAAAGTAGAAGTTTCAACAAACATGCCACCCCAACTTCAACTTCACTTCTTTCTTGCTCCGCCATAAGCTTATTGATCTTTAATTGCACTACTTCACACAAGATTTTTTTATAAGTAAAAGGTATTAGAAAAAAAAGGCTAAGCGATGCAACCCTATTACAAAAAGATACCTACAAGAAAGTGATTCTATGAACTCTATAAGAAATAGTATTCAACATGGTTGCAAATTTGCAATATCAGTCCACGCAGCCAACCAAATGACAATGAAAACTGGATTAGGATTTGTCTAAGTACGAAACACATGACTAAGTTGCACCCAAGTCAGATATAAACTCTCCAAGGACCTGCTAGGCATGTGCTCGGCCAAATGTCACTCCAATCTAAAAGCCTAAAACAGCTAGAACAATTTTTGGACATAACTGGCTTAATTTGGTTAACCATTAATTTTTCCCGGAGTCAAGAATATTACTCCACTTCTTCCCTGCTTTTCTTCTTTGGTTTTTCCGTGTGCATGCAAGTTATAAATGTTTGGAAAGCAGATAAGTGGATTGCCAGAGCCACTATGGTCATTTTACAAACCAAGAGGCTAAAAGAATTTCTTTAGGATGTTAAGGCAACATTTGTCTTATATTCACTAAAAAATAACATTGGCATCCGAAAAAACAAATGCACACATAAACCATCCATCTATCTATGTAGAAAAATAATGTGTAACATAATATTAAATGGGTAATTATAACAGAGGACTCTTATAATTGGTGAAACAGCATCAAGAAATAAGGGGAGAAGTGCTATGACAATCTCACCTGCAAGCTCCCAAAGGTGCGGTCATTGATCTTCCATGTCTGACAAAGCAATCTAGTGGCTGTGGCATATAACACTCTGAAACAAACAACTACTGAGACTGACTAAAAAATATTCTTTAACAAAAGAATGTTTAAAAACACTATGGCAACATTGAAATCAATAAGACTCCATAGACCTTAAATCTTTCAGGGAACAAGTAAATGACTGTTGGAGATTCTTGTCATAAGATGGAAAGCACCTTTGCAAGCGTGTAGAATTGAAACTTTTGTTAGGTCGTAAAAATAGTTTCAAACGAGTTTTAATTAGCATATTCACATGTTTCTTCGAACTTTAAATAAAATATAAAAATAAAAACATAAATAGTCAATCACCGATGGAAAGAGAAATAAGAACCCAATGTAGACATTTTATGGCTTGATACCAAGATAAGCCCAATATGAATCTCATTCAACATCTAGACCTAGATAGGATACACAACTAAATACAACTAGACAAGTGATTAGTTAAGAGTATATCACCCAAAACAGCGAAGACAGCACAACAGTAAGCTCTAATGAGCTTCACATGCATATCACAGACATAATGACAATCGAAGACCCCTTGATCATTCAAAAGATCCAAGACACACAAACAGGTAGCTGGTGCAGGAAAAAACACTCCAGCCAACAAGGACAAGAGATAACAATCCTGTGAGGGACAAGATGCAGCGGAAAAGTCAATAGAGAAGCCCCGAGGGAACCATCTAGTTGGTTGGGAAAGACAATATAACTGCATAATAAGCTTCGAGTTGTTACAACTTAATGGAGTATTAGAGAATATAGATTCTCCACTTTCCGAAAGAACAAACAAAAATTGTCAATAAACGAGAACAGTCAATAAACTTTGTTGATGAGGACACGGCTAACAAATGGCATCTTCCTATTCAAGTTCCAATTGGACCAGTTACAAGAGCTCGAGCTGAAAGGTTAAAGGAAACTCTCAATAGGCTAATTCAACACATTTAGCCTAAGAACCATCTTTGAGGGCTCAAGGATGATGCTATACGTGATCCACAAGGAAGAGTTTCGATAATTCAAGCTTTGGAATAATCCAGCAACTCAAGATGGTGAATTAAAATCTTAGTTTCCCAAAATTAGAGACTTACTCATTTTGCTTGGCTTATCAAGGAAAATGGCAGGCTGTAATTTTACTTATTACCTTTTTTTTTAAAATTGTTTCCTTACTAATTTAATTGCTGAATTATAAGGCTTGCATGCCAAGTTAGGTACTTTCCTTATTTGAATTTTAGGTTACCAGAATTCTGTTTAGGTTTATTTCCTATTTTGTAGTTTCCTATTCCTACCAGAATTCTATTTAGGTTTATTTCCTATTTCTTAGTTTTCTTTTTTCTAATTGGTTACGAATTCTCATGTATTTAAATAGCCATTGGCTTTTTGGAATAAGACAATTCAGATTTGATTCATACTTATAAGAGAAAATTCTCTTTGATACTTTTAGAAGTTCTGAAGTTATCAGAGTTTCTGTGGCGTTCATCTTCGACTTATCAATCTATCCTTCCATAATTGATTGTGACATCTTCATTATACCAAGGTTCTTGCTTCAATATAAGCAACGGGTCGCGGTCTCACATAAATCTGCTTCTAGATGATCTTGGAAGTCTTCTTGATCCATCAATTTCTTAGATATTGGCGTGGATCATATCAGTTGGTATCAGAGCCTTCTAGTTGCAGGTTTGCTTATCTTTTGTTTTGATTCAAAAAAAAATAAAAAAAAACGAATTTCCAATTTAGAAAAAAAAGAACGTGAAAAAAAAAGGTGTGTGATATTTATATTCAATCCTTTCAAATCTTGTTTCAATTTCTTATCTTTGTTTCCTTGTATTCCAGCCTTTAAATCCGAATTTCTTTGTGAGTTAATGGTGAATTGTTGCTGGAAACTTTGATACTTGTTCGGTTAGTTGGATAAGAACCTATAGAGGATTATTACGAGTGGAAAAAGGCAAGAGTGGTGAGCACATAAGAGGGTAAAAGCCAATCTGATTTTTGTGTAAAAACACAAGTGAAATTGAGTGACTCATTCTTTGAGTGAAACACGTGAGCGAGAGGTCCTTTTGTCCCTTTTTTTTCTCTAACTTTGTTTTTGCAGCAAATATGTCAAACAACAAGAACAAAAATAATTCCGGAGATACGTCGGGAGAGGGTGATCCGAAGTTACTCATGGAGGCTTTAATGGGTGAGATGAGGAGAGTATTGAGAACGGAGATGGAACAGTTTCATGAGCGGATAGATCGGGTAGAGAATGCACGTGTGGGGCAGCAACAAAACGCTCCTAATGTGCATAGGAAGGAGAGAGTTCAACCTAGGGGAGAGAGAGTTGAAGATGAAGAGTATTATGGGAATGGATTTGATGAAGAAGATGATCGAGAATCAGTTGTTAGCCATATGAGATTTGGTGGTCGAGGTAGAGAAGCTAGGAATCGGGAAGATAATAACTTAGGTAGTATTAAGATGAAAATTCCATCGTTTCAAGGCAAAAAAGATCCTGAAGCTTACCTTGAGTGGGAGAAGAAGATGGAATTAGTATTTGATTGTCATAATTATTCCGAGCTTAAAAAGGTTAAACTTGCGGCCATTGAATTTTTTGACTATGCGATTGTTTGGTGGGATCAGCTAGTGTTAAACATGAGGAGAAATAGAGAGCATCCAATAGAGACTTTAGAGGAGATGAAAACCGTGATGAGGAAACGGTTTGCTCCAAGCCATTACTACTGTGAGTTGTACCAAAAATTGCAAAGTCTTCAACAAGGTAGTCGGAGTGTGGAGGATTATTATAAAGAGATGGAAGTAGCTATGATCCGAGCAAATGTAGAGGAGGACCGAGAGGCTACTATGGCTTGGCTGGTTTGAACCTGGAAATTGCCAATTCAGTGGAGTTGCATCATTATGTTGAGTTGGAAGATATGGTGCACATGGCTATCAAAATTGAGAACCAACTCAAGAGGAGGGGCAACAATACACGGCAAAACCCTAACTCAGATTCATCTTGGAGGCCGAATTTTGTGAAGCAAGCCACGGTTAAGCCCAAAACCAGGCAAAAGCAAGAAAGTACCAGCCATGGAAATCAAGGTAAAACTGACTCTTCCACCACTAGAAATCGTGATATTAAGTGTTTTAAATGCCAAGGCCGGGGTCACATAGCAAGCCAATGTACGAACAAAAGAGTTATCGTATTGCGAGATAATGGTGAAATTGAAACCGAGGACGAAGAAGATACCAAATTTATGCCACCATTGGAGGATGCAAGTGATGAGGAATACGCTGCCCAAACAGAATTGTTGGTTGCAAGGAGAGCTCTAAGTGTGCAAATCAAAGAAGATGACGAAGTGCAACGAGAAAACATCTTTCATATTAGACGCCACATGCAAAACAAGATATGTAGTGTGATTATTGATGGAGGTAGTTGTACTAACGTTGCTAGCACTACAATGGTTGAGAAATTAGGGCTGCCAACAATTAAAGATCCTCGGCCTTACAAGTTGCAATGGCTCAATGATAGTGGTGAAGTGAGGGTAAACAAACAGGTGTTAGTTTCCTTCCATATTGGAAAATGTGAAGATGAAGTTTTATGTGATGTAGTTCCAATGCAAGCTGAACACTTGTTACTAGGCCAGCTATGGCAATTCGATCGGCGTGTTAAGCATAATGGCTTCACCAACAAATATTCGTTTGTAAGAAATCAAAGAACAATCCCTAGTTCCTTTGACACCAAAGCAAGTTTATGAAGATCAAGTGAGGTTACAAAAATAGAGTGAGAAAAAGAGAACGAATAAAAATCAGAAAGAGAAAATGAGAGAGGCCGGAAAAATTGAGAGAGAAAATAAGAGAGGTGATTCGGCCATTGAGAGAAAAACAAATTTCTATACAAGAATGAGTGAAATAAAAAAAACGATGATTTTAAATCAGCCAATGATTGTACTTTTGTACAAAGAGGCGTTAAACACTAACCAATTTGACTCATCTTTGCCTAGTTCTATTGTTTCTCTTTTACAGGAGTTTGATGATATCTTTCCCGAGGAAATTCCACATGGCTTACCTCCTATTCGAGGAATTGAACATCAAATTGATTTCGTGCTCAGTGCTACAATTCCAAACCGACCAGCCTATCGAAACAATCCCGATGAGACAAAAGAGCTACAAAGGTAGGTTAGTGAATTGATGGAAACGGGGTACGTAAGAGAAAGCATAAGCCCGTGCGCTGTTCCGGTGATTTTGGTTCCTAAAAAGGATGGGACGTGGAGAATGTGCGTTGATTGCCAAGTAGTCAACAATATAACGGTAAAGTATCAACATTTTATTCCTCGTTTAGATGATATGCTAGATGAACTGCATGGTGCATGTGTATTCTCTAAAATTAATTTAAAAAGTAGATATCATCAAATAAGAAAGGAGGGTGATGAATGGAAAACTGCTTTTAAAACGAAATATGGTTTATATGAGTGGTTAGTTATGCCATTTGGACTAACAAATGCACCAAGAACTTTCATGAGATTAATGAACCACGTTTTGCGAGCTTTTATAGGCAAATTCGTTGTTGTTTATTTTGATAATATTCTCATTTATAGCACAAACTTAGATGATCATGTTGTACATTTAAAATCAGTTTTGGATGTGCTTAGAAAAGAGAAGTTATTTGCTAACTTGAAGAAGTGCACTTTTTGCACCGATAAACTTGTGTTTCTTGGTTTTGTTGTGAGTGCACAAGGAATACAGGTTGATGAAGAGAAGATCCGTGCAATTAAAGAATGGCCAAGTCTCACGAGTGTAAGTCAAGTTCGTAGTTTTCATGGACTTACTAGTTTTTACAGGAGGTTCGTGAAAGACTTTAGCAGTATTGCCGCATCGCTTACCGAAGTCATCAAGAAGCACGTTGGATTCAAATGGGGAGGCGAGCAAGAGAAGGCGTTCCAATTGATCAAAGAAAAATTAACTCATGCTCCTTCACTTGCTTTGCCTGATTTTACTAAAACCTTTGAAATTGAATGTGATGCTTCAGGTTTGGGTATCGGCGTAGTTCTTATGCAAGGAGGAAGACCAATCACATATTTCAGTGAGAAATTAAGTGGAGCAGCTTTAAACTATACTACTTATGATAAAGAATTTTATGCGTTGGTTCGAGCATTGGAAACATGGCAACACTATCTTTGGCCTAAGGAGTTCGTGATTCACACCGATCATGAGTCCTTGAAGCATATAAAAGGTCAACACAAGTTGAGTAGGAGACATGTACGATGGGTAGAACTCATCGAGGCATCTCTATATATCATTCGATACAAGCAAGGTAAGGAAAACATCGTTGCATATGCACTTTCTCGAAGCTACATATTAAGTTCTACTCTAGATGCAAAATTACTTGGTTTTAAGTACATTATTTAGTTGTATCCTTCAGACACCGATTTTTGTGAGGGGTTTCGGGCTTGTGAGAAAAGTGCAGTGGGTAAGTTCTTTAGGCAAGAAGGTTTCTTATTTCGGGAGAATAAGTTGTGTGTACCGAATTGCTCTTTGCGTGATTTGTTAGTAAGGGAATCCCATGGAAAAGGTTTAATGGGCCAGTTTAGAGTTGCTAAGACCTTAGCCGTTTTACAAGAACACTTCTATTGGCCTCACATGAAAAGAGATATTGAGAGAATTTGTGGTAGATGTGTCACATGTAGGCAGGCAAAATCTCGAGTGCAACCCCATGGTTTATATACACCACTGCCCATTCCTAGTGAGCCTTGGATAGATATTTCGATGGACTTTGTGCTAGGTTTACCTAGGTCTAAAGGTGGTAGAGATTCAATTTTTGTGGTTGTGGATAGATTTTCTAAGATGACACATTTTATTCCACATCACAAAACTGATGATGCTTCCAATGTTGCTAATTTGTTCTTTCGAGAAATTGTGAGATTACATGATATGCCTAGAACAATAGTTTCGGATAGAGATGCTAAGTTTTTGAGTTACTTTTGGAAGACTTTGTGGTGTAAGTTAGGGACTAAGCTATTATTTTCTACTACTTGTCACCCATAAGCTGATGGTCAAACTGAAATAGTGAATAAGATTTTGTCTACTTTGTTGAGGGCTATTATTAAACAGAACATCAAAACTTGGGAAGAGTGTTTACCACATGTTGAGTTTGCTTATAATCGTGCTGTTCATTTTGCTACTAAGTTTTCACCGTTTGAAATTGTTTATGGTTTTAATCCTTTAACTCCATTGGATTTAACGCCATTACCTATATCTGAACATGCTAACTTGGATGGAAAGAAAAAAGCTGAATTTGTTAAGCAGATACATGAAAAGGCAAGACTAAACATTGAAAGGCAAACGGAACAATATGCAAAACAAGCTAACAAAGGTCGGCGACAGCTAATTTTTCAACCCGGATATTGGGTTTGGTTACACATGAGGAAAGAAAGATTTTCGACACAAAGGCGTTCAAAGTTACTTCATAGAAGAGATGGGCCTTTTCTGTCCTTGAGCGCATCAATGACAAGGAATGCAAATTAGGTTTGCCAGGTGAGTACAATGTTAGTACCACTTTCAATGTTTCTGATTTAAGATCTTTTGATGTAGGTGATGATTTGAGGACAAATCCTTTTCAAGAGGAGGGGAATGATGAGGACACGGCTAACAAATGGCATCTTCCTATTCAAGTTCCAATTGGACCAGTTATAAGGGCTCGAGCTAAAAGGTTCAAGGAAACTCTCAATGGGCTGATTCAACACATTTGGGCTAAGAACCATCTTTGGGGGCCCAAAGATGGTGCTATACGTGATCCACAAGGATGAGTTTCCATAATTCAAGCTTTGGAATAATCCAGCAACTCAAGATGGTGAATTAAAATCTTAGTTTCCCAAAATTGGAGACTTACTCATTTTGGTTGGCTCATCAAGGAAAATGGCAGGATGCAATTTTACTTATTACCTTTTCTTAATTGTTTCCTTATTAATTTAATTACTGATTTATAAGGCTTGCATGCCAAGTTAGGTACTTTCCTTATTTGAATTTTAGGTTACCAGAATTCTATTTAGGTTTATTTCCTATTTCGTTGTTTCATATTCCTACCAGAATTCTATTTAGGTTTATTTCCTATTTCTTAGTTTTCCTTTTTCTAATTGGTTACGAATTCTCATGTATTTAAATAGCCATTGGTTTTTTAGAATAAGACAATTCAGATTTGATTCATACTTGTGAGAGAAAATTCTCTTTGGTTCTTTTAGAATTTCTGAACTTATCGGAGTTTCTGTAGCGTTCATCTTCGACTTATCAATCAATCCTTCCATAATTGATTGTGGTGTCTTCATTATGCCAAGATTTTTGCTTCAATATAAGCAACGGGTCGCGATCTCACATAAATCTGCTTCTAGACGATCTTGGAAGTCTTCTTGATCCATCAATTTCTTAGTTCTTGGCGTGGATCATATCATTTGTCACTATTATTGGCTCGTCCTACTCCCATGAGTTAATAAGAGCATCCACCTAAACTTTTTGAGCACTAAGCTTTTCTTGTGAAAATAATGTAGGGACCACTGTCAAGTGCAACAGAAAAGGTCTTGGACTGATAAGCGCATAAAATATTATATACATATGAGAAGTTGGACTGTGTCTAAACCAGCAATCTTATAGCCTTGCTTTACCCTGACCATAACTAGGTAATGACCCCATTTCTTAATTACATAATGTAAAAACATTCAAGATTCATAAATTTACAACATTAACTATTCTAACCCACAGGGAGAGAGAGACCAAAGTACTCACTCTTCCTTATTGCATACAAACGGAATTGAATGCATGCAATGTGTACGAGAGTTTAAACAACTTGTGCATAGAGAAGTCATCCTCAACATAAAACACCATTCTACAGTCTAAGACAACCTCATTTTCCATAAATTTAGACAGTTCGTGGAGCTTATCTATTTTAAACATATGCAAAATTACAAATACATAAATAATGATGTAGCAGACTCTTAAGAATCTCAATAGAACTTCAAAAAGAAGATGAGATGATTTTCAAACCCCACGCAAGATTTCCTCAACAACACATAACAGGATGCATAAAGATGGCACATAAAAATTATCACAACAAATCCCTTGAGGGTGTTCAGTGTCAAAGGCTTATTTGGCTGCAAGCTTTTCGCTGAAGCAAGGAATGAAACCTCATGAGCTTGTTTTCTAGAGGAAATATTTTGAAGTTATGATTTTCCTAGTTCGTTATGTTTTGTTTGAACTTGGTTTTAGGCAGATGTACTCATTGAGTTTCATTGGTAATTGACATCTAAATTTTGCTGTTAAACTAGGGATTGCATTGTGCAAGAGGTTTTCATATTACAAAAAATAATAAACAAAGGATAATCTATATAGCTTACGTACCGCTTTCTTTGTATCCTTGCCATTGGCATGATAGTTTGAACTACAAGTAGAATCATCACAGACTGTGATGCAAGTGATGGAAGCATTCCCAAAAGTTTTGGCTGTGAGTTGACAATATTTTTATTACAAAAACAGTGATAAAAGATGGAAGCCAAAGAGAAAGGCTGAATATGCTCTGCATTAAGTACATAAGACATGAATTTATGGCACAAAATGAAAACTTACCAGTTACCACCACATTCTCATAAATAACATATTTCCTAGTGAATATGTTATTGTCAAACAGAACAGCTAGCAACAATGGAACACCCAGTTTGTGATCCATAGCCCCAGTGGCGGTCAAAGAATCTATAGCAGCATTTCCTAATGATTGATGCATCATCAAAACACAAGCAATTGCACCAAGCAACAAGGGCATTTCTTGAGACTCAGAAACAGGTACAGAGGATTTTCGTCTGTCAACAACCCCTCGAGAATATTCTCAAAGTTGAGAAGCCCAAGATCTTGTTTCATTGTGCATTTCTTTTATGTCAATTCCACCGGTAGAAGCAAAATTTAGAAAGAAAACACTGGATAATGAATATTGATCCTATAAAACAGAACGTAAGAAGATCATATTACATCTAAATCATCATTAATTATCAAGAGTTACACTTATAATTTACTATGATTCTGAATCGTTAAACTGAGCCTCTTCTTTCTCACACCATTTTGAAAGGAAAGGAATAGATGTATTCAATAATTATGAATTTTAACTCCACCAAGCACAACTAATTTTCAATAGAGCCTAGCCCTTGAATATATGCAACACCATCAAGGCATCATTCAAAAATTTAGAATAAAGACTGATGGTACTAAGAATTACCACAAAAGTCTTTATTCTATGGCAGCATTTCCTAATGATTGATGCATCATCAAAACACAAGCAATTGCACCAAGCAACAAGGGCATTTCTTGAGACTCAGAAACAGGTACAGAGGATTTTCGTCTGTCAACAACCCCTCGAGAATATTCTCAAAGTTGAGAAGCCCAAGATCTTGTTTCATTGTGCATTTCTTTTATGTCAATTCCACCGGTAGAAGCAAAATTTAGAAAGAAAACACTGGATAATGAATATTGATCCTATAAAACAGAACGTAAGAAGATCATATTACATCTAAATCATCATTAATTATCAAGAGTTACACTTATAATTTACTATGATTCTGAATCGTTAAACTGAGCCTCTTCTTTCTCACACCATTTTGAAAGGAAAGGAATAGATGTATTCAATAATTATGAATTTTAACTCCACCAAGCACAACTAATTTTCAATAGAGCCTAGCCCTTGAATATATGCAACACCATCAAGGCATCATTCAAAAATTTAGAATAAAGACTGATGGTACTAAGAATTACCACAAAAGTCTTTATTCTATGGCAGCATTTCCTAATGATTGATGCATCATCAAAACACAAGCAATTGCACCAAGCAACAAGGGCATTTCTTGAGACTCAGAAACAGGTACAGAGGATTTTCGTCTGTCAACAACCCCTCGAGAATATTCTCTAAGTTGAGAAGCCCAAGATCTTGTTTCATTGTGCATTTCTTTTATGTCAATTCCACCGGTAGAAGCAAAATTTAGAAAGAAAACACTGGATAATGAATATTGATCCTATAAAACAGAACGTAAGAAGATCATATTACATCTAAATCATCATTAATTATCAAGAGTTACACTTATAATTTACTATGATTCTGAATCGTTAAACTGAGCCTCTTCTTTCTCACACCATTTTGAAAGGAAAGGAATAGATGTATTCAATAATTATGAATTTTAACTCCACCAAGCACAACTAATTTTCAATAGAGCCTAGCCCTTGAATATATGCAACACCATCAAGGCATCATTCAAAAATTTAGAATAAAGACTGATGGTACTAAGAATTACCACAAAAGTCTTTATTCTATAGCAGCATTTCCTAATGATTGATGCATCATCAAAACACAAGCAATTGCACCAAGCAACAAGGGCATTTCTTGAGACTCAGAAACAGGTACAGAGGATTTTCGTCTGTCAACAACCCCTCGAGAATATTCTCTAAGTTGAGAAGCCCAAGATCTTGTTTCATTGTGCATTTCTTTTATGTCAATTCCACCGGTAGAAGCAAAATTTAGAAAGAAAACACTGGATAATGAATATGGATCCTATGAAACAGAACGTAAGAAGATCATATTACATCTAAATCATCATTAATTATCAAGAGTTACACTTATAATTTACTATGATTCTGAATCGTTAAACTGAGCCTCTTCTTTCTCACACCATTTTGAAAGGAAAGGAATAGATGTATTCAATAATTATGAATTTTAACTCCACCAAGCACAACTAATTTTCAATAGAGCCTAGCCCTTGAATATATGCAACACCATCAAGGCATCATTCAAAAATTTAGAATAAAGACTAATGGTACTAAGAATTACCACAAAAGTATAAGACTAAGTTTAAAAGATTTAGAAAGTAGATGAAATCGGAAACCACAGTTGCTGCAAAAGCCTAAAAATAATGGATTCAGAACCCACCCCCACCCCCCGGGCCTTGACGCCCAGCTCTACGTTTGGTGCTTTCAACAATTTTACTAAGAGCTTTTCTAAAATGGTAAGCAAATCAGTTGCTGCTCCTTTGACTGATTTAGAAGGAGATGACATAAGGTTGATAATAGGAAATACTACTAAAAGCTCTTCACTCAGATTACTCGATGCTCTACCAACCATATTTCCTGGAAACGTGAATGCAACAGTACATTTAATAATCACACAACTGAGAAGAAACAATTCAAATACAAAAGGGAATGCAACAGTACTTTTAATAAGCACACAGCTGAGAAGTTATAATTCAAAAAACCTGATAAATAAAAAAAACATTAAACAAGATGATAAAGAGATCACTACTAAACAACTCCCTCCCTCCCCCGAATGAGTGAGAGAAAGAAGAGAGAGAGGGGAGAGAGAGAGAAGACGCACACTCATTCAAGTAAAAAAACAAAGTAACAAGGATGCGATCGGCAACAAAAACAGGACACTGGTCTTCTGAGTAAATATTGAACTCCCACATCACATCTAAGAAAATTAAGCAAAAATCATATTGCATATAACCGTATTCATATCTTTCTTGTTAGGTGTGGACTTATAATGGCATAAATTAAGCATCAAAACTAATTGAACAAACATACCATTTTCACTTTTCCACTTCAGGAGGAAATGGAGAAATTTTAATGTAGAGAGTTGTTCATGTTCAAGGTCAGATTTGACAAGGATAAGGACTAAGGATAGCACTGCTGATGATTTTTTTTTTTATAAGTGATAGCACTGCTGATGATAACTCATGCATATATTGCAATCCAAGATCTTTTTGTACAGCCAATAAGCACTTCAATAGTTCAACTATAGGCTCATTTCCACCAGTGTGATTGTGAGAAAATGTACAGTGGTACAGTCTCTAACAGTTCCACACCGCACAGTTGAGCCTCAGTAATCAGCTGCTAATATAGATGGAAAGGATGAATAAATTAAAAAAAAAAAGGTCGTAAAAGTGAACCAATTATGATGGTGCACTTTAAACTAAACTGTGAATTCCAAATATACCAATCCCATTTCAACCAAGTGTGTCAAAACCACCGTATATGCATCCACCATACATTCCACAATATAATTGAAATTCCTCACCTCCTGGAAAGTTTTTCAAGAATTTAGAACCTAATAAGAATGAGGTTGCATGGAACAATCAACCTAAACTTAAAGTGATCAGTTTAGTATGATAAAGCCACTACTACAAATCACAGGAGCAAATGAAACCATTGCAAAACAAGTATACTTACCTCTAAGTTCTTGCATGTGAAATAATTAAGGCAGTTCATAAATAGCTTGGAAACTGGAATTGCCTCATCAGGGAATGAACAACAAAGTGATGCCATTGCCGATATTAACTGCCCTGTAAACAATGAAGAATCTGAAAATGGTACTCCTAGAATTGAAAAATTCACAAAGGATTTCAAGAATTCACAAACTTCGACCATCCCCAATCGCCTATTCTGTGCCATAAACAGCAACACTTGCTGCATCAGCTCAGACTGAACCTCAATTCGGCTTGAAAGTATCTGCAACCCGTAAACTCAAACAGGATCAAAATTCAAATTCTTCAAGAATGCTACAAAATCGCATCAATATTAAAATTCTTCAGTAACAAATCCACATTGCACCAATTTCCAAACTCTTTAGTAACAATTAACAAAACCCACATTGCCAAAAGATTCAAATTCTTCATAATGCACTCGCATCGTATCAAAATCCAAAAGCTTCAATCGCAAAATCCACATTACCCATTAACATCGTCAGTCAAAAGAATAAGGAATTTAATTAAATTTTACAGTTAGCTATCTAGAACACGTCATTTGATTTAAAACTTAGTTCAAAGCACAAATCAAAACTGCACAAAGCTAAGCTAACAAAAAATTATAAGCTAATTATCTCCATTTCACATACAGGAAGAGTAGCTTAAAACTCAATTCCAATTCAATTCTCTGACCTTAACAAACGGGTGATGCTCCGTCGAACTGAACTTCCACGACCCATTTTTCTTCTCAAACCCGATCTGAAAAAGAAAACCCAGTCCCTGGACGAACAGAGGAACAAATTTCGTGTCGGATCCTTCGAGGACGGACTGGAGCTCCAGAAATCCGCGAGAGAGGTCCAATTTGGAGTCCGAGATGAGGCGGCAGAGCTCGCAAAACGATTGGTCGACGACGGCTGGAGAAGCAGAGTGAAGGCACTGGGAGATGGCATCTCTTCCAGGTTCGGATTCGGATCCCAGGTAGCTCAGGCGGATCGAAGCTTCGAAAATATCGAGATTAACGCGAACTTTTGGAGTGATGGTTGTGGAATTCGAGTTTTCTTGAGTAAGGGACTGTATGTATGAGTCCATTGCAAGGAGTGTGGTTGAGAGAGAAAGAGAGCGCCGGGATGAAAAATAAAATAAAATAAAAAAAACAATGACGAGCTTGAAGAAAATAAATAATTAAATTTGTAAAAATTCGGTGCGTTTCAATGTAAAAATAATTATCGGCCAAAAAATGTAAAATTAATTAAAAATTCTTAAATCCGAAACTATGAGAATTAGTTAAAATAATTTTTTGTTATAAGTGTAATTAGCTATAATATGACCAACTTAGTTTTAAGAAGCTTGTGTAATATAACCCCCAACAAGATATTTTTTTTTAGAAGCCCTCACAAGATAGGGTTTTTTATTTTAAGCATTGCTAAAATGATATTCTATGGATTTTTTTATAATGATACTCAATAAGATTTCAAATTGTTGATGCTGAAAGTAAGTCGGGTCTAGTTCAAAGTTTTTTCGGGCCGGTTAATGGACTCGGGTTTGGTATGGGCAGAGTTTGAGATACTTGAAAGAAAGCCAACCTGGAGTGGTTTGTTCCGAGAAAGGCCCTCTGAAGATTAAGACGAAATATGAGTTAAAGAGACCAAAAGTGAAAGAGTGAATTGAATTCCTTACTGCTTGGGGGACTCCTTATTTATAAGGTCCAAACTGGTAGAAATTACTATTTTGCCCTTGTGTTTGACAAGTGTCATCTTCCGACTCAAGGATATGTTTGCCAATATCACATGCCCTCCCCCATCGAATCCTTTAGTTATAAATGATTGGTGTCTTTCAAATGGTGTAACGATTTTTGGGACTCCTAACTTAATGTTCGACTAGTTCTTAGATCGATTCGGGTTCCTTGACTTGTCATTGGAGCCGACTTGCCTTTTTTCATCCTTCTAGGTCGGTATTCGGCCTCAGTCACTTGGGCTGAGTTGTGTTGTCTTGAAAGTCATAGTTCGGCACTCGGCCTTGTTTGTTAGGGCCGAGTTATGTCTTTTTGGTCTTTTAAGGTCGGTACTTGGCTGTACCAGGAGGCAAAGTTGCGTCTTCTTGGTCTCTTGGGGTCGACACTCGGTTATACCAAGAGGCCGAGTTACGTCTTTTTAGTCCCCTATAGTCTGTACTCGATTGTACAAGGAGGTCGAATCGCGTCTTTTTGGTCCCTTGGGGTCAGTACTTGGTCATACCAAGAGGCCGAATCATGTCTTTATGGTCTCTTGGGGTTGGTACTCGGCTGTGACAAAAGGTCGAGTCGCATATTTCTAGTCCCTTAAGGTCGGTACTCGGTTGTGCCAGGAGGCCGAGTCGCGTCTTTCTGGTCCCTTGGGTCGGTATTCGGCTGTACTAAGAGGCCGAGTTGAGTCTTTCGGGTCTCCTTGGTTCGGTACTCGGTTGTGCCAGGATACCAAGTTGCTTCTTTTTAGTCCCTTAAGGTATGTACTCGATTGTACCAAAAGGCCGAGTCGCGTCATTCTAGTCTCCTCGAGTCGGTAGCCAAAAGGTTAAGTTGAGCCTTTTTGGTCTCTTGGGGTTAGTATTCGGCTATGCCAAGAGGCCAAGTTGCATGAATTGGACTTGGTGTGGGGTTCATTATTTTTGGGCCCCTCAAGTCGGTACTCGACTAGTCCTTAGGGCCGAGTTGCATAACAAAGACTTGGCTTCTTTTGGGGATTCATCTGAGTGCCAACTTGGTGGCTTCTTTTTGGTTTTGTTTTTGAAGAGGTCTTTTACACTTCTCCATGGAGTCTTTTACACTTCTCCATAGATTCTTTTACACTTCTCAGTGCGACTAGTGATGTGACCATTGGACCCCTCAAGGTCTGACATGGCCGTTGGAGTGATTGATGTGATTATTGCGGGGCTCGAGGCTTGCTTTTTCATTTTTCGAGACGCTAGAAATTTTATATAAGGAAGCCTTAGGGCTTTATTTTCATTCTACATCCAAACTTAAATTTTTTTAAAGCTTTTCATGATTCAGAGTTTTTCTTTAGCCGCAACTCGGAGTCTTCTTTCCTCTAGTTGGTGTCTCTCTTCACGGCTATCTCGGCCTCATCCATCTTTCTCCTTTCGGCCTTATCCGCTTCTTCTCTCGTGGTATTCAGTTTCTTCTGACCTTGTACTTTCTCCCTATTTGGTAAGGGATTCCGACTTGTCCTTTTTTCAATAATGTCTTCATTTAGTGAGGGGACTAGTTACTGCCTCGAGTCTAACTCTTCCTCTTCTGAGAGAACTGAGCCTGATTCGATCCTCGTGCTGGAGGAGGGTCCAGTTGATCCCAAGTTGGAGGGAGAGATTTCTCCTGTGGAGGAAATTTGCGCCGAAATGGCTAAAAACTATAACTGTATGCATTATAAGGCTGAGTTATATTTTTCTACTATTACTGAAAAATCTCTTGGGACATTTCGTCACAATTATTGTATCCTTGAAGAGTATGAGATTTGTCTCCCTACTCTTGAGGAAAGGGCATGTAGCCAAATTTGTAAGGATTCTCCCTATGAGATATGCATCTATGAGGATCACTTTAAGGCAGGGCTCTGTCTTCCCGTTGGCCTATATATAGTAGAGATCTTTAAGTCTTTTGACATAACCCTTAATCAGATTCTTCCCAACTCCATGAGGATGGTGGCTGGCTTCATTTTGAGTCTTAAAAAACACGACCGTCGTATGCCCTTCTCTTTAAGCCTTTTTTGCAATGTTTATGTTATTAAGAAACATAAAAATTTTGGTTGGTACAATTTGTCTGCAAGGGCTAATAAGGTTCTTTGTACGACATAAGGACCCTTTTTTTTCTTCTATTTAGACGAGAGTGAGACTATGAAGATTTTGAGTCTTAGAGAGATTTTCTTTCCTTAGGCGAGGCAGAGGATGACCTTCTTGGTAGGATGTGTTATGAGCCTGTCTTCGCCAAAGAGTTATTAGATGAAAACGTCTTGGCTCGTTGTGGGCTTTGTCAGGTCATTCCTGGTAGTTTGTTTTTCACTTAGTCTTTAGAGTTTTGCTTTTTGTGTTTATGCACTTATTGATATTGTTGATCCCATATTTATTTTGATAATGACAAAACATATTATTGTGCTAATTCTCTTTATCTAGTCACGTTAGAAGTAATGCGCGATCAATGGAACCTTGAAGTATTTCTTAAGATTTAGAAGCAAAGTAAGACATTACTTAATGAGGACATGGCTAACAAATGACATCTTCCTATTCAAGTTCCAATTAGACCAGTTACAAGAGCTCGAGCTAAAAGGTTCAAGGAAACTCTCGATGGGTTAATTCAACAAATTTGGGCTAAGAACCATCTTTGGGGGCCCAAGATTGATGCTATACGTGATCTACAAGGATGAGTTTCCATAATTCAAGCTTTGAAATAATCCAGTAACTCAAGAGTTGAATTAAAATCTTAGTTTCCCAAAATTGGAGACTTATTCGTTTTGGTTGGCTCATCAAGGAAAATGGCAGGCTGCAATTTTACTTATTACCTTTTTTTTAATTGTTTCCTTATTAATTTAATTGCTGAATTATAAGGCTTGCATGTCAAGTTAGGTACTTTCCTTATTTGAATTTTAGGTTACCAGAATTCTATTTAGGTTTATTTCCTATTTCGTAGTTTCCTATTCCTACTAGTATTCTATTTAGGTTTATTTCCTATTTCTTAGTTTTCTTTTTTCTAATTGGTTACGAATTCTCATGTATTTAAATAGCCATTGGCTTTTTGGAATAAGACAATTCAGATTTGATTCATACTTTTGGAGAGAAAATTCTCTTTGGTTTTTCTAGAACTTATGAACTTATCGGAGTTTTCGTGGCATTCATCTTCGACTTATCAATCAGTCTTTCCATAATTGATTGTGGCGTCTTCATTATACCAAGGTTCTTGCTTCAATATAAGCAACGGGTTGCGGTCTCAGTCTTTATTATACCAAGGTTCTTGCTTCAATATAAGCAACGGGTCGCGCTCTCACATAAATTTGCTTCTAGACGATCTTGGAAGTCTTCTTGATCCATAAATTTCCTAGTTCTTGGCATGGATCATATCAGTTGGTATTAGAGCCAAGTTAGCAAACAACGCACATTCTCCACGTCCCATCATTTTTATGGATAAACGTGAAAAAGGTGGAAATTCAAAAAATAAATGAAAAAAAAAGGTAATAAGTAAAATTACAGCTTGCCATTTTCCTTGATGAGCCAACCAAAATAAGTAAGTCTCCAATTTTGGGAAACTAAGATTTTAATTCACCATCTTGATTTGTTGGATTATTCCAAAGCTTGAATTATGAAAACTCATCCTTGTGGACCACGTATAGCATCATCCTTGGGCCCCCAAAGATGGTTCTTAGCCCAAATGTGTTGAATAAGCCCATTGAGAGTTTCCTTGAACCTTTTAGCTCGAGCTCTTGTAACTGGTCCAATTGGAACTTGAATATGAAGATGTCATTTGTTAGTCGTGTCCTCATCATTCCCCTTCTCTTGAAAAGGATTTGTCCTTAAATCATCACCTATATCAAAAGGTCTTAAATAAGGCACATTGAAAGTGGTACTAACATTGCACTCACTTGGCAAATCTAATTTGTATGCCTTGTCATTGATGCGCTCAAGGACAAAAAAAAGGCTTATCTCCTTTAGGAAGTAACTTTGAATGCCTTTGTGCTGTAAATCTTTCTTTCCTCATGTGTAACCAAACCCAATATCCGGGTTGAAAAATTAGCTGTTAGCGACATTTGATCAATTGGAACGCCTTCTCTTGCTCTTCTCCCCATTTAGATCCAATGTTCTTCTTGATGACTTTGGTAAGTGGTGCTAAAGTCTTTCACGAACCTCCTGTAAAAACTAGCAAGGCCATGAAAACTACGAACTTGACCTACACTCGTGGGACTTGACCATTCTTTAATCGCACAGATCTTCTTTTCATCAACCTGTATTCCTTGTGCACTCACAACAAACCCAAGAAACACAAGCTTATCGATGAAAAAAGTGCACTTCTTCAAGTTAGCAAACAACTTCTCTTTTCTAAGCAAATCCAAAACTAATTTTAAATGCACAACATGATCATCTAAGTTTGTGCTATAAATGAGAATATCATTAAAATAAATAACAACGAATCTGCCTATAAAAGCTCACAAAACATGGTTCATTAATCTCATGAAGGTACTTGGTGCATTTGTTAGTCTAAATGGCATAACTAACCACTCATATAAACCATATTTCGTTTTAAAAGCAGTTTTCCATTCATCACCCTCTTTTATTCTTATTTGATGATATCCACTTTTTAAATCAATCTTAGAAAATACACATGCACCATGCAGTTCATCTAGCATATCATCTAAATGAGGAAGAGGATGTTGATACTTAATCGTTATATTGTTGACTGTTCGGCAATCAACGCACATTCTTCATGTCCCATCCTTTTTAGGAACCAAAATCACCGAAAGAGCGCACGGGCTCATGCTTTCTCTTACGTACCATGTTTCCATCAATTCACTAACCTGCCTTTGTAGCTCATTTGTCTCATCGGGATTGCTTTGATAGCTGGTCTGTTTGGAATTATAGCACTGGGCACAAAATCAATTTGATGTTCAATTCCTCGAATAGGAGGTAATCCATGCGGAATCTCCTCGGAAAAGATATCATCAAACTTTTGTAAAAGAGAAACAATAGAACTAGGCAAAGATGAGTCAAATTGATTAGTGTTTAATGCCTATTTGTACAAAAGTACAATCATTAGCTGATTTAAAACCATCGCTCTTTTTATTTGACTTGTTCTTGTATAAAAATTTGTTTTTCTCTCAATGGCTGAATCAGCTCTCTCATTTTCCCTCTTAATTTTTCTGGCCTCTCTTATTTTCTCTTTCTGATTTTTATTCGTTCTCTTTTTCTCACTCTCTTTCGTTTGCTCACTCTCTTTTTGTAACCTCACTTGATCTTCATAAACCTGCTTTAGTGTCAAAGAAACTAGAGTGATTGTTCTTTGATTTCTTACAAACGAATATTTGTTGTTGAATCCATCATGCTTAACTCACCGGTCGAATTGCCATGGTCGGCCTAGTAACAAGTGTCTAGCTTGCATCGGAACTACATCACACAAAACTTCATCTTCATATTTTCCAATCCGAAAGGAAACTAACACATGTTTGTTCACCTTCACTTCACCATTATCATTGAGCCATTGCAACTTGTAAGGCCACCGATTTTTGTGAGGGGTTTCGAGCTTGTGAGAATAAAACAGTGGATAAGTTCTTTAGGCAGATTTGATTCATACTTTTGGAGAGAAATTTCTCTTTGGTTCTTTTAGAACTTCTGAACTTATCGGAGTTTCTGTGGCGTTTATCTTCGACTTATTAATCAATCATTCCATAATTGTTTGTGGCATCTTCATTATACCAAGGTTCTTGCTTCAATTTAAGCAACGGGTCGCCGTCTCACATAAATCTGCTTCTAGACGATCTTGGAAGTCTTCTTGATCTATCAATTTTTTAGTTCTTGGCGTGGATCATATCAACATGGTACACATCAGTGAGGGTGAAAGTCTTTTCAGAAGTGAACTATAGTTTCATTTTTCCCTTTCCTATCACTGGTACAGTGGCTGAATTTCCCATTATAGGAAAATACCTTCAACCATTGCTTCATAGTTTTTAAAGAATTTATTTTTCTTGCATACATATCTCGTTACAAATAGGATTTGTGGTTTGTTTGACTTTGATATGTTTTCACTAAGTGAAGATTAAAGTCCAAAAGACATCTTCATTTATGCATGAACTTCAATGGATGGTAAAGATCAGTTTTCAAGGTTTTATCGAGTCAAATTATTTTGAAAATGGTGGGGATTGTTGATGATTTTCAAAATAAACTTGTTTTTAAGTTTGTGATATTTTATGAAATCAAAGGAAAGGAAAACTGAATTTTGGCTTTTGAGAGTTGATACAGTCGATTGTAAGCTTCAACTGTCATAAAATGTTCTGAAAATTCGAAATTTTCGAATATCCAATCGACTAGACAATGTTTTCAATCGACTTAAAAAGCTATAGAGAGTTCCAAGAATCTTCTTCCTTCCATCTAGTCGACTAAATGCTTTCTATAATCGACTGTATACACTATTCAGTCGACTATATGAAGCTTACAGTCGACTGTATCAACTCTCAAAAGTCAAAATTCGTTTTTCCTTTCCATTGATTTTCTAAAATATCTCAAACTTAAAACAAGTTTATTTTGAAAATAATCAACAATCCCCCACCATTTTCAAAATAATTTGACTCAATAAAACCTTGAAAATTGATTTTTACCATCTATTGAAGGTCATGCATAAATGAAGATGTCTTTTGGACTTGAATATTCACTTACTGAAAACACATCAAAGTTAAACATAATATGTGGTAGTACAATACTTTGAACCACAAATCCTATTTGATTTCTTAAAGAATTTATTTTTTTTGCATACATGTCTCGTTGCACCAAAATCAATCCACCAAGCTTCATTGTCCTCAAGTACATTTGCTTCAGAAATCACAGCCACAAATTCTTATTGTGCTTTTCCATTTTTCTTCAGCGAATGACAACCTCTCTTGAAATGCCTCGGTTTTCCACAATTGAATTAGGAACCCTTAGTTTTCTTATTCTTAGAAAACTTTAATGGTTGGTTCTTTCTCTTGTGAGATTTCTGATATTGCTTCTTTGAAGTCTCTTCTTCCTCTATCGTATTGATCTTGGAAAGAGCTTATTCCTTACCTCATTTTCGCAAGTCTTCTTCAATATGGAAATGGTTATCTAACTCCTCAAGAGTCAGGTATTCCTTTTAATGATTTAGACTATTCTTGAAATTCTTCCACAAATGAGGCAATTTGTCTATAATGGCTGTGACTATTATGGTATCATCCATTTTTATATTATGTTGAGTAAATTGATCTAATATAGTTTTAATCTCACTATATTGATCCATAATACTACGAGTATCAATCATTTTAAATTATTAAACTTTGTAATAATATAACACTTACTTGTTGTGTCCTCATTCATGTACCTTGCCTACAGTATGTCCAACAACTCCTTTACCATCTTAACATTATGGTAGGCATCAAAAAGATTGTTGGACATTACATTCAGGATATGACATTTGCAAATGTCATCATCTTGATCCCATTTCTGTTTATCTCTTGTCTGAGAAATTGGTTCATCTTCTGTAGGTTCGGTCCTTGGAGAATTGATGACATAATATACTCGAAACGATGTTAGGAGGAAAACACATCTTCTATCAACGATAAAAATTCCCTCCATCGAATCACTCAAACTTATTGAAGTCCAACGCTAGATCTCTCAATGAACTCAAGGATGTCATTTTGATAAAACATGAATTAAACCTTAAGATTGTTGAATACTGGTGGGAAAAAGATTACTGGAAAGTGAGGGCTGTTTATCAAATTAAGTGTGTGAGAGAGAGAAAAGCCTCAAAGCGTGACTATGTTATTTTCCTTAAATTTTAATTTGCCCCTCATGGTGCAAGAGGTTACTGGTGAATTTCCTCTAAGGTACAACGAAGCTCTGATGTTATTTTGTACTTTGCACTAGTGAATATTAACCCACAACAGCTTCTAAGAGTTTATGGATATATAACACTTTTGTTTGGAAGTTCGCAAGATTTCTGGATATAAGAAAATCAGTAACTTTGAAAGGAGAAGAAGAAAAAGAGATGTAAACCAGAAAATCTTATTGCAATATGTGTTCTTTTAATTATGACAGTTACACATGTTTATATAGTGTTGAAATGAGTGTCTTTCCATTAGAGACACATTGTTTCAGTTTAAAACTGAATACCAAGTGTTCCTTTACAAACAACACTTCTTTTCATATTCAACTGTCATAAAACGTTCTGAAAATTCAAAATTTTCGAACATCCCATCGATTGGACCATGTTTTCAGTCGACTTAAAAAGTTACAGAGAGTTCCAAGAATTTTCTTCCTTCCATCCAGTCGACTGAATGCTTCATCTAGTCGACTGAATGCTTCATACAGTCGACTATATGAAGCTTACAGTCGACTGTATCAACTATCAAAAGCCAAAATTTGTTTTTTTTGTTTTTCTTTCTCCTTTCCCTTGATTTTCTAAAATATCATAAACTCAAAAACAAGTTTATTTTGAAAATCATCAACAATAACTTTCATAAACTTTTTTATTAGCCGATTAATATTGAGTTTTTATACGTGTCTCTCCAAATTGGAAAAAAAGGGTTATTCTAGCTCCATGACCAATGTTTTAAAAGTTAAAAATGTAACTTTTTCTAAAAATTAAAATTTTGAAAATGTAACAAAAATATGAAGTGACACTAATAAGATCAATATGCATCCTTTTGATTTAGGCAACATCTTATATTTAAAAAAAAAAAAGATTCTTGTCTGGATCAATTCTAAAAATTCAGTTTGATCTAAAAAACTCTACTTGTACTAACTTTATATAATCGTTGTTTGGGCATGTTATTCTTTGTGTGTTTTGGATCATAAAGTCAGTCCTGAACTAAATCCAAACAAGAATTTCTTCCATTATTTAGGAGATCCGATTTCAATCTCACGTAAAGTACTAGTAACTTCCCTACAAACTCACTTTTATTTAATTTTTGTTTGGGTGTGTGTTACTTTCTGTGTGATTTATGAGAGATTCTTATCTAATATTGATCCATGAAAAATACATGACAAAAGTATCTCTCACCATTGAATGACATGAAAAGAGAGAAAGAGAAAGATATTATTTTCATCCAATGGCGAAGAATGATTTGTGCTATTTATCTTTTATGGATTATTGGTTAGACAAATTTTTTTTTGTGATTTGGACCAAAAATCAATATTGAACCGAGTCCAAACAGTAATTTCTCCCATTATTTAAGGGATTGAAATTTGATCTCATATTAAAATTCACTAGTGATTTCCATACAAACCCACTTTTATTTAAATATTGATTGGGCAAATGTTATTTTCAATGTGGACTGGACCAAAAAATCTTCTAGAATTCTGAGTCCAAACAAAAAAATTTCATATTATTTAAAAGACCGGCACCCTTTTCCTTCCTGCCAATATACTATGGAGAAGAAAATACTGTAATTCAATTGAGTGCAACACATATGTATATATAAATAAATAATCTTTTATCTACCAATAATTGCCTCTCTAATCATTAGTGCCATGCTAAAAAATTTGTCTCTATCCCCTCCACTATTTTTCTTAATGAAACCATCGTAATATGATCCATATTGTGCATAAAATAATCCGAGGAGGCATGAATAATGAATAAGAAGAGTACTCTCCCTTCACAGAAAGCTTAATAGACATTATAAAAATGGATACTTTTGTACATTAAAGTTTGATTGTCATAGATGTATAATATGTGGAGGTTGTTGTAGCTCTTGGATTTCTTTGTTTATGAACTTGAGAATCATATGATCATAATACAAAGAATGAGTGCATGATTGAGAAGTTTGTCTATTTAATCCTGTCATAATTCTTAGTATATTATTTCTTAATATTAACAATACCATATTGTATAGCATGCACGCGATTAGGAGTGGATAAGAGTTAAGTCTAATAAAATTATCCGGTACTCGAATTCGGCTCGAGTCATTTAGGGTTTATTTAAACTTGAGCCAATCGAGTTCCAATCAAGCGTGAAAATCTAAACTTAAATTCAACTCGTACTTATTTTTTTAGACTCGAGTTTGATTCAATTTGATCTTGAGTTAACTTTTAATTCAAATGAATTTAAACTTTTGAGCCCAAATCAAAACATATATTTTAAAAAATAAAATTTGTTTTATATATGCATATGAGCTGTTATTAAATGACTATTGGCTCGAGCTTAATTTTAAATCTTATCAAAGTGAGCGGAATTAAACAGCTTGCGTGTTCAGTTTTGAGCATATAACAAGCAGTTCAATTTTTTGGTACATAAAAAAAAACAAAAAAGAGTAGATTCATGTACCATAACGAGGGGATCTAAAGGAAATCATCATCAAAGTTTATACTATACCATAATATATTATTTTTTAAAAAAAAAAAAACTATGTCAACTACTTAATTTATATATTTATATATATCTCTAAGATCGATGGTGGGAAAAAGACTCAAAAAAGTTATTCAAAAGAAGCAAGAAAAAAATGGTTTGATAACTAGCTCTGGGTAGTGAGTCAGCTGACCCATTAATAGCGTTAACAACCATACTAAATTAGTAATCCTCTGTTTATAAGGGCAACGGCAATGCAATGCCTTTGTGAACTTTCGGCAAGATCAAAAGTGAGAGATTTTTCGATCATTAGAGGGCAATAAGAGAGCAAATCATCAATGTATTCTCATGAATTGAATGATTACTGGAAGTTGGGTCCAGTTAAGACGCGTGAATTAGGTGCGCGACTCTGAACCCAACATGCGCCCACAATTAGATCCTCATTAAGAAATCCTAATCCATGGCCATGTGATTTGTACCTGGGAGAAATTGGCAATTGCGATTATAAAACATTGCATTCCAGGTGTTTGGTTTTAATTCCCAGTAGCATTTGGTTCATGTGCTGGATTTGACTCTGACCTGGGTCTTCTTCTTACTCTCAGAAAAAAAAAATTCCTTATAAATATGACATTATGGCACACAGAAATAGCTAGACTTGTTTCTACAATAGCTAATTTACACTGTTTGTTTGTGTTTGGGGAATTGGAAGTGGAGGAGAGGGGAAGGGAGAGGATTGGACGGAGGGGATTGAGTATTATAATTTATATTACCCTATTTGAGAGCTTTTTCAAAAGAGAAGAGAATGGGATTGGAGGGGTTTAATCCTCCTATTCCCTCCAAACTCTAATTTTTCGTACTTTCCGATCTGAGGGTATGGAGGGGAGGGGATTGAAACTAACCCAACTTTCTCTTCCCATCCCATCCTTTTCCCATTCTTTCAATACCCTTCTTCCCTTCTCCTCTAAACTCTCAAGAACTATTGGTTAATCTTGACTTTTTTTTTTAAAGGACTCATTGACTTACAGGCTATACAATGAAAGATAGTTTTTTCATATCATTCCTATCAATCCTTTAGTGATCAGTTGAGTTGCCTAGGACATGTGGAACATGCCTTTGATCTTAATATCTGCAACAAGTTTGGACTTTGGACATGTGGAACATGCCTTTGATCTTAATATCTGCAACAAGTTTGGACTTTGAGTGTTCTTTGTCAAGAGAGGTAACTTAGTTCTTAATTTTTTTTAATCGTAAAACATTCATGTATTCCTTCAATTATCGTTTTGTCTTCACTTATGTCAATTAATGTGCGGTTTATATGTATGCCGAAAAATTAAAATTATTCATTTTTTCCCAATTATTTTCTGTTTTAATGGAGTAATTAAATTCTTAATGCTATAATTAGTAGGAGAAAAAAGTGAAAAGAAAAAAAAAGTGAGAAAAAAATATTGATTTTTAGTCTAATCACGTCTTTGATAAGGAGAATGGAAAGTAAAAATAATTTATTTTATTTTGTTTTTTTCGTTTAAATTTTTCAATTTGAGAATATGATATATAATAATAACTTCAGAGAGAAAACCAAGACAAAAAAATGAATCATCTTATTTTCTTTCTTTCCACATTTCTCTCTTATCAATCATCATAAAATGCTTCATATTTCCTTTCCTTTCTTCTCTCTTTTTCTTCCTCTCACTTTTCCATTCTACCATTAATCATATCATATATAAGTTTTAGCGGGACAATAAATCATAAGTGATTTCTCTTTAGAAACTTCCTGTTATCACATCAGAATTTTGTCTTCAAATTACATTTTAGATCTCCTGGTCTGGCAATTGTTGATTACTTTGCAAGTTGTCAGCTAAGGACAAGCTAGTAAAGAGCTAAGTGAATATCGGAAGTGAAATTGAGAGACACCCAACCACATATTTGGTATCCATCCTTATAGTCTTATACTTCAACTTAGTTTGTCTGTGATCGACTACCTTGAAAAGATTAACATATAGGAGTAGTATTCTCAGTACCGTGAGGATGATGAAAAATGAATTCAATAATGGAAAGGCTGCAAGCTTCTTGCTAATAGTTGGACTCAGTAATGGAAGCTAAAATAGAATTGTTACAGAGCTAGGTTAGAAATTATAATTTGGGCATGTCTAGATTTGTTTTCTGTTTGCAGAACAATGTTTTTTAAAACAATAACAGAAAATAATTTTATATTGTTTTTCACTAAAAGAAAAAAAAACATGTTTGAATAAATGTCATTTTACAATTTGTTTGTTTTTCAAATCTCTCGTTATAATGAGACTTATAATTTATTGAGAGAAAACTTATTATTCACTTTTAAATGTGTTTTTTTTTATTATTTTAGAACTTATTATGAAAAACAGTTATGAAAATTAATAGAAAACATCAAAAAAAAAATTCAAAAACAAACTTGTTTTCAAAATAAGTTTTCAAATCTTTGGCCAAATTAACAAAATGAAAGGGCTTCTAACTAGATGTAACGGACGGTTGAGCTTCAATATGTTTGGCATTGTTGAGGATCATATACATATTATGATTCACATTTCACATTGATAATGTATTGAAAATTTCTACTGTACGTATGTTAGTGGTCAATCTAATTACGCTTTTCTTGGTAAAGGTTTTCACTGTTAATATGTCTTAAATAAATTGCTCATGACAAATTGACAATTGACAATTGAGCTAATTAAATCTGAGAATTTCCCTGCCACGGAGTCTTAGATTTTCAAGTACTGTTCAATTGGATTAATTGTGATGAGCATAGGCTTTATTTGGGTTCTTATTTTAAAATAAACATCACTTTAAGCCCTTAGTTAATCAAACATAAAATTACTTTACTTAAAGCTCTTCATGAGATTGGTTGTTAAGCGAGAGCGCTCGTTCTCACGTTACGAAAGAATATTTTTTTCTTAGAAAGAAATTTGGTGGCCTAACTGTAATTTTTATTTTTTGGTTATCATTTTTGATAAAATAATTACGAAGTTAAGAATTATTTAACATTTGATAAAACGATTATAAAACTTGTACATACGAGATAAATTCAATTTTTTAAAGTCTATTTGAAGATATTTTTAGAAGCTGTTTTTATTTTAAGGTTTAGATTACCTTTCTTTTCTTGAAAACAAAAACTATATTAAAAACTCTACCACCAAACGATCATACCAATTATTTTCTGGCACAACTTCAGCACTTCAGCACTAGTTGATCATTTTCTGCATCCGTATTCCTCACATGGGTGAAGCCAAATTATTGGCAGAAACATGATCATGAGTATACTATCCATATTGTATTTGAGTTTTTTTCCCTTGATATATTGAATTTTGAGTTTTTTTCCCTTGAAATATTGAATTTTGAGTTGATTCAACTAAGTTCACCCGTGAGTTGTCTGAACTGTGATCATACTATATACATTATCAACCAAAATTTTGGCCAAGCCACTCTTATGCTCTCTCCTACATACTTTTTTTAAATTTACTAATTTATTTTTGGGACATGAGGGTTCAAATTATGTAGCCAGTTGTTTGAACAGTGTTTGATATTATTATACAGATTGCAGTGTCATAATCATCCTTTTTCTTGTAGCCCCATTTATTGCCTTTGTCTTTTGCCTCCCATTCTCTCTCACTAAAGTACTCTTTTGCCTCCCTTTTCTCTCTATCTTCCTTACCCACCTTTTGTCCACTGTGTTTGCAGGTCTCTCTCTATATCTGTGTCCTGCAACTAGGTTTCCCTCAAATAATAAAACCTAAGAAAATTTTCATCTTTCTGTGTGGTTGCATATAGTCTTTTTGATTCCTAGGGACAATCAAAGAACAGATCTTGAAAGAGCCGTAGGAGAACAGAAAATGGTACAGTATATCTTTCTTTTCTGATCAGAAAAACTTGCTAGTTGTGAAAAGGTATCTGGTAAGCAGCCTATTTTAGTCCTTTATTATTTTTCATTTTGAAATATTAGACTTGATATCATGTTATGGAGCTTATTAAAATTAAAAGATGAAAGGTTCATGAAAAATTCTTACATTTTCCGAGAATAGGAGAAATTTCTATGCTATGAGCATGTAAACTGTTGATTTAAAGAGAAAAACTAATAAATCCTCTTTCTCGATCTCTTCCATCATTGACAGTAAATGCTTAACATAGGAATTACTCTCTTCCATCATTGACAGTAAATGCTTGACATAGGAATTACTTGCATAGAACATGTAAGAATTTCTCATATAGCAAGGTTTTCTAGGTAGTGCAACTGATGCTATAATTAAAATGATGGAATCAAATTGTTGTCTTTCAAAGGACTAGTGCATTTTTTTGAAGCTAGAAGGAACTATTTCACCAAATTTTCAAGAGAATCCCAATACAGGAAATTATCTGTGCATCTTGATGTTATTGTTCGCACAATATGGTACTCTAGTAGGTAAATTCATAGTATGCATGTTTTTTATTGTAGGGCTTTGGCTAAAATTGAAGATTGCTCACACACAATAATATAAAGTAGTAGTAGGTACATTCAAGAAAAGCTGCTTAACATGCCAAAAAATTAAAAGAAAGTTGAAAAGAAGATGGTAGCAGGGCGTTGATTTCCTTTATGAAAATTCATGAAAAAATGTTGTGCTTAATATATAGTCTAATAGTCCGTTGAAATTAGCAAAAAAATTAGTCCAAGAGGCAAAAGAAGTCTCCATATTGAATTCAGAATTATAATGTTTTTAATTTGGTCAGTTAATAAGTCAACAGATGTACACCAAGTTTATTCAATAACATGGAAGACAATCGTTTCATCAATTTATAATTTCCAAATTTGAGAAGAGAGTTTGAAAATGAAATATTTGATTGATAAATCAATATGGGTAATGATCAAGTACTCATTGCTAGCTGCAGAGAGATAGAAGAATATATTTATGGCCTCTTCAAGCTATTCAAATTCCCCATGTGCTGCCTGCAAGTTCTTAAGGAGGAAATGCATGCCAGATTGCATTTTTGCACCATATTTCCCACCTGAAGAGCCACAAAAGTTTGCTAATGTTCACAAGATATTTGGAGCTAGCAATGTTAGCAAACTCCTTAATGAGGTCCTCCCTCACCAGAGAGAAGATGCAGTGAACTCTCTTGCCTATGAAGCCGAGGCAAGAATAAAAGATCCGGTATACGGTTGTGTTGGAGCTATCTCAGTCCTACAAAGGCAAGTTATTAGACTCCAAAGAGAATTAGATGCTACAAATGCTGATTTGATGAGGTTTGCCTGCAATGAAATCCCACCAACATCATCATCACAGTTTGGAAGGAGGACAGGTGATCATGGAGGAGGTTCATCATTTGATCAAAATCCTGGTTTGTATCATCCCTCTCCATGGAATATTAACGACCCTTGTGGAGATGAAGGAGGAGAATTAGGTAGTATGTAAGTAAGCCTTTATGGGATCCCGATTCAGCGAGCTCCAACTTTCGTGAGCTTGAGCTCAGAGTCATTGGATATAGGGGTTATTCGAATATTCGAATACTTTTGAGATTTAATGGTTGTGAGCCAAGCTCACAAAAGCTCAAGCTTAGTGAAAAGTTTTCCTATCGAGAGGAGGTAGCAATCATGCAAAGTTGTATCATTCTACGTGCAAATTTATTAGGAGAGATGAATCAATTAGCTAGGGTTGTGGTATGGTCAAGAGGGGGGTGTATTTGTTATCATCATGGTATGATGTGGTAGTATTCTACTTTTGTTTTTTTTTTTTGAAAATCTCGACATACCATGTGAGATTGTTATTATTTTCTAGATCATGGATTAATGTTAATAATTAATTAAACTTACCTTAACTGAATTTATTAGCTTAAATTTTCTTGTTAATTATCATGTTTAGGGTGTATACATATATCATGTTGAAAGTTTTATGATTAATTAGGGCTCGAGTTAGTGGTGTAGTTGATTAGTCTTTGTGATGTGTCCTTGTTCTTTGCTTAATTAAGAGCAGTGTCAACAGTACTTTGTGCATGATAAGTCTTTCTAGGTTGAGGAGGATTTTGCAGCTTCTGTTGTATATGGGTTTCTTTTTGTACAACAATCTAAACCACTCCTATTTTTCTCCTCCCCAATCCACATAACATTTTCCCCTATCTTTAAAGGGAATTATTGGCTTGAAGATTTAGAACCTCAAGATAGTCGATTACTTTTGACTTTGAGCAATAACTTTTTTTTATGAGCAAAAACAAATTGTATTAAAATAGCTATTAAGCCAATTACATAGAAAACCAAGCCAAAAGAACAAATGTTTCAACCACAAAGAACATATCAGAGTATAATAACAAAGAACTACAGTCCCGCCGAGATCGAGATCAACAAACATAACTGCTCCTCCAAATGCAACTAAATGCCGGACTGCAAAAAAATTTCAAGTACTACTCTATGGACTCTTCTCCCTAAGATAAGACCCCAGAGCAGTAGACACCCTTTGCCTCATAAACAAAACAAGCAGAATGCCACTCCATCAGCATTATACTAACAGCAAAATCCACCGACCAGTAAAACAGAAAAATGCAATAAAAGCAAAATTGCAGAGTTTACCACCTGTGAGCCATACCATAGATCTAATGAGTGTTTTGAGGTCAAATCTAAGTGATCTTGAAATCGAATCTCCAAGCTATAAAGAGAATTGAAATGGTGTGGATTGCGGGTAAGAAAGTAAGTTAGGTATTGATATGTGAAAATGTTGATGGTTTTGACGGGAAGAGGAAGCAAACTCGGTTCTTCTGTATAAAAGACTCAAAGATGATCATAGGCCAGAGAGATCTGGGTCCTTTCATATATGGTTTAGTACAACCTTAATTTAGCTCAATTATGGTACTCTTATGTTCTTGTTTATGTGAATCTCTTAATTTCCCGGAGACTTCAAACTTATTAAAAGGCGATATATCTCCATCATACTGAAGACCCTACCTATTGTAAGTGCCACTATTTCATTGGCTTATCTTTTCAAAATGTTGTTCATAGGATATAATATTATTGTCCAAGTTAAGGTCATTTCATATTTGCGGCACCAACCTAACATTAGTTTATACAACCACCAAACATGGACCAACGGTTGCTAGCCACCCATCATATGGTTTAATTAATAGGATCATAAAACTGGTTTTCTACTTTAAAAGATATATACAATGATTTGAAGGTTCAAAAATTATTGCTAGTTTATGATGATGTTTGAGAGTTGTTTAAATGTTACTTAGATTATTAAAATTTAAAAATTTTATAATAAAATATTTTAAAAACTTTAAATTTTAATGATTTAGATTGTATTTATACATGTACATTAATTTGTGTACCCATTTCTTGAAACATGCACCATCTATAAATGTACTCATCACAAATCTTCCTCAAACTTGCTTGGTGGTTTAAATTATGTTTCTGATTTTATATTATAATTCTTTAAATATTGTCTATATATGTTTATATTATGAGCAAATAATATTTATCATCCTCGAGTTTCGGATCTAATTACAATCAAGTCTATTAGTTTGCCAACACGTTAAATCTCCCGAATATTATTACTTTCGAGCATAACAACTAGATCCAATTCGAGACTCATCAGGTTTCTTAGTTAGGTTTTGAAAATAAAAATTGTAGAAATTGTTTGGACAAAGAGAGAGACCGCATTCATGTACGTGAGTTAGTTATTATTTTTTCAAACCAGTAGATTGAGTTATAATACTTAAGTCTAAAACTTGAGGATGAGAATGTTATTTTCTCTTATATGATATTAAAGAAACTTGCTCTTTAAAAAAATAGGTATGTTTGCAACATATCAAAAGGAAAATAGGATTAAAAAGAGTGTAGGATGAAACGTTTTTATAAATGAGTTAAATAAGATTATTTTATGTATATTTTTATAATGAATATAAAATGAAATAAAATTATTTTATTTTATCATTTTTTTAATCTTGTGTACCAGATAGATACTAAAAGATAATATTATACCAACATATATATATATTCACACCCATCTCATCCAACAGGATACTATTTCTGTTTAATCTAGCATAAACTTATAGACATATAGGGTCTAAGTGTGAACAAATGAAAAATGGTTTTGACATTATTCTTGACTTAAGAGCTCCTTTTCTTTTTACATAACAATTTTCAAGTTTCTCAGCATTGCTTTAGTTCAGCATATGATTTCCAAAAGGAAACAGATAAAAGTGGACGCTGTAAATTTTGTTGACTTCCCCTATATATCCATAAGTTTGCGTGTTTTTTAACCCTAATCTATTGACTGTGTATTTCAACTTGTCCTCTCCATAGTCATTGTCTGTAACAGTAAGAGGTACACAGGTGCCTAGTCTTATAGGAAACATAAAAGGGATTGTTTACCCATGTGAGGGTACATGCCCTACAGAAATTTAAAATTGCATGCGAATCTTGAGTAATTGGATTTTTTTCACCTTTGTGATCTTCTCCTATTACATATCCCTTTTTTACTGCTTTATCACATGATGTGGATGTTAGACTGTACAGTATAATTGAAAGATGCCATCTAACTTGCTTGGTGATATTTATATTCACCTTTAATTTATTTTAAATTGATAATAAAATTTAGTGCTAAATAGTATATATGTATATGGTAGGAAAGAAAATTGATGTGAATGCACATAAATATTAGGAAATTAATGTCATAATTTTTTAATCAGAAAGAGATCATTTAGTCAATAAATGTCCAAGTATTCAACCAGAGACGGATTCAAGAATTTTGATCAGTAAAGAAAAAATATAATTTTATATAAATGTAATTGCTTTTGTTTTTTCAAAAACTAGAAGTCTCAAATTAATGAAGCAACGTATTTTAAGTAGAGAAAGTTTAAAGAAAGAGAGAGAACATTTATAATTTATTTGCCTTCGGCCTTGAAAAATGAAAGAAAATAAAATTTCTATGTATTTTTTTTTTAATTTAACACTTATTGTGAAATTTTTGGGAATTAGAGGCAACTTTTCACTGTTTTTTTAAACATAAAATAGGTAAGTAGATAGACTATCCCCACATACCCACTAAGGATCATTGAGCCCCCAACATATAAAGTGAATCTAAAGTAGTTCACATCACACTTACGTCGGACTGAAGTTGAAGATCATTTCGCACTCTGTGCAATGAAAGCCTATGTTTAACACCAACAAACGCTTATGAGAAGACTTGAACCCAAGTATTTTTAACGAGATGAACCAAACGCATATTATCATTTTAGCTTCATATTTTTAGATTTTTAAAATTTTAATCGATTGACATATGGTTGATAAAAGTATCAATTGATAGAAAGAATTTTTAATATGATTTTTTATTTTCTATATAGCTTTTAATATTTTTATGGAATTATGTCCATAAAAAATCACGTAGTGCATTGATACTAAAATATCATTTTAAAATTGATTAAATTTATATAAATCAATTTGTTTTTAGAGATAATATATTTCAAAAACTAAATTAATTTATACCTGACATCCTTTTTACTTTCGATTTATTTTACCATCGACACTAAATATAATTAAAAAATTAAAATTTTAAAAAAAATAACCTATAAGCATTAGTCACCATTGACAACAATAAAATGCAGAAACAAAAATGATATGAAAAAGGAAATTCAGTCACCTTTAACGAAACATATATATTAAAAATTATTAGAAAAAAAATTGTACATAACACATGTATGTAAACTAGTTAGTATTAAAAAATCTTAAAAGGTGTCTACTCGTCCTTATATTTAGATCTGTTTCTGTGTCCAAAAATATATATATTCGACTGAAATTAGAAAATGGCATCAAGTAATTGGACGTTTTTTTCTCAATGACATTGAAGAGAATTGTCTTTGAGGGTTAAAAGGGCACAGTATATAGTTAATTAGAATTCCTAAGATGGTTCATAAAAAATAGTTCCTAAGATGGGATGATTAAACCAAATTGGATTGGAAATTAAAGAGTAAATATAATTAATTTAACCACTCCAACAACCATCTAGATAATCAAAATGTACTAGTATATCTACATTTACTATTTTCCCGACAAATTAAAAAAATTAACATTTCAACGGGAGCGTAGCACGTATTGATATTTTCTTATGCAGTGTCTGCATCGATAGAAGAATCTCCAATTATTATTGACATCTAAAAGTATACATTTATCTTTAAAGTTAATAATTTGTAAACAATTGATCTATGTCATAACTAGTAGGAAAAAGTAATTTTCAAAAGGAAAAACTAACATTAGAAAGAAAAAAAAAAGAATAAATGAAGTTGAGAACATCATAACAAAATGGTTAAGCGCTTGCATTTTACACGGAGAGATTGAAAAAAAAAATATTCGATTTGAGACAAAAAGATAATTTTAAAAAGGAATTATAACTACATGAAAAATAATATTGGTGATAACTGCAAAAAGATAACAGAGAGAATATCGTTTGGTGGGAGATACCGTGTGAAAGAGAAAAAGAGAGTGGGGAGAATGAGTTAGTTTAACAAAAATACACTTAGTAAAACTCCTGGGATGATTTTTTTTAGTGATTTTGTAGACAATTTCATCTTTAATAATACATTAATTTCATACTTATGTAATGGATGTTTGAGAATTTAATAGAAATGGACATCAAATAAAGATTTTGATTTTATTAATATATATATATATATAAATAAATAATAAATCAAAATTTAAATAAATAGATTGTTACCTGAATATGTTGATAAAATTCATCGTCAATTGTAATTGACACGGTTTACAATTAATTTTTTTTTTCCGTAAAGTGTGCGACGTACATGCTTCCAATCATGCACATACGCTTCATTGTTAAATCGCAACCTGTTTACACCTGAAATTTTCCACCAAAAAACTACCACTTAAGCGCCACATAGGCTTAAAAAAATAGGGTCAAGTGTGTAATGGGACCGATACACACGATGAAGAAATTTAAATACATGGCAGGCTATGATAGATAAAAAAAAAAAAAAAAGGGTAATAATATGACAGTATATATGTGGTTGGTAACAATGTCGTTAGTTAAAAAAAAAAGAAAAAAAAAAGAGAGATTTGTTAAGTTACCTGTTATTTTTCTATTAGTTAAACGAAGTTCAAATGAAAGAGATAATTAGGTGAAGTTTGATTAGCAAAAAAGATTAGTTTTAGTTGAGAGCATTTAGAGAATTTAGCAGCTGCTAAGGAAATGCAACACACGTATGATGCGTTTGAGAAAATTTTTGCTCACAGAAAAAGAATTAATGAGAATAGATTTGATTACTTTTCTTATAATTATTGTTTGGTAAAATTTTACTGTTACAATTTTTTTAAAAATAGTTGTTGGAGAAAGTTGAAAATCTCATTTTTTTAGAAGCAATGGTAGGGGAATTTTTAAAATGTACTTGACCGGATAGCTCCTAAAGTTTTAATGAATTTCATGTAAAACTGAAACTGTCCTTACCACATTTTACTAATTTTCATATAACTCCTTATATATTCAAATTATCTAAACCTTTAATCCTCATTTCTGTTTGTTAAAACAACAAGTTCGACTATGAAAATGACACTTGAAAGAAACAACTAGTAAAAACAAAGATTATAGATATTTTTTTATTTTATTATTAAGTAATAAATAATTTTATTAATATAAAATTATTAATTATTATTAGATAATAAATAATTTTTTTGGTTGTTAATAAATAATACATCTTTAGTTAAAAAAAACAATTCATTAAAATAGTGTATCTTTGAATCATGTTTATTTTAATAATTTTATAGTACTATTAAAATTACAATTACCAAACATTGTTATTGATCACAACATTTTTACAGTGCTTTTGCAAGACAGTTTATCAAATGTTACATTGAACTTTTAACAACAGTACTTCTCACAACTCTTTTGGTACCAGCACTCTCAAGGCACTTTTGACACCAACGTAACTACAATACATCACTCCCAAACGCATCCACAAGCTAAGTGGCAAAATCTCATTAGCCAAAGCCCGTTGTAACAGATAAAATGGTCTAAAGTAAAGTTTCTAACTGCTATTTAAAGTTGAAATTTTGAAATTTTTTTGTTAATACTATCAGGAATCTTGCGCTTATGTCATTGTGTGAAACACTACTGATAAGAGACAATTAGAGGGAGAGGGAGAGGGAGAGGGAGAGGGAGAGATTGAAGTTGATGACATCAAAGATCCTCTTTGTCTCCCTTGACATGCAAAAACAACCACGCGCACAGGAACAAAAGAACTCAGAAAAAGGTATAAATCTGGGCCCCAAGTCTCTAACCCATTGAAGATAAAATGGGTCACTTTCTTTCTCAAGCTTCATGGGCCACCACAAACCGCCCAAAGAATCAAAACTGACCCAAGAGGTCCAAAACCAAAGACAGCTCTATTACAAACGTTGCAATCTAGAGTTGATTGATTTGATTAGACGTCCCTCCAAAAGGCAGGTGGGCCTTAACAATACTTGTCCAGTGAACAGAAGTACAGAACCTAGTCACTAACAAAAAAAAAAAAAAAACTCAACATTACACATGCATCACAATGAAATAGTCTTTGCCTTCTCCCCTTGTCCGTTAGTTGGTGGAATATCATTTTGCACATGATGGATGTTACGATAAACTGTGAGTGATGTGATTGATGATTGAAATTAATATGTAAATTATATATATACGAGATATATGTATATGCATCAATAATTAAAATGATGCAACAAGAGCTTTTGTCATGAAAATTTTCATTCATCAAACACAAATATGTTTAAATAACAATATCTAACTACATTTTCAATTAAAATATCAACACCAAGACTACTATCTCCTAATCTTTTGGAATGAAAATAGCTTTGTGTAACTCAAATTTCTTAACGAACTTGTACAAAATTGACATTTATTTTAACATGATCAGCTTTAAGTAAAGAGTGAAAGTCATGCTTAAAGATACAGACTTCATAACATAAAATGTTTTAACTATATAAAACTAATCATTGTATGCCACAAATCTCACTAAAAAAGCAAGCCTAATTGACCATTTCTACCATCAATAGTAGTCAATATTATATGACCTGATATGATCCACACCAAGAACTAAGAAATTGATGGATCAAGAAGACTTCCAAGATCATCTAGAAGCAGATTTATGTGAGACCGCGACCCATTGCTTATATTGAAGCAAGAACCATGGTATAATGAAGACTGAGACCGCGACCCGTTGCTTATATTGAAGCAAGAACCTTGGTATAATGAAGACACCACAATCAATTATGGAATGATTGATTGATAAGTCAAAGATGAACACCACGGAAACTCCGATAAGTTCATAAGTTCTAAAAGAACCAAAGAGAAATTTCTCTCCAAAAGTATGAATCAAATCTGAATTGTTTTATTCCAAAAGTCAATGGCTATTTAAATACATAAGAATTCGTAACCAATTAGAAAAAGGAAAACTAAGAAATAGGAAATAAACCTAAATAGAATTCTGGTAATCTAAAATCCAAATAAAGAAATTACATAACTTGGCATGTAAGCCTTATAATGCAACAATTAAATTTATAAGGAAACAATTAAGAAAAAGTGCAAGGTGCAAGCTCAAAGTGGAAGAAGATTCGGATGCAACAGCCTACTGAATTTGGGCCCATCATAACAGGCCCAAACGATATCATTTTTGAAACTTTCTTAAGTCTAAATTGAAGTTCAAGACGTCATCTTTCCATCCCAATAAGTTTTAGCCCATTTGGAGTTGCAATCAAGAAGATATGACCATTCTAATTCTGGTCGTTGGGTCCTCTCGAAATTCTAAAGTGGAAATTCCCTTAGATCATGGAAACTCATCCTTGTAGATCATGTATAGCATCATCCTTGGGCCCCCAAAGATGGTTCTTAGCCCAAATGTGTTGAATAAGCCCATTGAGAGTTTTCTTGAACCGTTTAGCTCAGGCCCTTGTAACTGGACCAATTGGAACTTGAATAAACTGTTTAGCTCGGGCCCTTGTAACTTGACCAATTGGAACTTGAATAGGATCCACCTCCCATTTGTTAGCCGTGTCCTCATCATTCCCCTCCTCTTGAAAATGATTTGTCCTCAAATCATCACCTACATCAAAAGGGCGTAAATCAAAAACATTGAAAGTGGTATTAACATTGTACTCACTTGGTAAATCCAATTTGTATGCATTGTTATTGATGCGCTCAAGGACTTGAAAAGAAGCATTAGTTCATTTTTCTTTGATTAATTGGAACCCATTCTCTTGCTCGTCTCCCCATTTGAATCCAATGTTCTTCTTGATGACTTCGATAAGCGGTGCGACAATACTGCTAAAGTCTTTCATGAACCTCTTGTAAAAACTAGCAAGTCCATGAAAACTACGAACTTGACCTACACTCGTGGGACTTGGCCATTCTTTAATTGCACGGATCTTCTCATCATCAACCTGTATTCCTTGTGCACTCAGAACAAAACTAAGAAGCACAAGCTTATCGGTGCAAAAAGTGCAATTCTTCAAGTTAGCAAACAACTTTTCTTTTCTAAGCACATCCAAAACTGATTTTAAATGTACAACATGATCATCTAAGTTTTTGCTATAAATGAGAATATCATCAAAATAAACAACAACAAATCTGCCTATGAAAGCTCGCAAAACCTGGTTCATTAATCTCATAAAGGTACTTGGTGCATTTGTTAGTCCAAATGACATAACTAACCACTCATATAAACCATATTTTGTTTTAAAAGCAGTTTTCCATTCATCACACTCTTTCATTCTTATTTGATGATATCCACTTTTTAAATCAATTTTAGAGAATACACATGCACCATGCAGTTCATCTAGCATATCATCTAAACGAGGAATAGGATGTCGATACTTTACCGTTATATTGTTGATTGCTCGGCAATCAACGCACATTCTCCACGTCCCATCATTTTTAAGAACCAAAATCACTGGAACAGCGTACGGGCTCATGCTTTCTCTTACGTACCCCGTTTCCATTAATTGACTAACTTGCCTTTGTAGCTCATTTGTCTCTTCTAGATTGTTTCGATAGGCTGGTCGGTTTGAAATTGTAGCACCGGACACGAAATTAATTTGATGTTCAATTCCTCGAATAAGAGGTAAACCGTGTGGAATCTCCTCGGAAAATATATCATCAAACTCCTGTAAAAGAGAAACAATAGAACTAGGTAAAGATGAGTCAAATTGGTTAGTGTTTAACGCCTCTTTGTACAAAAGTACAATCATTGGCTAATTTAAAATCATTGCTCTTTTTATTTCACTCGTTCTTGTATAGAAATTTGTTTTTCTCTCAATGGCCGAATCAACTCTCTTATTTTCTATCTCAATTTTTCCGACCTCTCTCATTTTCTCTTTATGATTTTCATTCTTCTCTTTCTGATTTTCATTCATTCTCTTTCGTTTCCTCACTCTCTTTTTGTAACCTCACTTGATCTTCATAAAGTTGCTTTGGTGTCAAAGGAACTAGAGTGATTGTTCTTTGATTTCTTACAAACGAATATTTGTTGGTGAAGCCATCATGCTTAACACGCCGCTCTGATACCAACTGATATGATCCACACCAAGAACTAAGAAATTGATAGATCAAGAAGACTTTCAAGATCGTCTAGAAGCAAATTTATGTGAGACCGCGACCCGTTGCTTATATTGAAGCAAGAACCTTGGTATAATGAAGACTGAGACCGCGACCAGTTGCTTATATTGAAGCAAGAACCTTGGTATAATGAAGACACCACAATCAATTATGGAAGGATTGATTGATAAGTCGAAGATGAACGCCATAGAAACTCCGATAAGTTCAGAAGTTCTAAAAGAACGAAAGAGAAATTTCTCTACAAAAGTATGAATCAAATCTGAATTGTTTTACTCCAAAAGCCAATAGCTATTTAAATACATGAGAATTCGTAACCAATTAGAAAAAGGAAAACTAAGAAATAGGAAATAAACCTAAATAGAATTCTGGTAACCTAAAATCCAAATAAAGAAAGTACCTAACTTGGCATGCAAGCCTTATAATGCAACAATTAAATTCATAAGGAAACAATTAAGAAAATGTGCATGGTGCAAGCCCAAAGTGGAAGAAGATTCGGATGCAACGGCCAGCTGAATTTAGGCCCATCATAACAGGCCCAAACGATATTCTTTTTGAAACTTTCTTAGGTCTAAATTGAAGTTCAATATGTCATCTTTCCATCCCAATAAGTTTCAGCCCATTTGGAGTTGCAGGCAAGAAGATATGACCATTCTAATTCTGGTCGTTGGGTCCTCCTGAAATTCCAAAGTGGAAGTTCCCTTGGATCATGGAAACCCATCCTTGTGGATCATGTATAGCATCATCCTTGGGCCCCCAAAGACGGTTCTTAGCCCAAATGTGTTGAATAAGCCCATTGAGAGTTTTCTTGAACCGTTTAGCTCGGGCCCTTATAACTGGACCAATGAGAACTTGAATAAACCGTTTAGCTCGGGCCCTTGTAACTTAACCAATTGGAACTTGAATAGGATCCGCCTCCCATTTGTTAGCCATGTCCTCATCATGACCTGTCTCTATCCCATTACCATTGATGACTGTTACTTCCATTTCCTACAAAGAAATTCAAGACAAATAATAAGTGACTGATGGAATGGTAAATATTTCAAAATTAATGAGAAAGAATCACATAAGAATGAATAGAAAATAAGTACTAAAGCAATATCATATATACTTTATCATCCCAAATTTTCATGTCACCCATTCTCCTGTCTCTGTCCCATTACCATTGATGATTGTTGCCTCCATTTCCTACAAAGGAATTCTAGACAAATAATAACTGATTGATGGAATGGTAATATATATCAAAATTTATGAGAAAGAATTGCATAAGAATGAATAGAAAAGTCAAAGCAGCACCATATATACTTTATCATCCCTAATTTTCATGCCATTCATTCGCCTCAAAGTCACACAACCTATCAACACCAACAGTATGGCCGCTAGAAGTTATGAAACTAAAAGTACATGCCACACCCACAAAGCCATCTGTAGGACTAGAAATGTCCTAACCTTGTTACATTTCCACCTCAACTAAAGTACATAACTGATCATTAATCTGCAGAAATCATCAACTAAGAAATTAGGAACTACATATATATATGACATTTTCTCAATCCATTGTCCATGATCCACATTAATTGTGTTGTGAATTTCATATTATCAATTGCGATCTGATTTGGATGGAAATGAATAAGTTTATGCTGAATTGAGTGAGAATTTTTGAAATAAGAAAATTTATTCACTTTTCAGATTTTCTCAGCCATCAAACAAATCTCCAACTGAACAAAATCACAACAAACCTCCAAAGTGCATAATTTCTATCACAAAAATATGCTGAGATAATCAAAGTAGAGCACAAACCAGAAAATTCAAATGAGGTGAGTCACTGTATATTAACCCCCAAAAAATACCCACTACAAATTCTAATAAGATGTTAAATAGCAAGCACCAAAAAAAATATGACTTCTATTTGAGGAAATTACTCAAATATAGAGAAAGAAAACACAACAAATCTTTTAAAGATAATAAAATTACAGTAGAGAAAATGAATTGTTAAAATTTACTTGTTCTCTTTTCAACCCTATATTCTTCTCAATCTACCTGATTCTTCTCCAAACTCTCTTCCTCCAGATGTTTCTCCTTCCCGATCTTCTGCTTCTACATAATACCGTCGTTTTCTTTTTTCCTCTCTCACACACTTCACGTTGGACTCGTCTTTGATACCGGCTTGACCAAAAACCTAAGAGAAACAATATTTTTTTAGATCAAAATCTAACCGATGTAGATATCCCCAAGAGAAACCCAAAAATTAGAGATTTATAAAGAAAATATAAATTAAAGAAATTGGAAATACATGCCTATACAACTCGGGGTTCCTCATAGCCATTTGTAGCAACTTGATAGAAGAGAGAGAGGCATAAGTTTCACATGGAAGAAGAAACACTTTAATTCCTTGACCAAGAAGACCTCTCGACTTCTGTAGCCTTAAATGCCCTGTATCAAACATTGCCATTAACTTGCGCTGCATTACTAAAAAGGAAAAGTTACGCACAAAACTAAGTCCACTTGCCTAACATGTGCGTGAAAGCCACAGTGGTTTAAGGGAAAGCTATGGGATAACTTTTTATTAAATAGTGTAATGTAAACCCAGGTACAAACTCAAGAGAGGGTGAATTGAGTTTTAATTTTTTTTTTCTAATTAACACATAAGTTTTTAACAATTTAATCAAGCAAGACATATAACAAATAATATGCTTGAATTTAAAAAAATAAAGGAAGAAAATATGCAAACTTCGTTTATAGTAATTCGGCAGTATTGGAATCTCTCAGACCCTACGTCCACTCTCTTCAAGGAACCTCCTTGAAGTAATCCACTAATGTAGTCGAACAACTTCGTAGGTGTTGCACAAACCTTATAAGTAATCTCTTCCACAAAGAAGTCACAAAGAAGTGTTTAATCCTAAACACTCTAAGAGTTACACTAACTCTTTCTTTTTATAATGAATAGTATTAAATGTTAAAGAAAGGTAAAGAGATAACAATGAATGCTTTACAAGATGAAGATTATCTCTCTTTCAAGAATAAGCTTGAAGCGCTCACAATCAATTTTTCAACGCTTGAGAGTATTAATGAGCTATATGATATGATATGATCCACGCCAAGAACTAAGAAATTTATGGATCAAGACGACCTCCAAGATCGTCTAGAAGCAGATTTATGTGAGACCGCGACCCGTTGCTTATATTGAAGCAAGAACCTTGGTATAATGAAGACTGAGACCGCGACCCGTTGCTTATATCGAAGCAAGAACCTTGGTATAATGAAGACACCACAATCAATTATGGAAGGATTGATTGATAAGTCGAAGATGAACGCCACGGAAACTCCGATAAGTTCAGAAGTTCTAAAAGAACCAAAGAGAAATTTCTCTCCGAAAGTATGAATCAAATCTGAATTGTCTTATTCCAAAAGCCAATGGCTATTTAAATACATGAGAATTTGTAACCAAATAGAAAAAGGAAAACTAAAAAATAGGAAATAAACCTTTACAGAATTCTGGTAGGAATAGGAAACTACGAAATAGGAAATAAACCTAAATAGAATTTTGGTAACCTAAAATTCAAATAAGGAAAGTACCTAACTTGGCATGCAAGCCTTATAATGCAACAATTAAATTTAGAAGGAAACAATTAAGAAAAGGTGCAAGCCCAACGTAGATTCGGATGCAACAGCCTACTAGATTTCGGCCCATCATATCAGGCCCAAACAATATCATTTTTGAAACTTTCTTAGGTCAAAATTGAGTGCCAAGACGTCATCTTTCCATCCTAATAAGTTTCAGCCCATTTAGAGTTGTGGGCAAGAAGATATGACCATTTTAATTCTGTTCATTGGGTCCTCCCGAAATTCCAAAGTGGAAATTCCCTTGAATCATGGAAACCCATCCTTGTGGATCATGTATAGCATTATCCTTGGGCCCCCAAAGACGGTTCTTAGCCCAAATGTGTTGAATAAGCCCATTGAGAGTTTTCTTGAACCGTTTAGCTCGGGCCCTTATAACTGGACCAATGAGAACTTGAATAAACCGTTTAGCTCGGGCCCTTGTAACTTAACCAATTGGAACTTGAATAGGATCCGCCTCCCATTTGTTAGCCATGTCCTCATCATGATAAATTGAATGTTCTATCTTTTTTTAAATGCTCATTAAAGGGGGTTTTTTATAGCCTTGGACCTATATGGCCGTTAGACACTGAGTTGGTTGGTTTGGAGCATTAAATACGCAAGTCTTGCGTCTCAAATGGTCATATTTTTAAATTACCAGTCGACTGAATCCTTGCACTAGTTGACTGGGTCAAGCGAAAAAAGTTCACTTTTAGCCTTAGGGAGAGTACCAGTCGACTGGGTCATAGGACTAGTCGACTGGGTCCAACCAGTCAACTAAAAACTTACTGTCCCTTTTACCACTTGACTGGTTCAGAGACCTAGTCGACTGGGTTGTCCAAAAACCCAGTTTTTATATTTTTAAAATAGTTTTTTTTACTTAGAAACATTTTTTTTGTATTTTGTTTTGTCAAAGCTTTTTGCAAAATGAGCCATAGTTCAAGCTAGGTAACTGAAAATAGAGATTTACAATGTTATTCAATTACTTTCGAGCCTATTCTAGATCTTTTGACTTCTTTTGGTATTTGAACGTGTTGTTTTCTTGCGTCTTGTTTCTGTATTGAATTCTTTTGCCGCTTAAACACTTAGATAAAACTGTTAGTGCAATTTAAGTAATATTTTGTAATTATTAAAATCAAATACAGGTCAACAATCTCCCTCTTTTTGATGATGATAAAACCATAGAGAGAAAAAAAAATAGTTTTTAAAACTAAGTGTTGATTTTTTGAAAATTTTTGGACTGAGTTTCCTCTGTTTTTATGATAAAAACCAACTTGCATGCATTCAATGACAATAATAACAATCCAAACCAAGCAATGCAAGACTATTTTAAGTATTTTAACATGTTTGGAGCAATGTTCCCTCTAAATCTACGCTTTATATCAATTTACATAGATTTTTCTTTTTTTTTCTCCCCTGTTTTGACAACAGCAGAAAAGGGGAGGGGAGGATAATCTTGAAAAATAAGCAATTCAAACACCATTGACGAGAGGATAAGGCATAAAGAAACTTGTGTGCAAAAACTAAGCATAAACTGGAGTTAGGAAAACCTCCCGGGAAGAATTAGAAGTTTGCATAGAAGCTTGAAACATTTAAGGCGTATGCATGAGCAATAAGGGCTCAAACTAGGCAACCATATAACTAAAAGAAATCATATATAGGAGCTAAAAACTATATAAACAAAAAATAAGCAGGCATATACAAAGGGCCATACATCACTACGCTAAAGTAAGTTGTGTGATACAAACCACCTAAATGAATGTATGAGAAATAAAAAAGAAAAGTAATGTTCTTGCTTAAACATCCATGGAGCTAAAAAAGTACATAACAAGGACAAATGGTAAAGACTGATGACTCAGCAAGCTGAGGAGTTAGAGCTGTCTCAGAGAAGATCTTTAATCTCAGCCAAAGAACCTTCCAAGTGCTCTTGGAGTAACTCGAAATCATCCCGTAGGGTGATGATGTCGTGATGCATATGATCGATGTCGGTTTGCACCATCTGGAAGCTCTGGTATATTAAATAGCTCAATCTTTAGAATCCGGACTGCATGAACATCTGGAGGTTCACTATCGCCTGTAGTAGATTATCGTCTCTAGTTTGACCAGCAGTCAACCCATCATATCCAACACACTGTGGACTAGGTGTTTGATCCTTAGTGTCCATGGTAGTGGGAGGAGCTACACCATCAGGCACATCATCATCCTTATTGTTATCATCATCATCCCTGATGCGAATGTTCTTCCCAGCCTTGGAATGAACCATGTTATTATGTATCGTGCACCCCATCTTCTTTAGGAAAAAGACATTGATGATGTCTTTAGGGCCGATGTCTTAAGCTTCAGAGGCAAGCAAGGAAACTTTGAAGTGTTGCAAGATCAAGGTGATAAGCATGCCATAGGGGAGGCACCCCGAGTCATGAGCCTTACCATTGAGCATATTGGCTAGTAAGAGGGGTAGGTTTTGAAACGGTGTCCAGTTTTGAGACACCAAATCAATACTATGTCAATTTTTGGCATATAATCCCGACTCCTGAGTCGAGGGTGGATGGTCCAACTCATAATGAAGTTGAATAATTTTGAGTCGAGGGGCATGTCACTACACTGATGGAATATAGTGGGTTGAAAGACATAGTTAAGGTATCCTCTAACTATTTGACATGCCTCATTGTAGTCAAAATTGTCTGGCCATCCATCCAGACTCCACGAGATCCCTGCCACTAGAATTCTTCAACAAGTTGACCAATAGGTTAGTGTTAACCTCAAACTTTATACCCATCACACTAGTCCTAAACCTAAGAATTAGGGGATTAGGTTTGACAATATTGGCATAAAATTGATGTATAAGGCGGGGGTAATATTTACGGTGGATATTGACAAGTGGGGTTAGGCCTATTGCCTCAAAAACAGGTAATATATCAAAATTAGCATGACAAATAGAATCGAAGTCTATGAATCTACCCGTCATGATTTTCATATGTCTAATCAAGTGTTATACCTGCTCTCGACAGTGAGATTCCAGAAAAGCAAATCATTGAGCTCGGTTATCGCTTTCTTGCTCGAGGAACCGACTATCCCTTTGCCTCTAGAGTCCAGTGCCGAGGACTTCTATGATCTAGGCCTTGTGGGTGCGTGAGGTCTGGCAACGATTGTTTTGACTCATATTTTCTGTGACATTTTAGGAAATCTCGTTTGGTGAGAGGTTTTTGGGAAAATAGTGAAGATTCGACCGAGAAAAGTTGAAAATGATGTGATTTGAAGGATGATTAGAGGTTCTATTGATAGACCATTTATTTCGGTCATCAACAAACCCTGCAGAAGATTGTAGTAAATGATTAGTAGGGTATCGTTATTGGCCGGGGATTGCGGGTACTCTATACTAAAGAGTCATAAAAATAATAAAAAAAATGATTTGATTGGTTTAATTAGCAGTTTATAAACAAATATAAATCTACATCTATTAACATTACACAAGATTATGGGGTTTTCATGATCTGATTTTTCTTTTTACTAATTTCACTAAGGAAATGAAAGAACAATTATTTACAATTGATCATTTTCTCTCACAATTCAGAAAATCAAGTTTGTTAAATGACTAATCAAATTGTTTCAATGTAGACAACGAATTCGTGCCTCAATCACATATCAGAATTGAATCAAAGTGCAAGCCTAAAGAGATCATGCACTTTATAAATTCCTTCTTAGATAATCACTAAGCTTAGGAAAAGTCCATCAGCTAGTTATTTTGTTTAAGCAATCAAATTAATACTCAGCGCATCCTTACAATTACTTAAACAAATCATTAAGATCAAAAGGAATTATGATTCAATAACATGTTCCTTATTCCTATGAAAAAGTCCATGGATAAAGAACATGTAATTTCCAGAACATTGGCTATTGTTCATAGCTATTACCACTTTAAATCGTACTCCAGATCAATTAGGTGATCGAAAGTGCGATTATGGCTTCAATGATTTGCAATATCAAAGTTTTCAATATAACAAAATTGAAAATTCAACATATGTAATGAATTAATATGTCTACATATCATGAACAATTCAAAAAAATTAAAGAATAAATCTGAAAATTAACCAACTCATTGAATTAATAATAATCTCTAACATAAGAATCCAAGGCTGAAACAATTAAAAAGAATAGCCGTAAGGGGTACACTTCTTGAACACACTCAAGGAAGCTTGAGATGTTAATGGTGATGAACCTCACGGCTATGATGATAGATGAAGGAGAACACATTTTGGAAAAGTCCTAATGTGCTCACAATTGGAGATGGAATGGTGGAGTGTTTCAGCCTTTTGCTTCTTGAATTTTGAGTAGAGATGGTTCCAAGAGAAAAGATGATCTCTTTCAGCTTACAAACACCCTATTTATAGAGCTTAGAACAACCCTCTAAGCTTATGAAAAGCAAGAAAATAATGCTAAAAACAAGCCATGAAACATGCAAGGAAACAATCCCTAAAACATGCAAAGAATCAAGGAATGGCCAAAAGTAAGAAAGAGGAATACAATCCCGAAATTTCAGGATGACCCAACTAGTAGAATTCAAACGGTCATATCTTCTTCCACACATCTCCAAATGAGCTGAAACTTGTTGGGCTGGAAAGAAGACGTCTTGAACTTCAATTTGGACCTAAGAAGGTCTAACAAATGATATTGTTTGGGCCTGTTATGATGGGCCAAAATCCAGTAGGCTGTTGCATCCGAATCTTCCTCTACTTTGGGCTTGGACCTTGCACCTTGCTTAGTTGACAATAGATTATGTGATTTTTTTGTTGGGCAAGCCCATGTTAGGTTGGACATACCCATGCCACTAATGGACTCCAATATTCTCTTGTGTTTTGACACATCATCCAAATAATTCCAAGGTGGAACCCTACAAAGAAATCAGCAAATAATAGATAAGGAAAGTTTCCATAATTAGAAAAGTTTCTTAGAATGATAAGACTATTTTCTTAATCCACTTAGATTTCCTAAAGTAACTAGGAAAACTCATTTTAGCACCTTATTTTACCATTCCCACGTTCACAAGCTTTCTAAATACTAAGAAAAGAAACTAAGCTCAAAATAACAAAGTTAAGAGAATTACAAAGCCAAATAGGGTAGGAAAGGCATTAAAAACGTAACACAAAGTGTTCCTATCAAATTCCCCCACACTTAGCTTTGGCTAGTCCCTTAGCAAAACAACAGTATGTAACCTAGTAGAATCTCAAGAGAAACAACATAAACTAAATGACACCACAATGACATAACACAAATTAAATGACTCTAATCCTTCCAACTTATGTCTCAGAGATCCCTTAGGCAATATGGCATAATAAAGTACGGAGAGCACAAGTTTACCTCAAATAAACAAGCTACGGAGTTATTAAGATTATATAACATTCGTACTTTGAGCGTGTGTGTGTGAATAATCAGCAAAGAGTAAGTGTAATATGCCACCCTCGAGTTAATGCACAAATAGTATCAAATTTTACTTCTCACAATGCATCACTCTGGTTTTCACTCATTTAAATGTGGTGCTAGCTATACTAATTACTCAATCACTTGTGAAAACAGTTTAAACCATAGGCTTTGCTTGTGCACCCACTCTCCACATCAAAAACAGAACATCAAAGGATCAGGAGGTCTTTGAAAGGGTTGTAATGGGGCTAAAGGGTCAAGGTTTCATAAGAAAGAAGAGAAAGGATGTCACAAAATTTCCTTAGAACTAGAAAGCATTCAATAACGTCATAAATAGATCATCATTATTAAGTACCACGTTTCCATCACAATAGGGTGGATTTAATCACTTTGGCTTTCAACTTGCTTTAAAGACTCATAATTCTCCCAATTCTTCAGAACTTGTATTTTTTTGAAACACAACAATTTTTTTTTTCCTATTACTCCTTTTATCTCCTTTTTTTTTTGTTTTTTGTTTTTTTTTTCTTTCCGAAACAACCACCTTAGAACCATATGAAATTCCCCCACACTTATGCTTTTCCACCATCTCCACATTACAAATCAATTATACAAGATCCAAGCTCCCTAGTTCTAAGGAAAAAGGGTAGGTAAAGTGTTTAAGTTCGTAAGGGTAAATGAATGTGGGTTAATGAAGAAAATAAGCTAATTCAGGCTCAAAATGGTATCTAGGGGTCAAATCATGATCAGGTTAAAGGCTATTTAGTCATGGTGGTAAAATCCTAATTTGCCTCCGTCTTCTCCAAATCTGAACATGTACGATCGTCTCAAGTGGTTTAAAAGCAAGTTCTAGAAAACATTATATTCACAAGATGCACTCAAAAGAGAATTTGAATTGATATGCATAATGAATCAATTATAAGGCTAAAAAAAACTCACAAATATTGTGGGATTATGCAAGTATCATTCAATATGTCTCCATGCTTCACTCTAAGGCAACAGATTACTCAAATCAAGGCTAATGTGCATCAAAATTTCAATTTCCAAGTATGACTACAATATAAGCAAATTAACTCCATTTCTTGTTTTATCTTTAAAAGTATGCTCAAACTCTTTAAAAACCATTAAGAATCAGTTTCATCATTGAGTTGGAAGAGGTCCTAAAACCTAAAAAGCAATGATATGACTTTAAAAGATGTAAATCACTCTCCCACACTTAAATGGTACATTGTCCTCAATGTATATCAGAATAAGCATGTAATATAGAATATAAACATGGGTAAGGTATTTACGAAAATCACACAAAACAAATAACATATAAAGATCAACCAACGTAAATGGAAGAGAGAAAGAAAATGCAAATCTGTGTTAATGACTCCTCCACAGCTTCGGTTGAATTGGGTTGCCTCCCAAGCAGCGCTTTAATGTTTACAGTCTTTCAGCCTAGACTTTGTACCTTGTTTTTAGTCCTTTGTGAGTGGCACCTCTAGGAGGGGTACATCCTCCACAGTATGCTCCTCAAAAGCCTCATAGTAAGGTTTCAAGCGATGACCATTCACCTTGAATTCATTTCCAGTTTTGTCACTTTTTATCTGCATAGCACCATGAGGAAAAATATTAGTGACAATGAATGGACCCACCCATCTAGAACGTAACTTACCAGGAAAAAGTTTAAGTCTAGAATGGAAGAGAAGAACTTTTTGGCCCACAACAAAGGCCTTGCCACGGATCATCTTATCATGAAAAGCTCTAGTTTTCTCCTTGTAGATCCATGCACTATCATATGCCTCGTTTCTGATTTCCTCAAGTTCATTCAGTTGGAGTTTTCTATGTAAACCAGCCTCATCAATGTCCATGTTGAAAGACTTAACAGCCCACCATGCCCTATGCTCAAGCTCAACTGGTAAGTGACACGCTTTACCATAGACAAGTCTGAATGGAGACATCCTAATTGGCGTATTGTAAGCTGTCCTATAAGCCCAAAGTGCATCATCAAGTCTTTTGCTCCAATCCTTGCGTGTAGGGCCCACAGTCTTCTCCAAAATCCCCTTAATCTCACGATTTGAGACCTCTGCTTGTCCACTCGTCTGAGGATGATAAGGTGTTGCCACCTTATGAGTCACTTTGTACTTCTTGAGCAAGGCCTCAATTGTATGGTTGCAGAAGTGTAATCCACCATCACTAATAATCACACGAGGCATTCCAAACCTAGCAAATATGTTAGATCTCAAGAAATCTACAACAACTTTAGAGTCATTAGTTCTGGTGGCTTTAGCCTCCACCCACTTAGACACATAATCAACAGCCAAAAGAATGTAAAGAAACCCGTTAGATGAAGGAAACGGCCCCATGAAATCAATGCCCCAAACATCGAAAATCTCAACAGTTATAATATGGGCCATGGGCATTTGATCCCTAGAGCCTAAATTACCTATCCTCTGGCACCTGTCACAAGTCATGCAATACAAGTATGCATCCTTAAAAATAGAAGGCCAGAAAAAACCACAATCTAATACCTTACGAGCTGTCCTACGAGCACCAAAGTGTCCACCACAAGACTCAGAATGACAAAAGGCAAGTATCGATTTATGCTCAGATTCAGGGACACACCTCCTAATGATTTGATCACTACAATGTTTCCACAAATAAGGTTCATCCCATATGTAATGCCTAGCCATATGCTTAAGTTTTTCTTTATTAGAACGAGGTAAAGTGTCAGGAAATTGCCTAGTAACTAAATAATTCACAATATCAGCATACCAAGGCTCACTTACCTCAATCCCAAAGAGCTGCTCATCTGGGAATGATTCTTGCAGGGGTAGGACGTCCTCCTCATGAACAAGTTTGCTCAAATGGTCAGCTACCAAGTTTTCACTCCCCTTCTTGTCCTTGATCTCCAAATCAAATTCTTGAAGCAAAAGCACCCATCTAATCAGTCTCGGTTTGGCCTCCTTCTTTGTCATCAGATACTTCAAAGCTGCATGATCAGTATAAACAACAACTTTAGTTTGAAGTAAATAAGAGCGAAATTTATCTAAGGCAAAAACAACAGCAAGGAGCTCTTTTTCAGTTGTGGAATAGTTTAGTTGAGCATCATTGAGTGTCCTAGAGGCATAGTAGATGGCATAGGGCTTCTTGTCCATTCTTTGTCCCAAAACAGCCCCAACGGCGTAATCTGAGGCGTCACACATCAATTCAAAAGGTAAGGACCAATTAGGTGGAGACATGATGGGAGCAGTAGTCAATAACTCCTTCAGCTTCTCAAAAGCTTTCTTGCACTCCTCATCAAACTCAAAGAGAGTGTCCTTCTGAAGTAAACGGCACAAGGGCCTTGATACATTGGAGAAATCCTTGATAAACCTCCTGTAAAATCCTGCATGACCAAGAAATGAACGAACCTCTCTCACACAAGTGGGAGAGGGTAAGTAACGCACAAGATCTACCTTAGATTTATCAACCTCAATCCCCCTAGCAGATATGATATGTCCTAAAACAATCCCTTGAGTCACCATGAAGTGACATTTTTCCCAATTTAGAACCAAGTTTGTTTCAACACAACGTTTCAGAATAAGTTCCAAATTTCCTAAGCATGCATCAAAATCTCTACCAAAGACACTAAAATCATCCATAAAGACCTCAATGATATTCTCGATGTATTCAGAGAAAATGGAGAGCATACAACGTTGAAACGTACCTGGTGCATTGCACAATCCGAATGGCATACGTCTGTAGGCATAAGTGCCAAAAGGGCAAGTGAAGGTGGTCTTCTCTTGGTCCTCTTGCGCTATATAGATCTGGTTGTACCCACTATATCCATCCAAAAAACAATAAAAATGATAACCAGCTAACCTCTCGAGCATCTGATCGATGAAGGGCAGAGGGAAATGGTCCTTTCTTGTTGAAGCATTGAGCTTCCTATAGTCTATGCAAACTCGATAACCAGTTACCACACTTTGAGGTACAAGCTCATTCTCCTCATTCTTTACCACAGTAACTCCTGACTTCTTTGGCACAACTTGAACAGGAGACACCCACTTGCTATCTGAAATAGGGTAAATAACGCCACAATCAAGTAACTTAATTACCTCATCTTGCACAACCTTCATCATAGGTGGATTTAGGCGTCTCTGGGCATCTCTGGTGGGTTTGGCACCATCCTCCAATAGGATCCTATGGATGCACATGGTTGGGCTAATTCCCTTGATATCTGCCAAAGTCCAACCAATGGCGGTCTTGTACTTCTTCAGAACGTCCACAAGCTTCTTTTCTTGGTCCTCCTCCAACTTCGAGGATATAATAACAGGCAGCGTCTCATTGTCCCCCAAAAAGACATACTTCAAGTGATCTGGCAAAACCTTAAGCTCAAGTGTAGGGGCCTGTATCACTGAAGGTAAAAATTTGTTAGTGGAAATAGGAAAAGACAAATGAGGAATAGACCTTGGTAATATGGGTCGGGCCTCAAGGGAGGCTACGGTTTTGATCACAATGGGCTCTTCAGCCTTCTCTAACTCAGCCCTAGAAATGGATTCTCCATTCTCAGTATAACCAACTCCTTGAGAGAGTGTTACTTTCAACTCATCCTCTTCCATTGCTTCCAAAAATCTCTGCGCAAGTGAGTTAATATCATCAATAGAAAAACAGGGTTTAATGTCAGTCAATGGATACCTCATGGCTTCAAAGATGTTGAAGCGTATAACTTCATTATCAAATTCCATGGTTGGAGTTCCCTCATAAACATCGATCTTTGTTCTTGCGGTCCTCATGAATGGGCGCCCTAAAAGCAACGGAGTAGAATTTAGGGGAGAATCTTCCATATCAATGATATAGAAGTCTGCAGGAAAAATGAGTTGATTTACTTGCACAAGAACATCTTCAACGTATCCTTTAGGATACTTATTAGATCGATCAGCCAATTGGATAACAACATTATCACTTTTAAGTGCACCTAGCTCTAAAGAAGCATAAAGACTATAAGGCATCACATTAATTGAAGCTCCTAAGTCTAGCATGACAATATCAAATTTGTTGGTACCAATCACACAAGGAACAAAAAAACTCCCTGGATCCTTAAGCTTTGGTGGCAATTTCCATTGGATGACAGCAGAGACTGTCTCATTCAACTTCACCACATCCTTCTCACGAGTCTGCCTCCTTGTAGTGCAAAGCTCCTTCAGAAACTTGGCATATCTTGGCACTTGCTTCAAGCACTCAATCAAAGGCATGTTGACTTGTACCTTCTTAAAAATCTCCAAGATGGCCTGATCAGATTCATCCTTCTTGGTTTTGGCAAACCTACTAGGAAAAGGTACACGAGCAAAAGGATTAGAATCAAAAGAGTGTTTAGGGTTTTGTTCATTACCTTGAGGTTTTAAAGCATTCTCAGATGATGGAGGACCAATCATTTCCGCCATTGTGGTGGTGGGATCTTTCTGTATTTCGTTCTTGGTGCTCACAACATCCTCTTCCTCATGGTGGGTCACTTTGGCTTTCTTCTGAGTTTTAAGAACATCCACAATGGTCTTGCCACTCCTTGTGGTAACAACTTTAGCTTGCTCGATAATTGGGTTGGGAACAGTGTTGCTAGGCAATTTTCCACTCTCCGTTATCTTCCCCATGAAGTCCACCACTTGTCCCAATTGCTTCTTCAGCTCTGCAATATCCTTAGTGTGAGCCTGTTGACCTGTAACAAGAGCTTGAGTAGCAGTAGTTAAATTCTGTTGCCCTTGAGCAAGGGACTTTAAAATTTCATCATAATTAGAAGCAACAGAATTTGTAGGTACAATAGGATTAGGGACAAAGTTTTGAGGTACCTGAGGCCTTATAAACAAACCTTGAGGGCGTGGAAACACTTGCCCTTGACCTTGAGGGTTCTGAACATTATCATTGTTGGCCCAACGAAAATTGGGGTGATCTCTAAGCCCGGGGTTATATGTGTTAGAGAAAGGGTTGTACCTTTGTCCACCTTGATTACCTTGAAACCCAACAGTGTTAAGAGACTCCCATCCTCCATTGTTGATCAGTTGGGGACATTGGTCAGTTGGATGCCCTTGAGTACAACACACACCACAGATTTGAGCAACTTGTTGTACTTGTGCTCCATTCACATTCAGTACCTGAGACAGAAGAGTAGACATTTTATCAACTTTTTCCTTAAGAGCAGAGTTAGAAGATACCTCATTCACCCCATGAGTGGAGTTTAACACTCCCTCGTATTGTTGATAATTAAGAGCACGTTGGGCGAGTAACTCCTTAGCAACATCAGGTGTCTTATCGATAAAAGAACCTCCGGCAGCAGCATCTAACAATTGACGTTCGAGGGGGAGAAGTCCTTCATAAAAGTAAGTGAGAAGATTCCCTTCTTTCATCCCATGTGAAGGACATGATGCAATTAAGCTCTTGAATCTCTCATAGTAGGCATAGAACGCCTCTTCCTTCCTTTGCTCAATTCCAGTTATCTGCTTCCTCAAGACAGTAATCCTTGAGGCAGGGAAGTACTTAGTCAGAAACTCAGTCATCAGCTTCTCCCATGTGTTGATGTAACCCGAGGGTAGATCAAACAACCAAGTCTTTGCCCTATCTTCAAGTGAAAAAGGGAATGACTTTAGCTTCAGAACGTTGAGATCCGCATTTTGTGGGCACATACTTGAACACACAAACTGGAACTCCTTGAGATGTTTGTGAGGATCTTCGTTAGTAAGCCCATGGAATTTGGGCAAATGGTGCAAGAACCCATTCTTCAGTTCGAACTCAGCTATCTTGCCAACTGCTGGTTCTGGATAAGTAATACAAGTTGGTGCAGCTCCCCCATCAGTTGAAGAAGACATTTGCCTAATAGTTTCAGCCATTGGTACTTCGTCTTCCTTACTTGCGTCTTCTAAGTCAGGTATGTCTTCTTCCTCGTCTGACAAATGATGTGAAAAATTATCTGACTCCTCCGACTCTAGCCTCCCTTCTTGGTGAGGTGGGGGTTGATTTGTAGAAAGTGCAACTTCTTTTAGTAAAGCCAAGCGTTTTCTAAGTTCTTGAGTCTTTCTACTAACTGCTGACATTCATCGACCTAAATAACAAAAGCAAAGGAATCAATATATAAGTTAAAGTTTGAAATACAAATAATAATAGCTTCCCTTACAAATGTTACAAATGGTTTTAAGGAAGTCACATGCTAAAATTGCAATCAAGTAAAACACAAGTTATATTATATGCTAAGAAGAATATTAACAAGTTAAATGACACAAAAATATAGAGATTTTGCAATCCCCGGCAACGGCGCCATTTGATAGACCATTTATTTCGGTCATCAACAAACCCTGCAGAAGATTGTAGTAAAGTGATTAGTAGGGTATCGTTATTGGCCGGGGATTGCGGGTACTCTATACTAAAGAGTCATAAAAATAATAAAAAAAATGATTTGATTGGTTTAATTAGCAGTTTATAAACAAATATAAATCTACATCTATTAACATTACACAAGATTATGGGGTTTTCATGATCTGATTTTTCTTTTTACTAATTTTACTAAGGAAATGAAAGAACAATTATTTACAATTGATCATTTTCTCTCACAATTCAGAAAATCAAGTTTGTTAAATGACTAATCAAATTGTTTCAATGTAGACAACGAATTCGTGCCTCAATCACATATCAGAATTGAATCAAAGTGCAAGCCTAAAGAGATCATGCACTTTATAAATTCCTTCTTAGATAATCACTAAGCTTAGGAAAAGTCCATCAGCTAGTTATTTTGTTTAAGCAATCAAATTAATACTCAGCGCATCCTTACAATTACTTAAACAAATCATTAAGATCAAAAGGAATTATGATTCAATAACATGTTCCTTATTCCTATGAAAAAGTCCATGGATAAAGAACATGTAATTTCCAGAACATTGGCTATTGTTCATAGCTATTACCACTTTAAATCGTACTCCAGATCAATTAGGTGATCGAAAGTGCGATTATGGCTTCAATGATTTGCAATATCAAAGTTTTCAATATAACAGAACTGAAAATTCAACATATGTAATGAATTAATATGTCTACATATCATGAACAATTCAAAAAAATTAAAGAATAAATCTGAAAATTAACCAACTCATTGAATTAATAATAATCTCTAACATAAGAATCCAAGGCTGAAACAATTAAAAAGAATAGCCGTAAGGGGTACACTTCTTGAACACACTCAAGGAAGCTTAAGATGTTAATGATGATGAACCTCACGGCTATGATGATAGATGAAGGAGAACACATTTTGGAAAAGTCCTAATGATGCGAACTGATAGGAACACTTTGTGTTACGTTTTTAATGCCTTTCCTACCCTATTTGGCTTTGTAATTCTCTTAACTTTGTTATTTTGAGCTTAGTTTCTTTTCTTAGTATTTAGAAAGCTTGTGAACGTGGGAATGGTAAAATAAGGTGCTAAAATGAGTTTTCCTAGTTACTTTAGGAAATCTAAGTGGATTAAGAAAATAGTCTTATCATTCTAAAAAAAAAACTTTTCTAATTATAGAAACTTTCCTTATCTATTATTTTCTGATTTCTTTGTAGGGTTCCACCTCGGAATTATTTGGATGATGTGTCAAAACACAAGAGAATATTGGAGTCCATTAGTGACATGGGTATGTCCAACCTAACACGGGCTTGCACAACAAAAGATCACATAATCTCTTATCAACTAAGCAAGGTGCAAGGTCCAAGCCCAAAGTGGAGGAAGATTCGGATGCAACAGCCTACTGGATTTTGGCCCATCATAACAGGCCCAAACAATATCATTTTTGAGACTTTCTTAGGTCAAAATTGAAGTTCAAGACGTCTTCTTTCCAGCCCAACAAGTTTCAGCTCATTTGGAGATGTGTGGAAGAAGATATGACCGTTTGAATTCTACTAGTTGGGTCCTCCTGAAATTTCGGGATTGTATTCCTCTTTCTTACTTTTGGCCATTCCTTGATTCTTTGCATGTTTTAGGGATTGTTTCCTTGCATGTTTTAGGGATTGTTTCCTTGCATGTTTCATGGCTTGTTTTTAGCATTGTTTTCTTGCTTTTCCTAAGCTTAGAGGGTTGTTCTAAGCTCTATAAATAGGGTGTTTGTAAGCTGAAAGAGATCATCTTTTCTCTTGGAACCATCTCTACTCAAAATTCAAGAAGCAAAAGGCTGAAACACTCCACCATTCCTTCTCCAATTGTGAGTACATTAGGACTTTTCCAAAATGTGTTCTCCTTCATCTATCATCATAGCCGTGAGGTTCATCACCATTAACATCTCAAGCTTCCTTGAGTGTGTTCAAGAAGTGTACCCCTTACGGCTATTCTTTTTAATTGTTTCAGCCTTGGATTCTTATGTTAGATATTATTATTAATTCAATGAGTTGGTTAATTTTCAGATTTATTCTTTAATGTTTTTGAATTGTTCATGATATGTAGACATATTAATTCATTACATATGTTGAATTTTCAGTTCTGTTATATTGAAAACTTTGATATTGCAAATCATTGAAGCCATAATCGCACTTTCGATCACCTAATTGATCTGGAGTACGATTTAAAGTGGTAAAAGCTATGAACAATAGCCAATGTTCTGGAAATTGCATGTTCTTTATCCATGGACTTTTTCATAGGAATAAGGAACATGTTATTGAATCATAATTCCTTTTGATCTTAATGATTTGTTTAAGTAATTGTAAGGATGCGCTGAGTATTAACTTGATTGCTTAAACAAAATAACTAGCTGATGGACTTTTCCTAAGCTTAGTGATTATCTAAGAAGGAATTTATAAAGTGCATGATCTCTTTAGGCTTGCACTTTGATTCAATTCTGATATGTGATTGAGGCACGAATTCGTTATCTACATTGAAACAATTTGATTAGTCATTTAACAAACTTGATTTTCTGAATTGTGAGAGAAAATGATCAATTGTAAATAATTGTTCTTTAATTTCCTTAGTAAAATTAGTAAAAAGAAAAATCAGATCATGAAAACCCCCTAATCTTATGTAATGTTAATAGATGTAGATTTATATTTGTTTATAAACTGCTAATTAAACCAATCAAATCATTTATTATTATTTTTATGACTCTTTAGTATAGAGTACCCGCAATCCCCGGCCAATAACGATACCCTACTAATCACTTTACTACAATCTTCTGCAGGGTTTGTTGATGACCGAAATAAACGGTCTATCAAATGGCGCCGTTGCCGGGGATTGCAAAATCTCTATATTTTAGTTTCATTTAACTTGTTAATATTCTTCTTAACATATAATATAACTTGTGTTTTACTTGATTGCAATTTTAGCATGTGACTTCCTTAAAACCATTTATAACATTTGTAAGGGAAGCTCATTATTATTTGTATTTCAAACTTTAACTTATATATTGATTCCTTTGCTTTTGTTATTTAGGTCCATGAATGTCAGCAGTTAGTAGAAAGACTCAAGAACTTAGAAAACGCTTGGCTTTACTAAAAGAAGTTGCACTTTCTACAAATCAACCCCCACCTCACCAAGAAGGGAGGCTAGAGTCGGAGGAGTCAGATAATTTTTCACATCACTTGTCAGACGAGGAAGAAGACATACCTGACTTAGAAGACGCAAGTAAGGAAAACGAAGTACCAATGGCTGAAACTATTAGGCAAATGTCTTCTTCAACTGATGGGGGAGCTGCACCAACTTGTATTACTTATCCAGAACCAGCAGTTGGCAAGATAGCTGAGTTCGAACTGAAGAGTGGGTTCTTGCACCATTTGCCCAAATTCCATGGGCTTACTAACGAAGATCCTCACAAACATCTCAAGGAGTTCCAGTTTGTGTGTTCAAGTATGTGCCCACAAAATGCGGATCTCAACGTTCTGAAGCTAAAGTCATTCCCTTTTTCACTTAAAGATAGGGCAAAGACTTGGTTGTTTGATCTACCCTCGGGTTACATCAACACATGGGAGAAGCTGATGACTGAGTTTTTGACTGAGTACTTCCCTGCCTCAAGGATTACTGTCTTGAGGAAGCAGATAACTGGAATTGAGCAAAGGAAGGAAGAGGCGTTCTATGCCTACTATGAGAGATTCAAGAGCTTAATTGCATCATGTCCTTCACATGGGATGAAAGAAGGGAATCTTCTCACTTACTTTTATGAAGGACTTCTCCCCCTCGAACGTCAATTGTTAGATGCTGCTGCCGGAGGTTCTTTTGTCGATAAGACACCTGATGTTGCTAAGGAGTTACTCGCCCAACGTGCTCTTAATTATCAACAATACGAGGGAGTGTTAAACTCCACTCATGGGGTGAATGAGGTATCTTCTAACTCTGCTCTTGAGGAAAAAGTTAATAAAATGTCTACTCTTCTGTCTCAGGTACTGAACGTGAATGGAGCACAAGTACAACAAGTTGCTCAAATCTGTGGTGTGTGTTGTACTCAAGGGCATCCAACTGACCAATGTCCCCAACTGATCAACAATGGAGGATGGGAGTCTCTTAACGCTGTTGGGTTTCAAGGTAATCAAGGTGGACAAAGGTACAACCCTTTCTCTAACACATATAACCCTGGGCTTAGAGATCACCCCAATTTTCGTTGGGCCAACAATGATAATGTTCAGAACCCTCAAGGTCAAGGGCAAGTGTTTCCACGCCCTCCAGGTTTGTTTATGAGGCCTCAAGTACCTCAAAACTTTGTCCCTAATCCTATTGTACCTACAAATTCTGTTGCTTCTAATTATGATGAAATTTTAAAGTCCCTTGCTCAAGGGCAACAGAATTTAACTACTGCTACTCAAGCTCTTGTTACAGGTCAACAGGCTCACACTAAGGATATTGCAGAGCTGAAGAAGCAATTGGGACAAGTGGTGGACTTCATGGGGAAGATAACGGAGAGTGGAAAATTGCCTAGCAACACTGTTCCCAACCCAATTATCGAGCAAGCTAAAGTTGTTACCACAAGGAGTGGCAAGACCATTGTGGATGTTCTTAAAACTCAGAAGAAAGCCAAAGTGACCCACCATGAGGAAGAGGATGTTGTGAGCACCAAGAACGAAATACAGAAAGATCCCACCACCACAATGGCGGAAATGATTGGTCCTCCATCATCTGAGAATGCTTTAAAACCTCAAGGTAATGAACAAAACCCTAAACACTCTTTTGATTCTAATCCTTTTGCTCGTGTACCTTTTCCTAGTAGGTTTGCCAAAACCAAGAAGGATGAATCTGATCAGGCCATCTTAGAGATTTTTAAGAAGGTACAAGTCAACATGCCTTTGATTGATTGCTTGAAGCAAGTGCCAAGATATGCTAAGTTTCTGAAGGAACTTTGCACTACAAGGAGGCAGACTCGTGAGAAGGAGGTGGTGAAGTTGAATGAGACAGTCTCTGCTGTCATCCAAAGGAAATTGCCACCAAAGCTTAAGGATCCAGGGAGTTTTTCTGTTCCTTGTGTGATTGGTACCAACAAATTTGATAATGTCATGCTAGACTTAGGAGCTTCAATTAATGTGATGCCTTATAGTCTTTATGCTTCTTTAGAGCTAGGTGCACTTAAAAGTGATAATGTTGTTATCCAATTGGCTGATCGATCTAATAAGTATCCTAAAGGATACGTTGAAGATGTTCTTGTGCAAGTAAATCAACTCATTTTTCCTGCAGACTTCTATATCATTGATATGGAAGATTCTCCCCTAAATTCTACTCCGTTGCTTTTAGGGCACCCATTCATGAGGACCGCAAGAACAAAGATCGATGTTTATGAGGGAACTCTAACCATGGAATTTGATAATGAAGTTATACGCTTCAACATCTTTGAAGCCATGAGGTATCCATTGACTGACATTAAACCCTGTTTTTCTATTGATGATATTAACTCACTTGCGCAGAGATTTTTGGAAGCAATGGAAGAGGATGAGTTGAAAGTAACACTCTCTCAAGGAGTTGGTTATACTGAGAATGGAGAATCCATTTCTAGGGCTGAGTTAGAGAAGGCTGAAGAGCCCATTGTGATCAAAACCGTAGCCTCCCTTGAGGCCCGACCCATATTACCAAGGTCTATTCCTCCTTTGTCCTTTCCTATTTCCACTAACAAATTTTTACCTTCAGTGATACAGGCCCCTACACTTGAGCTTAAGGTTTTGCCAGATCACTTGAAGTATGTCTTTTTGGGGGACAATGAGACGCTGCCTGTTATTATATCCTCGAAGTTGGAGGAGGACCAAGAAAAGAAGCTTGTGGACGTTCTGAAGAAGTACAAGACCGCCATTGGTTGGACTTTGGCAGATATCAAGGGAATTAGCCCAACCATGTGCGTCCATAGGATCCTATTGGAGGATGGTGCCAAACCCACCAGAGATGCCCAGAGACGCCTACATCCACCTATGATGAAGGTTGTGCAAGATGAGGTAATTAAGTTACTTGATTGTGGCATTATTTACCCTATTTCAGATAGCAAGTGGGTGTCTCCTATTCAAGTTGTGCCAAAGAAGTCAGGAGTTACTGTGGTAAAGAATGAGGAGAATGAGCTTGTACCTCAAAGAGTGGTAACTGGTTATCGAGTTTGCATAGACTATAGGAAGCTCAATGCTTCAACAAGAAATGACCATTTCCCTCTGCCCTTCATCGATCAGATGCTCGAGAGGTTAGCTGGTTATCCTTTTTATTGTTTTTTGGATGGATATAGTGGGTACAACCAGATCTGTATAGCGCAAGAGGACCAAGAGAAGACCACCTTCACTTGCCCTTTTGGCACTTATGCCTACAGACGTATGCCATTCGGATTGTGCAATGCACCAGGTACGTTTCAACGTTGTATGCTCTCCATTTCCTCTGAATACATCGAGAATATCATTGAGGTCTTTATGGATGATTTTAGTGTCTTTGGTAGAGATTTTGATGCATGCTTAGGAAATTTGGAACTTATTCTAAAACGTTGTGTTGAAACAAACTTGGTTCTAAATTGGGAAAAATGTCACTTCATGGTGACTCAAGGGATTGTTTTAGGACATATCATATCTGCTAGGGGGATTGAGGTTGATAAATCTAAGGTAGATCTTGTGCGTTACTTACCCTCTCCCACTTGTGTGAGAGAGGTTCGTTCATTTCTTGGTCATGCAGGATTTTACAGGAGGTTTATCAAGGATTTCTCCAATGTATCAAGGCCCTTGTGCTGTTTACTTCAGAAGGACACTCTCTTTGAGTTTGATGAGGAGTGCAAGAAAGCTTTTGAGAAGCTGAAGGAGTTATTGACTACTGCGCCCATCATGTCTCCACCTAATTGGTCCTTACCTTTTGAATTGATGTGTGACGCCTCAGATTACGCCGTTGGGGCTGTTTTGGGACAAAGAATGGACAAGAAGCCCTATGCCATCTACTATGCCTCTAGGACACTCAATGATGCTCAACTAAACTATTCCACAACTGAAAAAGAGCTCCTTGCTGTTGTTTTTGCCTTAGATAAATTTCACTCTTATTTACTTCAAACTAAAGTTGTTGTTTATACTGATCATGCAGCTTTGAAGTATCTGATGACAAAGAAGGAGGCCAAACCGAGACTGATTAGATGGGTGCTTTTGCTTCAAGAATTTGATTTGGAGATCAAGGACAAGATGGGGAGTGAAAACTTGGTAGCTGACCATTTGAGCAGACTTGTTCATGAGGAGGACGTCCTACCCCTGCAAGAATCATTCCCAGATGAGCAGCTCTTTGGGATTGAGGTAAGTGAGCCTTGGTATGCTGATATTGTGAATTATTTAGTTACTAGGCAATTTCCTAACACTTTACCTCGTTCTAATAAAGAAAAACTTAAGCATATGGCTAGGCATTACATATGGGATGAACCTTATTTGTGGAAGCATTGTAGTGATCAAATCATTAGGAGGTGTGTCCCTGAATCTGAGCATAAATCGATACTTGCCTTTTGTCATTCTGAGTCTTGTGGTGGACACTTTGGTGCTCGTAGGACAGCTCGTAAGGTATTAGATTGTGGTTTTTTCTGGCCTTCTATTTTTAAGGATGCATACTTGTATTGCATGACTTGTGACAGGTGCCAGAGGACAGGTAATTTAGGCTCTAGGGATCAGATGCCCATGGCCCATATTATAACTGTTGAGATTTTTGATGTTTGGGGCATTGATTTCATGGGGCCGTTTCCTTCATCTAACGGGTTTCTTTACATTCTTTTGGCTGTTGATTATGTGTCTAAGTGGGTGGAGGCTAAAGCCACCAGAACTAATGACTCTAAAGTTGTTGTAGATTTCTTGAGATCTAACATATTTGCTAGGTTTGGAATGCCTCGTGTGATTATTAGTGATGGTGGATTACACTTCTGCAACCGTACAATTGAGGCCTTGCTCAAGAAGTACAAAGTGACTCATAAGGTGGCAACACCTTATCATCCTCAGACGAGTGGACAAGCAGAGGTCTCAAATCGTGAGATTAAGGGGATTTTGGAGAAGACTGTGGGCCCTACACGCAAGGATTGGAGCAAAAGACTTGATGATGCACTTTGGGCTTATAGGACAGCTTACAAGACGCCAATTGGGATGTCTCCATTCAGACTTGTCTATGGTAAAGCGTGTCACTTACCAGTTGAGCTTGAGCATAGGGCATGGTGGGCTGTTAAGTCTTTCAACATGGACATTGATGAGGCTGGTTTACATAGAAAACTCCAACTGAATGAACTTGAGGAAATCAGAAACGAGGCATATGATAGTGCATGGATCTACAAGGAGAAAACTAGAGCTTTTCATGATAAGATGATCCGTGGCAAGGCCTTTGTTGTGGGCCAAAAAGTTCTTCTCTTCCATTCTAGACTTAAACTTTTTCCTGGTAAGTTACGTTCTAGATGGGTGGGTCCATTCATTGTCACTAATATTTTTCCTCATGGTGCTATGCAGATAAAAAGTGACAAAACTGGAAATGAATTCAAGGTGAATGGTCATCGCTTGAAACCTTACTATGAGGCTTTTGAGGAGCATACTGTGGAGGATGTACCCCTCCTAGAGGTGCCACTCACAAAGGACTAAAAACAAGGTACAAAGTCTAGGCTGAAAGACTGTAAACATTAAAGCGCTGCTTGGGAGGCAACCCAATTCAACCGAAGCTGTGGAGGAGTCATTAACACAGATTTGCATTTTCTTTCTCTCTTCCATTTACGTTGGTTGATCTTTATATGTTATTTGTTTTGTGTGATATTCGTAAATACCTTACCCATGTTTATATTCTATATTACATGCTTATTCTGATATACATTGAGGACAATGTACGATTTAAGTGTGGGAGAGGGATTTACATCTTTTTGAGTCATATCATTGCTTTTTAGGTTTTAGGACCTCTTCCAACTGCGATGATGAAACTGATTCTTAAATGGTTTTTAAAGAGTTTGAGCATACTTTTAAAGATAAAACAAGAAATGGAGTTAATTTGCTTATATTGTAGTCATACTTGGAAATTGAAATTTTGATGCACATTAGCCTTGATTTGAGTAATCTGTTGCCTTAGAGTGAAGCATGGAGACATATTGAATGATACTTGCATAATCCCACAATATTTGTGAGTTTTTGATGAGAATCAACAAGCACTATTAAAGGATCCATTGCATATTCCAGTTGGGCCAATTACTAGATCAAGATCCAAGAAAGTCAAAGAAGTACTTAATGGGCTGATTCAAGAGATTTGGGCTGAATCTAAAATGGGGCATTCCAAGCTTGGCCCAACAGGAGATGAAAGCATAATAAGTTTAATCCAAGCTATTGATAGTGACATGGGTATGTCCAACATAACAAGGGCCTGCCCAATAATAATCACCTAGTCTCTTGTCAACTAATTAAGGTGCAAGGTCCAAGCCCAAAGTGAAAGAAGATTCGGATGCAACAGCCTACTGAATTTAGGCTCATCATAATAGGCCCAAACGACATCCTTTTTAAGACTTTCTTAGGTCCAAATTGAAGATCAAATCGTCATCTTTCCAACCAAACAAGTTTCAGCCCATTTGGAGATGTGTGCAAGAAGATATGGCCATTTGAATTCTGGTCATTGGGTGCTCCTGAAAATCCGAAATTGTGTTCCTCTTTTTACTTTTGGCCAATTCCTTGATTCCTTGCATGTTTTAGGGATTGTTTCCTTTCATGTTTTATGGATTGTCTCCTTACATGTTTTATGCTGTTTTCTTGCTTGTCCTAAGCTTAGAGGGTTGTTCTAAGCTCTATAAA